>OY757932.1:39899540-40049540 GCA_963585895.1 Sepioteuthis lessoniana
AGTTGCATTAACCCCAAGGTCCTGTGGGAGCAAGTGGTGTGGTATGACATAGTTCTTGTGGCTGAGAGCCATCACAGACAATATGAAGTTGGTGTTCATCACTATAGATGCCACTCTGATCTATACACAGAACCACCTGTTGATCCTTGAAAAGTGCAGCCATTTTTAAGAAACTGGCCATTTACAAGTTGCTGTCATTAGTGTCACAAGCATTGTGTGTTTTTTCATTAGAAAGATTAGAAGCTGCTGTGTTTATACTCTTTTTATGACTAAAAGAGAAATCAGAAGGTTAAAATTAGGTTCATTCCACATAACACTTTAGATCTTCTTTCATTTATGACCAATCAAATGTGTGTTCTCAAATACCTGTTACACTCTGTAATTTGTTCCTGAATTTTTTATTTATATAGAATTTTTTAATTTTTTTAAAAGAAAAATAACCTTTTTTGAATGTAGAATGTTTTGTATTTGTTTTTAATAGAAAAATGACATTTTTTTTTTTAATGTTGAAATTTTTTATTTGTTTTTAAAAGAAAGATGACATTTTTTGAGTGTAGAATTTTTTTTTAATTATAGAACAATGGCACAGAAGTGGATTGGGAAGAAGTTATCAGTGGCTATAGCCGGAAAGAATTGGATCAACTTTGGGAACATTTGCAAAAGTTAGGAACTACTATTATCCTTAGTCTGGACAAAATCGATGATTCCAATGAAGAGGTAAAAACAATCAAACTTTTTTCATATATATTTTTTTTTATTCTTTGAAACTTATTTGTTTTTTGTTTTTTTATTGTCAGATTGTAGCACATCACTTGTCTATATGCATGTGTGTTGATGGCCTGCCTCACTGTTGAAATGCATGTGAATTTATATCATCTTGTTTACACATGATTGGTTAATACTACACCTCCTGCAAATGAAGAGGTTTTACACCCTTGGCTGACCTTCCGCTTCTTCTAACTATGTGTGGGGGGGATCTTTTTAACGGGGATCTAGATTGGATTTTGGGCTGTGGATTATGTTCTTCCTCTTCACTTTGCATGGACTCGTCTGTGTCACTTTCTGTAGAGTTCTCTTCTTCCATATCCACATCCTTCTCCTCTATTTTGTTCCTTATCTAGTCTGTGTGTGGTAACACATTTCTTTCATTTTTGTTTATTTGGGCCATGTTATGTCCTCTCTGCATAATGAAGTTGGCCCTTTCAGGAGGCATGTTTTTGTGTTTTTTGTACCATATCTTATCATTTGTAGAGTAGGACATAGTGATGGAAGATTGAATCTGTCTTCTTATCCTGCATGTGTGGAATGCATTTGAGTTCATTAGCAGTTGCAGTGATTAGCTGTCTATATTGTCTCTAGCATGATTGCATGCTTCTAACCCCATTTTAATGGTTTGTACCATTTGTTCCACTAACCAATTAGATTTGAAATGGTATGCAGAGATTTTATATGGCCTGCATCCTATTCTTTTTAGCTAAGATGGCAAACTCTTGTCACAAAATTCTGGGGCATTGTCTGTTATGATCCAAACAACCAACTATCTACTAAAATTAGTACTCATCCGATACCATTGACATACTCATGGTCAATGTGAACTCTACTCCATGTTTATTTTTCTGTTGGTCAAGTGTGTACAGTGTTTGTTTTGTTTTTTACGTTTTTTGGTACATTTCAAGCATTTTTTTTATTCTTCAAAATCATGTGAGCACCCCGGCTGCCATTCAACCTCCTCTGAGCTGCTATTATTCCACAATGAATATCATCATGTATGCTTTTAATTATGTCTTTTTTTACTGTCTGAGGTGGTACTATCAAGTCTCTTTTGCATATTAAATCATTGTCTATAGTTAATCTGTCTCATTTCTTTATTGGGTTGCTCTGCCCTTCCACCTATTTCTTTTGAGTCTCCAATAAACATTGTTTAATATGGGATCTTGTATAGTTTCTGACTTAAAGCACTGACTGGGTAATATATCAGTTTCTACCTAGTGCAATATTTTGTCTTTTGAATTATTGTTAATTTCTTTTTTCTCATTGTCAAATTTTAACTGTAATAATGCGTCAATGTGGGGTATTATGCTCCCTTTTATATATTCAATATCAAAATCAAAAGCTATTAGCTTAATAGCCTAGCTTAGAATATGTGACAAAGTTACTTTAGCGAATTCTATTCAAGGGTTGAAAATGAAATCCAATTGTTTATGGGCTGATTTCTATAAGAAATTTTGACCCAATGAAAATTGCTTCACTCTCTCCATGCTCCAGACAATTGCTAAGGCTTCTTTTTCTATGTTGGAATAATTATCTTCAGCTGAAGTTAATTTTTTGATAAATGGATGGCCATCTTGTGATAATATTGCAGATACAACCAGTTCGCTTGCATCAGTAGTGTGCACAATTTCTTTTTTTGGGTCAAAAACTTTTACAACAGGCTTGTTCATTAATGCCTTTTTTATCTTGTTAAATGTGATGTCTTATTTTTCTCCCTTTTGAAATCACTATTCTTTTTTATTGATTGTAGAAATTTGCTAGTCCTAGAAAACTTTCCTATTCTTTTTTGTTTGTGGGTGTTGAAGTTTGCTCTATTTTCTTTTGTAAATTCAGGTCTGGTAAAATATCTCCTTTGGATATTTTGAAGCCGAGAAAACTGATTATCTCACAATTAAATTCACATTTGTCCAGATTTACACTTAACCGGGCCTTTTTTAAATTCTTTTAAGTCTTTCATTTTTTTTTTTTTTTTTTTGCTTTAGTATTTCTTTGCTGGATGCCGCCACATATATATCATCTTGATATATGATCGTATTTTCTATTTTTCTTACCAAAATGTTCTTGAGTGCTTTTTGAAAAATAGCTGATGCTTTTTTTTATTCCATATGGCAGATGAGTCCATCATAGCAAACCTTTGTGTGTATTCATTGTAGTTACTTCCTCGAATTTTTCATCAATCATTATTTGATTATATGCAGATTTCAAGTCTTTTTTTTTTTAAATTTTTTTTTAAGAAATATTTGGTGCCTGCCAATTCATATAGAATATTTTCCACGTTAGGAATGGGGTATGAGTCAGAGCAAATTTTAAGCCTAACTCCTACTTTGAGGTTCTCACAGATTCTCAGATTACCATCAGGTTTTGTACTACAATGATTGGTGATGCCCAGTCACTACCTCCTTTCGGGGTTCTTTCCAAAATTCCTTTCTGCATCATTTTAAAAAAATTTTTTACAATCATGGGTTGCATATGAATTGGTATCTTCCAAGATTCAGAATGAGGTGGGGGGGACAATTTTCTTTCAATTTAACAGTAATTTTGTAGCCTTTTATTGTGCTGATATCCTGGTCTTCCACTTTAACATTATCAATTTTTGTGTATCCACTTTCGACACATCTGTTCTAATCAGCCTGTGAGACATTTTATAATCCACTATGACTCAAACCTCGCTCTTTTGTTTCAAAAGAGGCCTTGAATGTTACCAGAATTTTGATGTCTGAGTTTGAAATGTGTTTTTTTTTTTTTTTTTTTTTTTTTTTATCTATGTTGTTTTCAGAAATTTCTGGGTATCAGGTAAGGTCACTTCCTGTATCAACTTGTATTTCAAATACAGTGCCATTTATTCTAATTTTCTTCCTGGTGTTTTTTTTTTTGTTTGTTTTTTTTTTTGTTTTTGTTTGTTTTTTTTTCACATTTTAAAGACTTCTTTTGGAACTTGCTCCATTGAGACACGTTAAAAATGGTTCAATTTCTTATGACTTCTGCACACTTATCCAAAATCAGAACATTTGTTTCTGTCCCTTTCATGCCTCCTGTTAATATATTTGCTTGATACACATGATAATTTTCTTGTTGTATTAAACAAGTCTATAAGTTCTGTTAGCTGCAAAAATTCTACACAGACATCTAACAACATCCTGTGTTTGTAATTGTTCTAGCATTTTATTTTTTAGCTCCTTCACACAGTCCTTTGATCAGTCTTAACTATAGCAGTTCTTCTTTGATGGCCATTTCTTTTGTTCCAAGTTTTTTGAACCCAGTTTCATTCTCTTGTATTTTTGACAGGATTTTCATCCTCTCCACAATGACCAGTTTCTTCTTTGGTCTCAAATTCCTTTTTGTTATCTGGGATACGTCTTTGAATGTCATATCCTCCAATTCTCTAGGGTAGACCATGATGGTTATTTTCATTATAGCTTTGCTAAGATAGTGGTGGCCAAGAATGAATCCATTATTTGGTTTTCTTCTCCTGTATTTCCCTCATTGTGTAGTTTTTTAAACCTGGCATAGGCTGAAAAACAATTGATCCATGTCTCTACATCATCTGGCTCTTCCTATTGCATTAGAGGGTTTATGGGTGATGCCATGTTGTTTTGTTGTAGCACAGCACACATTGATACACAAATGTGTAAATGGCTTCACTGTCAACACATGTAAATTTATATTGTTTTGTCTACACAAGACAGCATGTGATTGGTTAATATAGCTACACTTATGATTCTTGACTATTACTTTTTCTTGATCTTTAAATCTCTTCTCTCTTTCTTTTAATCTTTTCTTGGTCTTTTCTCTCTCTCAATGTTAATTGGTAAATATCAAATCTTGCAGCCCTGTAAAAATACACTGTAGAGAGATAAGGACCCCTCACCCCAAATCAAAGGTGTCCTGAGTATGACACTAAATTGCATCTGGTGGTGAGGCTACTGTTCTGGAGCTCTGGCGAGTGTGGAGTACCTATTCATATAGTTCACTCTGACCTAGATAATGTTGAACCTGTTAGTTCCATCTATGGGTCCAATAGATCTGTTTGAAAATTATTTATATTAGATAAGAATATGTGAAACCAAATGATTATTATTTGTAAACAAATGATTATTATTAAATAGAATTATTAATGTTAGGAAGATTTTAAACCATTTAACTGTATTCAAAGTATTTGTATCAATAGTTACTTAAACTATAATTATTCACTAAGGACCATCATCATTAAAAAAAAAAAATAAAAAGATAACTGTGCTAACAAATAATTATTATTGTTGGAAAATAGTTACTTGAAACCATATAATTGTATATAGATTATTAGTATTAGATAGGAATACTTGAAACCATACAATAAAAGAAAGTACAGTTTAAAAAATGCAACAGAACATTGTAAATATAGTTATGATTGTAATCAAACATTTAAAAATAAATCCAATTTTGGCATTAAATTACCCATAAGGAGTTGATTTACTATTAAATAAACCAAATCTACCATTAAATATTGTATACCTCAAATTCTACCTTTGACTCATTTGGTATTTGAACTTCCTGTGCAAATGTAGCAATCATTATAGAATAAAAGCTGGTTGCCTTTATAATTCAGTTACTTTTGGATTATTTTCATTTTAAAATATGCAAAGATTTCTGTACATAACCAGAAATTGTTAGCTTTCTTGGTTTTCTTGATGTTGTTAACACTATGTTAAACTATTTTTCATTCTTTCTCAGTGAAAGAAGAGAAACTTCTTTTTTCTTAAGAAAAGAACAAAAACTATGAAGAATAAATTGGCTGAAATTAATAATAGACAATACTTCATCTAATAATAACAGAAATTAAAGATATTAACAGCCATGTCTTCCTAGGCTCCTGATTAAAAAGTAATTAAAAATGTAAAAGGTTGTAGTCTGTTATTTAATGGATAATTTTATAGACAATGTAGAAACAGGAATACCCCAGCTAGAATTTAGGATGCTCAGGTATATATGTTTCTAGACAGTGGCACCAATACCAATTACTTGGGTTCTAAAGGTTAATATTAGTATATGCAAAAAATCAAAAAAAAATCAAGTATATCAGTGCCAAATATTATTTTATTTATTTTTTTTGTTTGTGAAGCAAAAAGTTAAATTTGCTTTTTAGCATCATTGACTCTTGAAGCTTAATTAGTATTGCCACTGTTGTACATAGAAAGGCTTTGTAATGGAAGCGAGTTTTAGTAATGGTGAGATTTTTTTTTCATTTCTGATCTCTGCTGTAGGGCAATGGTCTGAAGAGTTGCAATGAAAAGCAGTTGCCATTAATATAAAAGAAATGATCATCCTCATCAAGTTGTGCTGACAGCATGGATTAATAGTAATCATTCATTGGCTGTTTTTTTTTTTTTCTCATTAATAGATGCCATACTTATAGATGAGTAGTAGTAGTTTCTCAACTGAACTATTTGATATTGGCCATTGACCTATGTGGTTCTTTTGTCTAGCATCTGGTGAAGCTCCTTGTTGACATGTCTTTGGATTCATTTGCCTTACTTCACATCTGCCATGATGCTTCCTATGGCTTTCATTGATACACACACACACACACACACACACACACACACACACACACACACACACACACACACACACACACACATATATATATATATTTAGAATAAAAGCAAGCAAAAAACAAACTGTAGAAATGAATGTTCAAATTCGAGATGCTTCTTCTACAATTCAAGTAAAGTAACTTAAAAAACAACATCACTGATAAATAAAAAGAAAAATATAGTTAAATTAGTCATCGATAATCTATACATCGAAAAAAAGAAATGTTTTGCCTCTTTATTTCCATGTACTGTAAAGATGTGTACTATAACTGTTGCTAAATAAACATTTAAAAAATGAAAAGAAAAAGCAGATAGTGATGTAGAAAATCTAAGTATCTCTCTTTATATAATGTTAAAATATGAAGAAATAAGCAATAAAGCTAGGTTGTTTACACCAAATTTATAAATATGTTAAATACAATAATTTTCATAAGATAAGGTTGTTTAAGTTACATTTTTTAAATAAAGCAGTTTATATCAACTTTTATAACTGTTTTCTAGAAGGAATGAAAAAGATGTCTTTTAATTTCAAAGTTAACATTCCTGTGTATATATATATATATCTAGATATATATAGAGAGACAGAGACAGAGAAATTGATAACAAGGTAATCCAAGTAGAAAGAGAGATTTATTGAGAAGCTAAGTTGACACTATAGTGTTTCGATTCTAATGAACCATCATCAGTACTGTGAGGGATGATAGTGATGTGGAATCAGGCCAATAAACTGACCTGAGAGACGCAGAAATTATCAGTTATTTAATACCATATAACTATATCCAAACAAATGATTATAGACAAATAAAACAACAAAACTGC
This sequence comes from Sepioteuthis lessoniana, assembly GCA_963585895.1. Classification (NCBI taxonomy): domain Eukaryota; kingdom Metazoa; phylum Mollusca; class Cephalopoda; order Myopsida; family Loliginidae; genus Sepioteuthis; species Sepioteuthis lessoniana. The sequence goes on from OY757932.1 coordinate 39,906,704, forward strand.
AATTTAAAAAAAAAAAAGTGAGTGGAATATTAGAAATATAGTTATGATTTCAGTCAAACATTTAGAAATTTCAGCAATAAATAATCCATAAGAAGTTAATATATTGTTAAATGAATAAACCAAACCAAACCAAACAAAACTTTCAATGTCTTTTCAATGCAGATTCCCAGTTGAAATTTGTTAATTGATTATGTGTGTTTGAGGTAGCATGGAAGATCATTACTACTGAGTAGAGAGTTCAGTCCTTACTGGATGACCTAAATCTAAGCTTTAAAAAAAAAAAAAAAAAAGAATTTTTAATGATGCCTTTTGTAGCAGGATGTCTGGCAATAGGCTATTACAATTCTCATTGGGTTTTTGTAGTCTTGTGCTAAATCTAAGCATTTTGTTTTGTTGTTAAAATTGCCTTTTGTGATATGATAATTAGGAAATTAGCCTAGCAGGCAGGCAATTACAACCAAGTTCAGTTCTCACTGGGTATCTACTCATAGTCTTGTGTCAAATTTAAGGTTTTTTTTTGTTTTGTTTTTTAAATTAAAACAAAAATTTTAGGGTGCCATTTATAGTATAATTTTAGCAAGCTCACTAAACAGGCTTGATTAAGTTCAGTTCTTGCATATATGTCAATTTCTACATTCTTTAACTAGAATTTAAAAATTCCAACTTTTAAATTTTATTTTATTTTGTATGTTTGGAAATTTAAATTCTGTATAGTTATGATTTGCTACCAGATAACTCCCTGTTGATTATTGTGTAATGTCAGAAATCTCTCTTAATTGTGTGTGCATTCCACCACCACTTCAACATGGAAATCTATTTAATGTTAAAACCTTCCCTGTATCCAATACTGTATACTGATTTCGGTATCTCTACATTAGGCTTGTTTAGCCATCTATAGATGATAGGCAAACTCTTTCCAATTATTAATATAGGTTAGAAACCCATCCTTAAGCATTCAATAATTTATATCAGTGATTTGTTCAGTTGGAGTGGAATACCAACCAGAATGACCTAACTCAGGGGTGGGCAAACTTTTTGGTCGGAGGGTCGCATCACTGGGTTATGAATTATCAAAGGGTTGCATCTTTTAAAATCAAAAGACTATAGTCTTGATTCAAGTGAAAGTATTTATTTTCTATTTTTTTAGAGGCTTCCACAGGCCACAGTGTAGTGGGCCACAGTTTGTCCACCCTTGACCTAACTTGTTCTTTATATAATTCTTTACTTATAATATTGTCCATAAACAATTACACAACTTAAAACTTTTATAAAAAAAAATCAATTTTTTTCTAAATCAAATATATCAGGATTTTATTATTTCTAATGAAATATTACACAATAAAAATGGATATTATCAGTTATCATTAAAATTCTATAACCAAAAATATGGATATTTGATTTTTTGCCTGGTTTGTTAATCTTGAGCAATAATGTTATGCAATTATTTTACATTTCCAGATTATTTGCCCTAACTAAGCAATAATTCCAGATTAAAGAACTACCTACAAATCTAATTAGTAATATTTAATTAAACAGATAATTATTTCACTTGGACAGTTTGTTAACATTTTTCTTTTTGAAGTATGGAAATTGAAATAATATATAATTAGTTATGTCCTGCAGTAGCATGGCTTCCTGCTGAGTGTTTTTTTTTAGAGAGCTTCTTTTTCCCTACAAGAAACTTTTTTTTTCTTTTTGGAACCAGTATATACACCAAATTTAGCTTTGGCTGTTTATAGTGGATGAACAGTTTGGCTGTTTATAGTGGATGAACAAACTCTCCAATTATTGATATAGATTACTATTTGCATTGTCAGTGAAAAATCTTTATTTCCTCAATTTCATTGCATGTGTTGCATTTAAAAAATTATAGTAATCTCTGTATGTTTGTTTTAAAAAGTAAAATATATTCAGTGTCAACCATTACTAGAATTTTATTATATTAAATAGAACTTGATATAATCACAACAGTATTCTATATTTATTACCAAACTATAGTATTGAAACTCTTACTAAAATATAACAGTTCAAAAATAAGTCCACTCTTTATATTTATACAATTTTATTTTTGGTAACAGTTTCAATGCTGCAAAATTTGATAATAGATAATACCTAATAATATCAGTTTTGATTTGTATGTTTTGATAATAAATTCTTTGTATCTTTGATTTAGAAGAAAATGAACTTTTTATAAAAATAATTGTTGAGGATTTACTTATTTCTAGGCAAGAATTGATATTTAATGAAATTTGTTTTGACACTCATAATAAATTACCTCATGATAAACTTTATTATATGATTTCAAATTGGATTTTTGAGTTGTGTGTTGAGAAGGATTAAACCTAAATAAGATTCTTTCTCTCCTCGTGGTCTAATTTGGACTAGCCATTCACTGACACCATATGTAAATGTATATTTACAATAGATTTTGTCATGATTACCACAAAACCCTGTACATGTTAAAATGTGGTTCATCAACTCTATTGTAAATATTTGTTTCAAATTATGTCCATTTTCTCAGAGTAGTTTCAACATGGCACTGACCACTTAAAAGCACTAAAAGTTCTATTCTTAAACTTGAAGTATAATGATGTGTGTTATTGTTTAAATTAGCAAACTTCCATTCATGGTTTAAAAAAATTTTTTTTCAAAATAGATCTTTGAATTGAAATTGGCCATCTACTAAATAATGTTACTTCGGCTTTACAGTAATTTTTTTTTATCAACGTTCTGCACTGATTATAATAATATCATAATGTGCAAAAAATTTCTAGACTACCAATATATTTTCTGTTAAAGTTGGATGCCAGAGTTTTATTGTTAATTCAACCTCTGCATATCTGACTAAACTTGGCTTGTAGAAAAAGATCTGGTACTCTTGCATTGTGATGTAAAATCTTTAAAAATCTTTTGACCTGAGAGGAACTAAAACATTTTAATAAAAATTGTTCAACAAGGAGGTTGATAAACATGTTGGGGGTTTGAAAGTTGAAATTAAGAAACAAAACTAGATTGAGTACTCTATCTAAATGATAGTATACAGATACTCCACAGTGCATTTCCTTATATTTTATGTAACATTTATTTTCTATGTATTCTAATAAGACAATAATGTAAAAAACTTGACAACCTCTGTATCAGAAAACTATGCCATAAGCGATAGATTCTAGAAGCTGATGGATGCCTACTGTAGAGCACTGGTTAACAAGCTTGTTTTAAGGGCTCTTTGCTTGTTCACTGGGTTAGAATGTTAGCACAATGGTACAGTGGTGGTCCCATTTTTGATATTGATTTTTGTGAAATCTCAAAAAGGCTGTCAAGTCAGTTTTTGAAGTACTCTTATAATTAGTTTATTTAATAGTTATCTCCTCTGGGAAATCATGATGAGCATACCACCCCATTATTATCAAGTTGCCACATTGTGAGATTTTTATTAGAGCAATGCACTTAAAATATTATAACTTAGAGATTAAAATTATTCTCGGGGTGTCCTCGTGGTGTAATGGTTAAAGCGATGGACTGTGGAATCGTAGTAAGCGAGTTTGTACTCCAGTCGCGCTATTACATTCACTTTCGGGCAAATACCCATGGGAAAGGTATGAACCCCCTTATCCTCCCAGCTATGGGTTAAATAGCACTACTACTGTTCTTCTAGAAGAATAGATTTGGCATTAAATAACCTACAAAGGTTGATATGCCATTAAATTACCAAACCAAACTGAAACCAAAATTATTCTTAGCTCTATTTCCAAGTGAATAATAATTTTGCGTGGACTATATTCATGTTGAACTTAATTTTTTTTGTCATCGAAATTTAAGATATAATGGGAAGATTCTAAATAGAATTCTTTGTTTCTTCCTAAATAGAAGCATCAACATCATCATGGACTGCTTTTAATGTGGTAATACAAAAAGTTCATGGGTTATCTAGTTTTATAATAATGATTAATTTTATGATAATTGAATAAATCAGACATTAGGATTTTCTCAATTTCAGAATTAATGAAAATGTGTCATCATCCTCATCAAGTTGTGTTGATAGTACAGAGTTTCCTGACTCTCTCTTGCCATCTACCCCTGTTGTCAGGTCTTCTAGACTGCATACAGTGTCTGCACAGTTGTTTTATGTAAGTCTTTGCTGGCCAGCCAACCCTAGAGTGTTCATGTGTGGGAGTCCATAAAAGAATGTTGCTTATGAGTTTGTCCTAACTTCTCCAGCAGTGTCCACCATGTCTTACTTTGATGGTTTGTGAGATGAGAGGTAAGTGGCTGTACAGCTGCTGTTTTGTTGTGTTGCTTCCAGAATTTGTTCAAAACAGCATGTAGCATTCTAGTGTAGTTCCCATTTAGCTTTTTATTCATGCATTTGGTTAGTCCAGGTGGTGGATCCATACAGTAGTATTGACACAACCACAGCTTGGAAGAAATCCCATTTTATTTTATCAGTGAGATCAGATTTCCATATAATCGATAACTTGTCAATAGGAGTTCACACCTTTGCTATGCATATGTTGACATTACTTTCAGTAGTGGACTGGTCTACTAATTTCAGAGGCTTGCTACTTCAAGTGAAGATAGCTCCTCCTTGTTTAAAGTTCATGAACTCTGTTTTATTTGTGTTCATATAAAGTCCAATGCCCCCTGCTGCTTGCTCCAGGCTATACAGCAAAGAATCATCTTGGACTGGTATATTTGCAAGAAGCGCTAGATCATCTGTGTAGTCTGCATCTGTCATTATTTCTGTTGCTTGTTTTTTTTTTAATGTGAAACCATTTTTTTTTTTATTATTAGATTTATTGACATTCATAATACATAATCAAGGCAGATTATAAACATATATGGTGCTAATGTATATCCTTAGCACATAATATGTTAAAAAAGTATTGGTATATTAAGAGCCGATAAACCTTTAATTGTTTTTCAGAATTGATTAAATTTTGTTTAGTTTGGTTTACAAAGCTTAGACTTCTTAAGTTGCCTGCTATTTCTAAGTGGTCACCCATCTCAGTACTAAGCAGGCTTTTTGCTGCATAACTATTAAGAACTGGTGCTTTAAGTATAATTTGACTGTTATCTTTAATTTTTTTTTAAATCTTATTTTTTATTTATTTATTTTTTTTTTATAGAGTAAATGCTTCTTGAAGATCTTGCCTGGTCAGGCTTCTTTTAACATGAAAAAATAACAGATTTTTATTTAATTTTGTTAATTTGTATTTTATTATTATTATTTAAAATGTTCCTTTAGCAATTAATTTTGATTTTGTTATTTTTATAGAATTTATATTCATCAGTTGGAGGGAAGTACTCTATAATTAGTTTATTTATTATTATCTCTCTTGAGAACTTATGAACTATTATTATTTAGTTGCAAACTGAATCGTTTTATTATCTAATATTATCTATTTAAATATTTTAACTCAATTGTTCAAACAAAATTTTTTCTATGATTATTTACCTTACCTCATTATAGACAGGATTTGACACAAGTTAGTATTTTTTTAAGCAGATACCATCCTTCATCACCATCATCATCGAGTGACACTAAAAATAGCTTAGCTCCATTGGCATTCTTCTTTAGAGGCACCTCAGACAATAAACCTGATCCTCCCCCTTTTAGACGCTGCCTGGAGGGGATAGCTCTCTGAAGCTAAATTATTTATTTTACCCATATATTACTGTGTCAGTTTCCCTTGAGTCCATTTGTGTTGTATAGATTTATTTATTTTACCATATCCATATTTAAGGACATTTAAAATATTGGAAAGTCAATTTAGATGAAAGTACTAGTCCAAACAATTCTGTGAAACTTTTTTAAAACTAATGGTTCATTTAACATTTCTCCTTTAAGTCATTCAATTTGTCAGTCAGCCAGCCAATATCTTTTGTACAGAATTGTCCAATTATAAAAAATTTCTATTAATTATTCAGTAATGTACAAAAGAAATTATAGAAATGTAATGGGTAAATTGTTGATAAATAGCTGGATACTGGGATCAAACTTGTGACTATGGATGTGCAGGTGTGATCTGCATGTTGTTTTGGTTAGGAGAAAAAAAAATCTGGGAGGATGAGATTAGTGATGTCACTGAAGACTGCGTAGGAGCACATGAGCAATGAGGCTCAAGGCATTTTTTATTGACAGTTATTGATAGAAGAGTGAAGAAGCAATCTGTATTCTACATCTGCACTAAGATCACATTTTGAGATATCTTATTTAGAGTTGAACCTTGAAGGAATGGACTCAACAAATGTAATGATTTAATAATTAAGAACTAGGAAGAGAAATAAAAGTTAGATAAACTTTTAACAGAGCTGTCTTCTTTTCCTTACCCAAGATCTCCACTGATGTTTTGCTTCTCTGATGAGGGTCATGCAATAATACTTACAATTACCATCCAAGTAAAAAAAGTTTCAGTCATTTGTTTCATTTTTTTCTGAATGATTAAATCCCAAAATTTACATCTTCAGCTAGCTACAATTAAGCCATCTGCCATACTTATTTAGTCATTCCCTCTGACCACTAAGAAATTGTTGGCTTATGACCAATGGCAAAATTGTTATTTTGGGGATTTTGCTTACTGTTCAGTTAAAAAAAAATAATGAAGCATATCTCTGAAATTTACTCTCTTGGGTGTTGAATGTAAGTATTAGATTTGTATTTAATTTTTTTCTGTATTACCTCAGAATTAATGGAAATTTTCATGGTTGAGCTATTCTGTACCCCCACCCTTTATTCCTCTGCCCTTATTTTTTTTACTTTCTGGTTCTATTTGAATGTTAAGTTGTCAATTGGACTTTTTTTCTTGTCTATGTTTCTTCCTTTTTATCCTTTGCTTTCTATCTGTCTTTGTTATGCCATCATTTCACAACTGTCCACTTATCTCAGTTTGTTGTATATACATTCTGTTGTTAAGTATCCGTCTTTTTCTATTTGTTTTCATTTGTTTGTCTTCTTGTTTTAGCTAATATTTTTTATTGCTATGACAACAAACATGGGCATTAATAACTATGTCTTTGTCAAGTATTATCTTTTCATAAATGATATTTGCTTACAGATCAATAATTAGGTGAGTTTTCATAAAGGTAGAAATAAAAGTCAAAATAAACTATGAGCTTTTAGATTTTAATTTATTTTATGATTGATATCTATAATTAAATTATGATAAAACCTGCTGTGCTCTACTTAAAAATTGATCTTGTGTCACATCTTGCCCTTGGTGGAGGAGTTGGGTAAATATATACATTGCTTTTCTAACATTTTCACCTTCTTAAACGATGGATATTTGGAAATAATCATCCTTCCCTAGAGTGAATAATGAGATCTTTTTTTTTTTCTTTTTTTTTCTTTTCAAATTTTAATCTATTTTATGATTGATTTTTTTTCATACAAATAGATATTTTTTTTCTGATTAGTATTTAGGTACATATTTACACAAAATATTCCACTCATTCTTGTATTTTGAGTTTCTTGACATCTATATTAAGAAATGGGAAGGGTTTGTTTGCCTTTCCTTTATAGATGGCCAAATGGTTTGATGTATAGCAGTAATTCCCAAATTGCTGCCCCTTGCCCCCCACATGCCATTTCTAATGCTTCCTCTATGTTCATACAATAAACCTGAGTGGAGGTGCTTGTGGCAATGGATAGCAATATTGGAAATGGACTCAATGAATTGAGTTCAAATCCTGTACAAGGCTGTTTGTGTTTCACTTCACACAATTAGATATTTATTTTCCAGACTTGGAGGAGCAGTATTAACCTAAATTTTTAAAAAAAATGAAGTTTCTAAGATGAAAGTAGTTCCTCTTAGCAGCTTGACACCTGGCCATGCATAAAGAGAAAGAGAGATTGTCTCTCATAACTATTACCAAGAGAGTGGGTAAGTGATCTAAGACAGACACTCTTTTATAGTGGGCTAGATAGTAAGACATTAAAGGTGAGAAATGAATTCTACCTGAAAAACCAGTCTGAGCTGGTTCTCTCAATAGAGTTTAAAATCTTTCCAGGTACAACTTTCTCAGTTTCTGAAAGTTTGGTTGAAATTGACCCCCAAATGGCAGATAATTAGATGGACAGATGGAATTTAATGAATTATATGATTATTGCTTAGATCTAACAATCTAAATGGGGAAAAAAAGATTTTTAAATCTATAAATCTCATAAGTGCCAATCACTCAAATTTTAAAAGATTTCTCTTCAAAACTCCATGAAATTCTTCACAGAACATTAATAGCCATCTACGATAATAAAAAGAATCTTTTTGTTATATGGATTTATTTTTATAGTAACAATGTTTGGTATAAATTTTTTTTAATTAACAACAAAGATTGTGAAATAAACAGTTGCAAACCAAGTCTTACCCTGTGTAGACTGATACTTCAGCTAGTATAATAGTAATCAAATGTATCTGAATTCTAGTTTTGTCTAACATTTTAGCTTAATAAAACTGTATAACTATTTAGTTAAATAAATGAGTTCTTAAATGTTTAACTGTAAAACATCAAAGTAAAATTTGTTAGCTATTAGTTTTTTTTTAGTTGTAGAACACCAGTTTTTCAGCTCTCAGATTTAATTGATTTTAATTACAACAGCAATAATTTTGTGCCTCACTTATTTTTTCATTATATACATGTCTGCAATACAAATGCTTAGTTCTCTAAAATTTGTCATTTCCAAGCTATTCATAGTAAAATGTAGCTGTGTGCTACAAAAAAAGTATACACAAAACCAGTATAAAATATGGATTATGATTGGGTTAAAAACCCTTTTATAAAAACTTGATGTAATATTTGTTTAAAATTGTAACTATACTTCAATATCCAGCAGCAATCATGGAGTTCAAAATGAAGCAGGAAAAGATAGCTATTGATACTTTTTGGCTATTAGAGAAGAGTATCCTTCAGGAGTATAAAAAAATGAAGTTTTATTTTAATCCAATTTTCCACTTCATATTTATATGAGTTGGCATTTTCTTCTGTACATTGAAGAGGGAAATGTTAAAAGGTAGGTCCCAAGAAGAAAGGTTGTCAGAGGTTATCACTTAATCCCAGTGATGAAAGGAACAGATTAACACATTTTTATTTCCAATGTTATATTTTCTTTTGTCCCATCTCACAATAAGGAAGAAATGGCTGATTTTGGTTTGTTAATTTCACTTAAACTCCAAATTAATTGACTGTTCTGTTTGGGTCTGAAACTCAAATGACAAACATTTTGAATCTTATTAGATTTCTTAAAGTCTCATATGACAAGATTTTTTTAAATTTCCCACAGTCCCCAGGCTTGCTTTAGTGGTGATTGAACTTGCCAACCCATGTATGTTATTAGCTATGTGCTGTGGATGTTGTTTGGGGCCGTTACATAACATCTCATGTTGTTAGAGAATCACTAGTTTAAAACAATTTTAAGTATAAGACATTTTATGTTTTGTTTGATAGTTTTTAATATAGAAACTATTTTTAGTTTACTAAATTAAAAAAGTAATTACTTATGTGTAGTTTGAATTATTTTCATAAGCTAAAATCTACAAATATTTTTCATAATATATTTTTAAATTTATGTATAAAGTGTGCCAAAATACTTATGTTGATTTAAAGTGTGGGGTTCTGAACAACAAAAGTTAGAATCACTGGTCTAAAACAATTCCAAATATAAGACACTTTATATTTCATTAGATGGTTTGGTTTATTTGTTTTACAGCATATGAAACCTTTATGAGTTATTTAATTCCAAAACTTGATTCACTTACAAATGCTTGATTGTAATCATATCTATATTTTTAAATTCCATTGCATTCTTTTACAAGTTGCGCTTTTTTGTTTATAATCATTTGTTAGCACAGTTATCTGGCATCAAGTGTTCCTATCTAATATGTATAATTTTCAAACTGATCTATTTGACACATAACTGGGATACCTAACAGGTAATACTACTTCAGGTCAGAGTGAATCTGGGAGTAATGGCAATGAAGGGGTACTCCATGTATGAATGTCACCTAACTGGCTCACTCAGGGTCAACCTGGTCATGACAACCAAATATGAAAGTGTTGGCCCTGGAGTTCACTCAACCACTCGATGTCTGACCTTCCCAGGTGGAAGATCAATTCTTGGCCGAATCAGCTGTCTGCCCATGTTGTGAATTTTAGATCCAAACACCTAGATTCAGTGTTTACGCCAAAAACCGAAATAACTGGGCAAGCTGATCATTCAATAAGAATAAAAAAAATAAAACGTTGAAGTCCAGAGAATGACCAAACACGTTATTGAATAATGAAATAATGTTTTAGTCAAAAAAAGAGCAATTAACAATCACAAAATAATTGTTATTTCAATGTTCCATTTCCCGTAATTGCAGGTAGAGTGTCTCGGAGTCTAACTCCTATCTTGCAGTGGTCAGTCTAAGTCCACAGTCAGTCTTTCTCACTTAGACTCACTAAGTATTCTCAGTGCGTTATGTTAATCTTATCTTCAGCTTGTTGAAACAACAGAGATGTGAGAGGATCTGGTTATCTCCAGCTCTAGTGCAAGGCCCTTTTTATAGGGGCCTCAATCAACTCCACAGGGTCACTCATCACACTGCCAACTGTCGGCAATAATCTGGTTTATATAATGGTTTATTCTGTTTCCAAGTGGGCATATTCCATCAACAACTCTTCTTTAATTGAATCTTCAACAATTAATCCCATTCACTGTTGCTTTCTGCTACCCCAACAGTAAATCTTTGTGCTTACTACTTGGAGGGGGAGGTTGGTTGCCTCTATACAACTTCTGGTGTGACTGCTGCCATAGAGCTTTGTCCCGCTCCGCTCTCAACATATCTCTTTTCTATCCCCTTCCCCGCAAAGGGATGGCCGTTTTCTACTCACGTGATTCATACATCATGAAAATTTACATACTTCCAAAATTAAAACAAAATTTTCCATTTCTCAAAGTTTGATTTTTTTCTCAGGTCAGCAGCTTGCATGTGGGCTGACCTCTCTGTGATCTCACTTCCTCTTCAATGTTGTTTTAAGCTAGCTGTCTCTCCTATGACAATAGATATTAACTTTCCCTTTCTTTCTTTCTCTGGTTAGAAAAATCAGTTTCAATGGTTTTGTAATTTTTTTCTGCTAGCCAAAAATTAAACACGATTTCTCTCTTCCTTCTCATGGTGACAATATATTGCATCACGCTTTTTGAAAAAAACAATGTACTGATTTTATTCTCCTAAAATCTGCAATGCTTATTGCTCCTTGCTTTATAGAAATAAAACAACATCTCTGGCTCTTTAGAAAAACATTCTGCTTTTCCCATCTTCCATTATTTCAAATAATAAAAACATTTTTTCTCGATTTGTCAGCGTACTGCCCCAATCTTCTAAAATCCTCACCAAATGGTATTTCTGGCAGACTAAACTCCGCTGCTCCAATCTGCTCTGTTACACATGCTCCTCAGAGCTCCAGAATCGAAATCCCACCTATGTCATACCCAAAACCCTTTATGGAGAGGTGAGAAGTACCCCTCTGCGGGAGATGCAGTTGGTGTAGTCTAAGCCTTGTGGACAGTGCTATATTTAATTAGAGACTCGTATCGTGAATGAAATTTAAACCTAGTTAAAGGTTATTGAAGATTATTCTCAAGTGATTTGACTTCTAAGTGCATTTTCATGAAGCACTAAATGATCTGTGAATCACTTTGATTCTCATTGGAATACATGATGATATAGATGACTCTATTTAGTATTTTATAATTATCTCAGTTATATCGAAAATTCAGATGATGAAAAAATGATGTTTAGAATTATCATTTGGATGCAAATTGAACTGAAAATTGCCTTATTCTTTAATTTAGAGAATTTTAAGCGTATTGCATGAATAAACATCTCTTTATTATGTGCTGTTTTCCTGGGTTGGTTGTTTTTACAGCATGTCACATCTTGTCGAGTTATTTTATGCCAAAGTCACTCCTAATTATGGTCTCCTATTATATGCACAGCAAAAATTTATCTTCCTTATCATTTAGAATAAATATTTTATCATCTCAAGCATATATCTATATTTGACCTATATATAGGACTTTAATAGGTACTACCATTCTGAGTCAGAATAAACCTTGGAGTAATGATGCCAAAGGCATGACTCCACATTCCCTAAAGCTTTATGATTGGAGCCTTACAACCAGATGCAGTTTTGTGTCATATCAGGACATTCTTTGTTTTAAGAGTGGAGTATTATTCCTCTACAGAGGATAATGTTGGGTTATTCTAGGTCCAACCAACAGGACATTTTTGCTGGGTTATGGTTATACACAAAAAACACACACACACACACACACATACATGTAACCATAATATATATGTAATTTTTGACAGATATCATATTCAATATGTTAATCATCACAAAATCAAGTAATATATAGATAATATCTTTGATTATTTCTTCAATATTCTTTTGCTGTTGAGCAATATTGTCGCATGAGTTATATAGCTAGGAAAAATTTGGTCTCAGAAAATCAGGTCATGAATAATTTGGTCTAAAATATGGAAATCTTTTTAAAAAAGGAAATTGAAATGACATGAATTAATGGATGACCATTATGAAAATATTGATGGCATTCTTGATAACCAAATCTTGAGACTAAGTTTTCTGTCACAAATATTATTTTTATTTTTAGGTGAAGTATTGTCAGTCATTGTTAATTTTGACTTGTATTTTCTTTCATTTGGAATTTTTATTTGTTTTTTCTTTATTTCAACTGACTCAGTTCATTAATTGACAACAGCAAGGAATAGCACTAGTCAGAAGTAATAAAGGAAAAATTCTCTATGATATTTGAACCCGTTTCTCTTTTGATTCAGGAAAACCAGTCTAAAAGCAACAGTTTTTTTTGTTTGTTTTTTTTTAGTTTACAGAAGCCCAAATCAAACCTATAAACTCATCTTGCATTGTGTTTCTGTCATGTCAGACTTGATAACCCAAGTGAATTGTGATTTGGAAAAAAAAAGCAACTAATTAAAGATAAAAGAAAATGCTTGTCAAATTTGATAATAATAATAATAATTCATATTATTATGCAAATTTATAATCTGTTTATTTTCTTCTCCAGGAAATAGAAGGGGTTTTCAAAACATTACAATGTCTTGTCATCTTAGCAACAGCAACAGTTGTTTCAGACACTGTACAAATACCGCCTTCCTTGCTGGAAATTTCCATCTTATTCCATGGTAAGTTCTGAAAACTTTGTCATCTTAATTTTCAAAAGTAACTGAGAAATTAACGTTTAATGTCTCAAACAAAAGTTTTTGAATTATTCATCTTTAATGTATCTTCATGAGAAATATAATCACTGTCTGATAATGGTAGCTATATTTGTATCTAAATTTTATACACTAAATGTAACAACTATTTTGAGACCGAGGTATCCATGAATTACTTATTGGATAGAACACATAATAATTGCTACATTTGTATGTAAACTTCATCGACTAATTGTTTTAACTATTTTGCAACAGATGCATGATTTTGTGAGGTAGTATTTTTTTTGTATTTATTAGGAATTTGTATGTACAGAGATTTGTATACAGTTTTCACATTCCTATTTCTATTATGTTTGGAAAATGTTGGCCAATTTTACATTTAATTGTATAATTAAATGACCATTATTTTGTAAATAATCTCTTGCTCAGTGTTTAGATATTCATAAAACTATAAAGTATTCTTTAAATAATTTTAAATATTATTCTGAATCTTTTCAGCATTTTAGAAATAAATTGTTACAGGGATTAGAATATTAGAAATAGTTTAAAAAAACCTTTTACTGTTTTGAGAAAATGTTATTTGCAAAGCAACTATACTACCTGTGAGCCTATTGGGTTACCATTGTAATATTGATTTATGATATTGATGCTTCTGTTTAGGAAGGAGTAAAAGATTCTAATTTTTTAGTTGTCTCAATTCTATTGAATTTGAATGATAATTAAAAAAAAAAAAAAAAAAAGTGACATTCTGTTTAAATGCTAAACCCACAAATGTACAGTTACAAATTGGATTGAAAATTGTTTTATTCTGTTTGTAAAAACATTCTAAGTGTATTGCTCTAATAAAAATCTTGGCATGATGTGACATTTTTGGTGGAATATACATACATATATCTCATGAGAATTTTAGTAATATATCAATATGATGATAGCATAGATAAATATCTCAATAAAAATTTTGCAGTTAATTTTCCTAATCAAGTTTGACTTTTTGGTTAGTTGGTACTTTGAAATGATGTTGAAAAATATAATGTGATTGGATATATATGGTGTTTTAAAAAAAAAAAAAAAGGCAACCATCTTTTTGACAACCTGTATTTAAACTATTTGAACTTTTTTACTGCAAAGATATTTTTTAAGAGATTTATGTATAAAAAAAAATTGATAACAACGTCGGGGTGGAAGAATGGGTTTGGATCTTGTTTATGTATATAAATTCTACCCTCTTTTTGTTAGGGTTGCATCCTTTATGGAACAACCAGTATATTTAGAGAAAAAAATTATTTCTCTTTACTAGTGTCAACTTAATTATCAAATGAGAGTAAATGAAAGGCCTAAATATTTAACTTAGAATAAATAAGTTCCGGACTTGGATCCTGCTTGTTCAGTTTCAATTCCTTTATTTTCTATTTTTCTTTTTTGTCCATTGTTTTTGGAAACTAAATTTTTTTTCGTTACTGTTTCATAAATCACAATCTATGTTATGTATCAAGGTTAAAAATAAAATTGTTAAAGAACAATTATATTTATGCTTTTGCTATGTAAAGAATGAATATAGTGTGTGTGTGTGTATATATATATATATAAAGTTAGATACACAATTTAATGATAGGTTCTGTGATACAGAAAGCTGGTTCTGGAAGTTCTAAAGTAATATCTGTCTCCCCCATGAGGGTAGAATGCTACACAAAATCAAGTTTAACATGTTGCCTCTCTTGCATACATGAAGTTAGGCACAAATATTGCGCAGCTCTATCAACAGTCCTTTTTTAGGGTGTCAAAGGCATCCTTTTTAGTGAAGTAGGTTGGTACAGCCTGGGGAAGAGGTACATAATGTTATCTCTGGCCATGGATGACCAGAGGGTAGAGAAAGTTTTGATGTAAGGGCCAAGTAAGAAACTCAGAAAAAGCATTTTGTTGATTTTAATAATAAAAACAACATACTGACCTTGTTATCTCTCATCACACTTGATCTTTGTTAAGAAAGACATGTGAGAGTGTCTAATTATAGATGTTGCTGTCTCAATCAATTATTGAGTGACAAGAAAAAAACAGAAAATTACAAACTATTTTGAACTAAAGGTTGAACTATCACAACTGTGCAAGCTCAGCATCAAGGTTATTTCTATCATTATTGGTGCTCTCGAGAGATTCATGGTGTTCCTTGGACAGATTGGTACTCTCTAAAAATCAGCAATCTTTGGAATGTGTACATATTTTAAGAAAAATCACTTGTGTCTATGATTATTGACCTGATGCTGAGTTATGAACCACAATGCTGTTGGTTAAGATCAACACAGTAAAGCAGATGATACTGTTACATTTTAGTCTTACAGATCTTTTGTTATGGGCATATAGTAATAAAAAAAAAAAGAATAAAAACCAAAAAACAATATTTATAGCAATTCTTCAGGTCACTGGTCAATTGGAATGATAAGGAGAAATGAAGAGACATGGAATTGATAAAAGTAAAGAATAGAACTTTATTAACTGAAGTAGGAAAGAACAAAAGAGTTCAAAAGTCTCAATTAAGAAGATGACAAACGGCATGCGAGAGGGTTGGGGTTGAACAATGTGTAATTTGGCAAGGTTTATGCTCGTATATTATAGATAACCTGTTTGGGACAAAAATGTATGCATTTTCTTGTCTCTTCCTTTGCTTGTTTTTTTTTCTCTCTCTCTCTTTCTCTTTTCATTTCCTTTTATATAACATGTATTCATTTTCTGTAGGTAAAATTTTTTTGCCTTTGTTGTTAAGATAACTCCTATATGTCATATCAAGTTGACTGATTCTTAAATGAATCAATTAGATCTCAGTGATATTTCATAGAGGTGAATAGTTATGAGAGTCCAGTGTTGAACTGTCCTAATCCGTCAGGAATTCATTCCTTCAATGTCAGCTTTGGATCCTTGTGTTCACTCAATGATACCACCATTTCAACTGTTTTCTTCCTACCAGACAATCTTGGATCACAAGATCCTCAAGAGTTTACCCCTGATAATCTAACTTGGTTGTGTGTAACGTAAATATTTCTCAGTTTATTAGTGGATGGTAATTTAAAACAAGAGAAAGACATATCCATTTCATGCTGCTACTATGGGGGTGGTAATGTTGCCATACACCTATCACAATATGATGAGGAAAATAAAACTTGAAATATTAAATTATCTCCCTCTTTTTTTTTCTCTTTTTTATTTAATAAACAATATCTTTAAATAGAAAAATCTTATAGGAATATTGAGAAACTTTTAAAGTTTTAGGGTATTTGTATCTGTGGCAATTCAGGGCTATTCAGAAACAGTGTGTAAAACCTTTTTAAAGAGTTACCTTTCGACAACCACCTAACATCTGTATGGAGAAGCAGGCATTGAAAATCTTCGTCATTTTCAATACACAGCTGATGGAACAGTCGAGAATTGAGAGCATTTGCTTTGATTTTGTTGACTGCTGTAATCACAGTCGATAAGAATTCATGTAGCTTCGCACTCAAATTCTTTGCCACTAAGTGTTGTCAATAGATCACACAGTGAACCGTGAGGACATTCGGAACAGCTTTTTTCAAATAACTTAGAAATCCACGTTGGCGACCAACCATGGACGGGGTGCTATCTGTAGCACATGAGATGATGTTTGTAAGTGGAATGCTTTTTTTCTGGAAATAGTCATCCACAACTCGATACACTGATTCTCCTTTGGTATCTGTTTCCAGGAGACGTGGAAACAATAATTCTTGATGCAGTGACCCACCCTTGATGAAGCGTACATATGCGAGAAGTAGCGATTCGTTTCCCAGAAGAGTGGATTCGTCCAATTGCAAACTGAACTCAGTTGTCGTCAACATCTTACTGAGGGTCTCTTCGACGTTTTCAGCCATTTTGTCTACTCTTCGTTGAACTGAGTTGTCACTGAGAGGAATCGATTTTATGACTTGTTCAGGAGATTTGTGCAAGACTGTTTTAATAACCTCTTTATTTGCAGGCAGAATCAGTTCTTCTCCAATAGTGTGGGGCTTGCCAGCTTTCGCTATCAGCAAAGAAATGTTGTAAGAAGCCTTCAGACTGTCATCTGAATTTTTCGATGAGGAAGTAAACATATTTATTGTTTTTCGCTTCAAAAATTAATCTCGAAGACAATGAAGAATGCCAGTGTTTTACCAGATTTATCGGGATGAATCTTCTGTAAATGTTCGAGGAGCCTAGACGGCTTCATTGTTTCATTAGAAAAGTTTTTCTTACAAACCAAGCACATGGGTTGTGGATTGGTCGGTGATTGTATAAATCCATACTTCAAGTACTCCACAGAGTATTGCCTACACTTCTTTTTCAATGCTCCCGGGGTTGCCATGTATGTATGCTGCCCTCGCCATAGCCAGAATAAACTCGGACTCACGCATAATAGAACACTAACTAATTCCAAAATTATGAAAGAGAAATTTACTCCAACGTGAGACAGGTAAATTTCTGAAAGAAAAAAATAAAAACAAAGAAGTTTTCACTGTGACGAAGGGGAAGAAATAAGTAGAAATTTCAGGGGAGAAAGAGAAAGGCAAAGAAGAAAGAGAGGAAGGGAGGGAAAGTAAGGCGACTGTAACAAGTAGAATTTTAGTTTACTACTAAGTAATAAAGCAGGTAAAAGCGAGACAAGTAGCATGGCAAATAGGAATAATATTCTGACAATATTTAAATTGAAGGCAACAAGTAGGAAGTAAACATGGTGAGATAAGGCAAATGAAACATACCAGAGTCATGTTGAAGGGGTGACTGAAGCAAGAAGGAAAGAATGCATGTTGTCGGGAAGAAAAATGTCTGGCGGAATGGTTGAAAGTCCCGCTGAGAAGAATAAGTCTTGTAGCTTTCACGATGCCGAGAGTTTGGGATTAATTAATAAAGAGAGGATAAACTCCCAAGAGCAGAGCTTAAGACAACCCGAAAGAGAAATTAAGAAGGGGAGAAGAAATGAGAAATAAAAGTAACGGAGTTAAAAAGGGGCTGAAAGTTTAACGTCGCAACGAGAAAATGGGAAGTAAACAAAGGGGAAAGTGGTGACCAGGGAAAAATTGTCCCTTACGAAGAGAGTTCTGGATACAGATGTGACACGTACATTTAGTTGCAGCGACTGGGGGATGCTTAATTAAATCGCCCCATTTTTTTAGCCTTTCTACTAACACCAACATCACATTTTATTGTAATTGCTCCAATGCCCCATCACAATTTCAACGCCCCAGCCGACTGTTTACTTGCCAGCGCCCTTCTGAAAGTTCACCCCCCTCCCAGGGGGGTAATCGCCCACTTTGAAAACCACTACTTTAAACCATATGACTGTATGCAAACAAATTATTATTAAGTTAATTACTAGTGTGAGATAGGAATACTTAAAACCATATAACTGCAAATATTTGTATTGAGAAATAGTCACTTGAAGCTATACTTTTTAGAACTTATTATTAGTAGATATTTAAAACCACATAAGTGCTGGAAAAAAGACTAACTTCAACATTAAATAATGCAGCACAGATTGACATGTTGTAAAACTCACTAACAACATAAATTTGAGGGATGATAATTATTAATTTGTTGACACTGGATCAGTACTTTATATCTGGTAATTCTGATGAAGGTTGTAAAATGTATTGGTCATAAGTATTTGAACAATCATAAAATTTGATGTTATTTGACCAGGTCACATTCAAATTAACTTTCTAATTGGGCAACTCTTTCTTAAAACAAGATTTTTGATGCTTGCTCTTCTTCATTGACATAGAAGTGATGACTCAAGTGAACTGAGATAAAAAATATAATAAAAAAGAAGATAAAGAATAATACTAGCCAATATGATTAACCCTTAGAACTCCAGTAGCTAGTATTTCTGCTGCTAACTAGAAGTATGTATACCCAAGGGATTTGGTTTCTAGACAGGGAATCTCCATTTCTACTTTTTTTTTATTTGCCTTTATTTAATAATGATGATGATATTATTATTATCATCATTTAATTAAAAATGTTATTAATTGTTGTTTCTACATCACAATTGTCTGTAGTCAACAGTTTGTAAGGCTGTTAATTAACAGATTACATTTAACGTTTTTCATGATTGAGGGGCCTATGAAGATGGGAGAAGGGGGCTTAGGATTGAGAAAATGACACATAATATTTATATTTGCTTTGATTTGAGATAAACAAAGAGACAAAAATGATCTTTTTCTAAGGTTCTATTTAAGAACCTTAGAAATAATATTGTTGACAAAAAATTACTTCACAGAATCTTGTTGCTCTTTAAAAAGAAATGTGGAAAAAGGTACCAAAGATTAAAAGATTTTGAGCAAAAGAATTAGAAACGCCCTAAAAGACCCCAGAATTTGAAAACATATGAATAGGAGAAACATTCAACATAGTTTCCTCTTCATATTTTTGGATTTTTTTTGTCTGCAATTGAAATTCTTAGACAAGATTCTATGATTATTATGTGCTGATCCTTGTGAACTTTTTCCTTATTTTTATCCTGTGTAATCTATGACTTTCTTCTGGTGTTTGTTGCATTTGAGAACTTTCTAGGAAATTTTTAATATGATCCTTTGTGTTTATACAGAATAACCCACCCATGAAAATTTATTTTTATTGTTTTAATGTACAAAAAAATTATATAGTTGTGTGATATTTATATTCACTATCCAGATAACTGAAAAGTTATAGTTAAGTCTCAAAAATTACAAATTGGCGATCAGACTCAACACTTTCTTTGTGGTTGGTGGAGAGAAAAACTAAAGAAATATGGCTGATGGTTGAATTGTAACTAATTGACATTGGGCTGTTTAGTCAAAAATGAAGTAAATGACTGAAACTTACTCTTATCTCATCATCATCATCATGTCGCACTGCTAGCACAAATTTCTCTGACCCTCTCTCGCCACCCGTCTCTATTTTCCATCACTCTCAGGTCTTCCAGACTACATCCTGTATTGGAACAGAGCTGTTGTATAATAGGTTCTAGCTGGTCGTCCAATTTTTGTTTGTCCATGTGAAGGGGTCCACAGGAGTACATCAATTATGAGTTCATTCTTAGTTCTCCAGCAGTGTCCCACATGTCTGGTTTGTCTAATTTAGATAGTTTTTGTGGTGGGTGGTAGGTGGCTGTACAGCTGCTGTTTTGTAGGGTTTTGCCTCATTGCATGCGTGCGTGCGTGCGCGCACGCACACACATACACACACACACACACACACATTTTATATAAAAAGAAAAAATTCAATTTATTTCAGGTCTATGATGGCCCTCATCAGATGGTGAATGACACCAAAGAATTGAATTTTTTATTTTTATTTTTATATAAGAAATATTTTTGCTCTGCATGTGAATTTCGATGTATTTTTAATCCCAAATTAATTATACAGTTGATAGCTGTTGGCATTGAGCAATCAAACTAGATACTCCTATCCCTTGGATCATATATACATATATTTGTGCATTAGAACAAAATTGATGTAAATTTTCATGGGTTGGCTATTCTGAATAAGCACTAAATCCTTTAGAAGTTTTGAGTTAAGTGTTCGATTTAGGTAGAGGCAGTGTGGGAATTCTAAAAGAAAATTAATAGTTGTGAGTCCTGTAATCCACAAGGAAGGACACTAGATATAACAGGTAAGATATGAGAAAAATAGACTCTTATGGATCATTGACAGTCCTGAGAAAGTTATCAAATTTGACAAATACCTGAGGAAAATTGTTGAGTATAGTTGCTGAAAGAGAACAAAAATGAAAAAACTTATCTGAAATGAACATTATGTAAAGGTGATGTTAGATTTTTAATTTTTCTACTGATAACAAGTTTTCTATTTTAATTTTTTTTTCAATGGTATTTAATTTCTTAATTCTATTTGTCAATTTGGCATTTTCTGAAATATTTTTCAGCATAGTGAAGTTGTAAACAAAGTAAATTGCTTATGTATAAATATATAAAATTAAAACTCTTGTGTATTTTAATAATATTATTTTACAAAACTGAACCATTGACTATTCTTATCTGAATTTTGTGAGTCAGCTTGTTTTATTCATTTTATGTGGTATAAATAGGGTTTTTCACAATGTTTCGACCATGTGCCCTCTAATTACTGAAAATTGTAATTTTGGCACCTACTGTTCCTAAAACTTGTTTGAACACTGTAGGAACACACACACACACACATATTTCTAAACATTCCACATTACAGAAGAAAGAACACTTGAAGGA
Source organism: Sepioteuthis lessoniana (assembly GCA_963585895.1). NCBI lineage: Eukaryota > Metazoa > Mollusca > Cephalopoda > Myopsida > Loliginidae > Sepioteuthis > Sepioteuthis lessoniana. Next base: position 39,928,161 of record OY757932.1, read on the forward strand.
AGTTGGAGGGTATATGGCTAAAATGTGAAAAAATAACAAGGAAAATAATTTGATTATACCATATAAAAAAATGAACCGCTGACAAAAGAAAAAAAACAATCATTCTTTTCAAAATAATTTTTTTTGTAATTTCTTAAAATATTATTTTAAAAAATTACAAAAAAAATTCTTTTGGCATGCAAGCAATGTAAAACTTGAAACCCTAATCTCTGTCTGATTAAAATTTAATCATAGATATTTGGTTGAAGCAAAAGTTCCCAGTGCCATCAATTTCATAATGTTAGGGATATCTTAATATCTTTGATGTTTACTAAGGTCTTTATAGTTTATGTATGTATATATACTTTTGAAGAACTTTTTATTGCAGGAAAGAGGGACTCTGGACTTCGGTCCGGAGCGTGGCCCTGGAAAAGGAACAATGGCAGACTTGGGGCCTTTAATTAGGCACCTAGTTTCGACTAGGCTACCTTCGGGTGGGCGAGCTGCATTTTTGTCTCCTTTGTCCCCCTTGTACGGCACTAGACCATGCGTCTAGTTTAAGCCGCAAACTGGCATACGTGCCCGGACCCACATTTGGGTTCGTGAAACTGCTTGCCTCATCAAGCTCACATTGCACTAAGTGAGCCGATGAGCAGCACAGACAAGCAGGGTTCGAGTCTCGGCTCGTTCCCGACCTTCCCCTCCCCTTTATCCCCACTTTAATCGGCCTTCGGGCTTTTGACCTTGTGTCAAGTCGTGTCTGGTGGGAGGCAGCGACAAATACTAGGCATTTTCATTTGCTGGGCAAAAAAGTTTGTATTGCCATTGCAGACAACTAACTGATGCTTTTACTACATTGGTCAATATCTTAATATTAATATGTTTGTACCTATTGTTTGTGTGTGTCATGCAGGGAAGAAAGAAGAAAGAAAGATGTAAAAACAATGAACTTTAATTCTTTTATTTACATTCAAATAGATAATTTGAATCATCTCTTTCCTCTTTACCTTCCTCCACCTCATTTCTTCTACATCTTCCTCCCTCTGACCTTTTTTCACCCCAACAAATTTAAGACCTTTCTCTTCTTACAACCTGAGAATTTCTTTAAATCTTTAATTTTAGATAACCACCTTATTCACAATCTTTTCTTTCTCTCCTCTCTCTCCATTTTTTCTCAGCTCCAGTATGACTCTCTTTCCCTTTTCCTAAAACCTGAGGCTTAGTTGAAACTTTTAGTTTAAAAAAGTAGTGTCCTTCTTCTTCCACCTTCTCTTTTCTTAACCTCTCCATGTCCACACCCAATATATATTTATAACTGAAAACATGACACACACCAACTGTTGAATAGATAGGTAGGTAGGTAGTTACAAACAAGATTATTTTCATCCAAAGAAAATAAATGCTGGAAACTTTTGCGTCAACATTAATTTTCATCATGTGATCCTATATATAACTGTTGGGTTAATACACAATTCATATCAGTATAAATTTAGCAGCAGCTCGGTTGTTTTCAGATTTTATTGTTTTCTCTTAATTGTTTTTGAACTCTTGCAGTCTTAATAGCAAAGAGTATAATAAAAGGTATTTTTAGGATTTCTTTCAGTTAAGTTTGAGAAGAAGACTGAGGACAGTAAGGGTAAGTTAGCATGGTACCTGTCCCTCCTTGTGTATCTACAGTGTCTTTTGTTGTGAAATGCTTTTTAGATTTTATTCAAGGATAAATCCGTTCTAATTGAATGATGAATTCATATTTGTGAAAATTCATTTTATTTTGTTATTTATTGTTTTTGTGTTTTAGCTTTCGTAGTTTTTTTTTGTCTCCCCCCATTTAAACCATATGCTGTGTTGTATTTAATTATGAAGACTTAATTTTTATTTGATGTTTGGTCAAGATTTTTTTTTACTTAGAATGAAGAATATTGAGTGGTAGTCATGGATGTGGCTATCTTGATTAATGACATCATAAGTCAATGACAACCAGTTGACTGGGTCACATGAGTGTGAGTGGTCTTTCCTTCTTTAGTATGCTGTAGTAAGGAAATTGATTGTAGGAATTTGTAACAGTGTTTGTCCTCGAAAAAGAAGCCATGAAATTTAAAAATTAATTATAACCTTAAATAATAGATTCTACAGAGAAATTCTGTTTTTTTTTTTTTTTTAAACAATTTTGTGCAATTCAACCTGACAGAAATCTTTTCCCCAATTATTAGTTGAATTGAACAGAATATGGATTTTGAGAAATTGTCTTGATTTTATGTGATCAGTTAATAAGGTGTATTTACATGTTAAAAAACATTTATTTTAGACAAGGAAAGTTCTTATAACAGTGCTGGATTAAGATTTGCAGTTATGATATGTCAGCCTTGCAAAATTATCCAGATCTCAACACAGATTGTATGGTAAACGAGTAGTTGCTCATGCAACAAGTTTTCTCTCTGCATGACACCAATGTTACTCAAGAGAAGAGCAAAGAGCTGATATGATTTGATATCAGTAGTTGCCAGAACAAGGTGGAACACAACATTGAACTATATTAGGAACTCTGGTTTTGAATTCAGAATTTCCTTCTTCAAAATTGGTTACCACCAATATTAAACAGTCTGTTCTATAGGTCTGCAATGATATTCACAAAAAGAAGAAAAAGGCTCAAGAAAATTTGTTTTTAAAAGGCTAACAATTTCAAAATTAGAACGCTTTGCAGAGTTTCAACCAATAAAATTGTTATTCATTTTATAAAATCTATATTACATCACAAACAGTTCTACAATATATATATGTATACAATTTAATGTTTCTTTTTTTTTCTTAAGTATGTTTACTACAAATATATATGTATAGTTTATTTAAATCCTTTTTAAATAGATTATTATGAATACTTGTATTTTGATTCAGTATTTACAAACTAAATGATTTTTCACTTAATTTCCAGAGGTCTTCCAGCTGTTAGGGAACCCTTGGTTTCCCCCCCCCCCATCCCATACCGTAATCTGAATTTGATTTGAATCTATTGAAACTTTTCACTGTTAACCTAGTACCTGCTGAAATTATTTGAGGTGAAATTTTAAAACTTCTAATTAATAATTAGCGTAGTGACCTTCCCCTCCAAAAAAAAAAAAACAACAACAACAAACAAACAGAAAGAGAAGATAAGTAGACTAAGCTAAGGGAAACTTAACCCTCTCATACCCATGTAAATATACTTTTCTTGCATGGGTCAGCAGGTGAAACATAAGAAATTAATTCTTAGGAGAAGTCCCTGTGGCGTAATGGCTAAAGCACTGGACTGTGAGATCGTAGTATGTGAGTTTGTATTCCAGTTGAGCTGTTACATTCACTTTTAGACTAATACCCTTGGAAAAAGTATGAACCCCCTTATCCTCCCCAGCTGTGAATTAAATAGTACTGCTACTGTTTTTCCACAGGGATGGCTTTGGCATTAAATAACCCATGAAGGTTGATATGCTATTAAAAACCAAGAAACTGAATTCTTAGCATACTGGCTCTCTCCATGATAACTTCACTACAACACTTGTCTCAGCCAATCACTCTCCACCATAATCATGTTTTCAATGAAATAATACAGCATGGAATTCTAACTAACTATTGTTTTGTTTTTTAATTCCATAAAATATAACTATACTTAAAAAGCCAACATGCACACATCAAATTTTCACAATCAGATACAGTTAAAATATGATAGACTTCAATGACAGTCTATAAATATCGACTCATACACCCCAAAGATCTTTTATTGTTCAAGTTCTAAAGATTATTTTCATACTTTTATCTATTTTTAAATTCTAAAAGATTGGTATGAATATTAATGTAAAATGTTCCATCTCATTTATGGGACATTGGTGGGATTGCATCTACCAATATTAGACATAAATTTTTTCATCTTGTAAAAATATAAAATATAAAACTAGAATTTGTAACTGAAACAAGAAAATTAGATTACATGATTTTCAGTATTGCATTAATTATTACAGTACTTCTGTGTGCGTGTGTGTGAAAAACTTGCAAGAATGAAAATAATTACAGTATTCTCAGTTAATTATGTAAAGGACAATTGTAGGATTCATTCAAGGAACCTCATGTACAATAGAGTTAACCTAGTAAACTTATTGGTGAGTTTGATTCTAATTAGGTTCCTAACATATGCCAAACTAGCTCAGTTTAATAAATTACTTCTCAGTGCACCTGACAAGATGTATGATTAGCAGGCTAGGTTAGCAGACAATTCTCATTAGGTGTTCCATATTTTTGTCCTTGTGCCACACTAAACTTAGTGAATTAGATTTGATCAATCATGTAAAATGATGGTTGTAATAATAAAAAATGAATTTCATTTGGCTATTAATGCATAATTCATACAGACATATATATATATATATTGTTTTTTTTTGTATGCATGTGTTGCATGTTTATTTGGGGGTAAAAAGAAAAGCTGCCCCTGACCCTTTTGTGTATAGTTTTTCTCAGTTAAAATGAACTTGCCCTGGTAGTTGTATTATATATTTGCACTGCAACCTTTTGTGTATACTTTTCCCAACTCTTCTCACTATGAAAATATACCTACATTGCTAGTTGTATTATATTTCTGCACCTGACCCTATTGTATATGTTTTCTTTCTCTAACTATGAAAATGTACCTGCCTAGGCAATTGTATCTGCACCTGACCCTTTTTTGTGTAGTTACACACACACATATACACCATTGTGATAATTTTTTCTCATTATTTTACTTGATTCCACTTTTTGTAAATCAATTGATCTGTTATGTTTCATAATCTAAATGATCTGTTATGTTGCAAGGAAGTATGGTTGGTCTGATGATTTGAGGTGCAGAGAATGGACTTTGCAAACCTAATTAAAACTCCAGCTGTAACATTTTGCATTTACTTTGCACTAATGCCCCTAGAAAAAGTATTAATCTATTTCTTTCTCTAGCTATGGATAAGTAACAGGGTGATTGGAGTCCTTCAACCTTTTAAAAGACCATCTATCTCTAGTACTTGATAATAGGTCAGGTCAGTTTCTTGCTTATAGTACCAAGTCACCCAATGTTAACTGGAAACAAGTAACCCCCTTATACCCTAAGAGAAGGTAAATTATTCTGCATGGCTGAAATAGATTATGAGAAAACATTGTTTCTTTTATGTTGATTGAAATAGGTTATAAGAAAACAGATTCTTTTATGTTACAGAAAGCAATCAAGAAATATTCAAACCTTGTGAAAGTAATATGTCAAAAAATCAAATTAAACTTCTATTTTTCCTCCATTAAGCATAAAAAAACCCTCCCACCCAGATCCTCTTGAAAATGTTCATTAACATTCTATCTTGTTTGTAGGGCTTAAAGTATTTTGCAGAGGGGTAAGAATTCTCAAATAGGATGTCTGGGGTATGATGCTAAACTGCAATAATAACACTCCAGTTCTGGAGCTCTGAGGAGTATAGAATAGCTCTTTATTGCTATTACTCCCAGTTCCACTAACTTAGAGTGGTAATACTTGTTTGGATCCCATATATGGGTTAAATAGATTGGCTGTAAAATCATTAATGTTATATAGGAATACTTGAAACTATATTTCTGTGTGTCACAATGCTTATGATACTCTAAAAAATTGTAGGTATATGTTTAAAAAATTCCTATAAACCCATAAAATTCTGTCAAACCATACATCAAACAAGGATAAATTGAATTATTTAAAGTTTATCAAGTTATGAAAAACAAATACATGTTTAAACAAGCTTGAGAAACTTGTAGATAAATAAATTTCCTTATATTCGATGTGTATTGTGTAACGGAATTTTATGTGTTTATATTGATTTTCTTTTTTAATTTTTCTAAAAAAAATTTTTTTTAAGAATTTTTCAGATAGAAGCCACCAAAAATGCAAATCTCTATAGCATTTTAGAATGGGTGACCATTGCAACTATAAAAGGCCTAAGTGATGAGTTATGTCTTTTTAATTATTCCGCAATATTCACCAGCAAATTTTACATGTATATGCCAAATTTCATTGCTTTATCTTGAATAGTTTTTGCTTTAAATTTGTCAATTAAAACAATATGTTGTCCAAAAATTTTCTGGAAAATAGAAGCCTTTCTTTTTTTTTTTTTTTTGTCCTCATTTTTTCCAACTTCTTATATTTCAAAAAAATAATGCCAGGATTTTAATAATTTAAAAACCTCAAATCTTATATCAATCTATAAATATCCTATTTGTTATCACAAAATCTCATTTCAAATTTTTTTGTGAGCCTTGCTACTGCATGCAAACAAATTATCAAATAGGAATAGTTACATGAAACTATATAATTTTGTATAGATTATTTGTATTAAGAATAGTTACTTGAAATTACAATAAATGATTATCCATAGTTATTTGAATCATATAATTGTTTGGAGAAAAAAAAGAGAAAGGACTGACTTTGGCATTAAATAACTCAACAAGAGTTGATATACCATAGAATTAACCAACCAACCAATAACTATTTTTGTTTTTGTTCACATGATATGACTGGTACATTCCCTGGCCTTTAAGTGTGATATGCATCTCCATAAGGAAAGAGACTCTTTCTGGTTTCTTTCTGTAATGCAGAGCATTCCACCTTTTGCAATTTACTCATCCAAATTGTACTGTTATGTGACATAAATCTGAAAAGTGAAATGAATCTTCATCCTAAAATCAGACTTGAGAAAAATAAAAGAGCCATAACTCTGGGTAAAATAGAAAGATCAGGTATAATAGATCATTTATATCAAGAGAAATAGAAACACTATACTCCCTGGGATGAAGTCCAAATCATAGACAGAAAATGTCATTGGAAAATAAAATCAAAGAAGCAGCAAACGGTAAGCACAATTTGGCTGGCATTGGGAAATAGAAATTAAAAAATTGATGTTTTCCTAATGAAGTACATTTAAAGAGTGGTTGAGGGCTTGTTGAAAGCAGAATTCCATTGGCATTTTCCCAAAAAGTAAAATAAATACCCATTATGCAGGATTCAATTTGGCAAATCAACTTCTAAATGGGGATGCTTATGTAGTATATTTTTGGCAAAATTTGGAATGAATTACTAAAATAGTAACACAACATTTAAATAGACTTTTTGAAACTTTAAAATATACTGAAAGCACTTAGTACTAGCAACTGCAGCATATAGGGAAATATCAGAGAAATGTATAAGTCATACCAACATGGGGTTTTAGTCATGTTGCTTTTGCTACCCACCCCCTCACCAAAGAGACTCATTGAATTTTTTTCTTAAACAATCCCATTTAAAAAAAAAAAATAAAAATAAAAAGAAACTTTGAGACAGTTTTAGCTTTGAAATCCTAAAGAGTAAAAGTATTTCTTTTCTTATAGAGGTGGTGAGGTTTCAATTCTGGAGCTCTTTACAAAAATTAACCTTGTGTTTCATCCTGTCTGCAATAGAGGGGTTGGATGAATATATATTACATCAGGTGGGCAAAAACAGTTTTGCCATTACCTCTGCTCTACTTTAATCACCTTTTATGGTGTAATGGTTAGAATAATTCTGGGGAACCTTTTCATATTTTCAAGGCCACATTGAAATTTATTGTCAACTACTAAGATTGCATTTAATAACATTTTTGAGATTTAAAACAAAATTTAATGTTTTAACTATTTGTTAATAACTTGGTCTGAATTTGATATGTATTACTTAAAAGAAATTAAAAACTTTACTAACTTTTTACTGCTCCCCCCCTTCCCAAGAAAGCATTGTGATATCAGATTCTGAAGTGTAGATGCGTAATTTTAATGGATCTTTTAACAAGACCATGAAAGGTTTAGAAGGCTACATACAGCCTTAAAGCTACTGGTTCCCTACTCCTGGATCAGAAGCTAGGTTAGCAGACCATTGATAGTTTGATTCTCATAGGTTCTGTATACTTCTGGCCTTGTGCTAAACTAGTCTTAGTAAATGACTACTTCTTTGCTTATTACAATCACATTATTGATACTTCATTATCTCTGGTATTTACAAAGCTTAGTTTAGTATGATACAAGGCCAGAGGTAACCACATAGAGGTATAAAAATGGAGTTATACCAATTTCCAAGTGGAGAGGACTTGTTTGCTTAAAAAAAATCAGCATTTGAAATTTTGGCTTTTATGAAAGCTAGCATTAAGTGGAATTTCTTTTTCAGTCTTGACTCAAGCTTTTTTTTTTTCTTTCTTTTATTTGAATCATTTAAATGCACTTCATGAAAAAGACTTTTTTTCTGCAATTTCTAAGAAAATGGGTTTTATTTGGAGATTCCTCAGCTATAAGTAAAATAGTAGGGTGGACTGGTCTCTCTAACCTTGGTGGGGCAACCAGTCTAAAAGAAGGAAAACAATGAATACAAAACCAGGAGCCAGAGTCCTGAAGGCAAGTTCAATGTTGTCTTCAACCTCGTTCTTGGAACTCCTGCGATAATACTGGTAGTAAGTCATATTGGCCTCGTCATTTCGTTGGACAATATCAGTGATATGGAGAAGAGGAGATTTATTGCATAGAAAACTAGCAGTCTTTCATACAACTTTGTCACCACTACCACTACCAGATTTTTCATTTTTTTAAATTATGCATCTTTATTCTCTGACTTTTTGCTGAAGCAAATGTTATATTGTTCATTTGGTTTATGAGTTGACTTCTCTAGCTGATCGGGCCAAAGTGATTACTTCTATCTATTCTATTATGTTTAATAGTTTTGTCCACTGGTCACTTGTCTTGTGACCATAACATGAATAGAACTACCATTCATATAGAGTCCCCAGATTGACCGCTCTAATTAGTTCAATCATTGCTCTACTGTTTGTATATTTTGGCAGAGATCACTGGTACAGAATACATTGATTCACTCAAGTGCATAGATCTTTGCAGTTACATGTATGAACATGCAAATATGGACTTTCTTATGTATATTCATAATCTTTCTTTCACACACATGCAAATACGCAAATGCTCACTAGCATGTACTGTAAAATGCGGTTACTTGAACTACTTTCTAACTTGGTAATGTAATAATTATTTATTAGTTAAAAGAACAAAGATGCATGTCAGCCTTGGGTTGGAAAAGTATTCATGTTGTAAAAGTTATTATCTTAGGAAGTGGAATTGGTGATCCAAGTTCAAATCCTGTATAAAGCTGTTTGTGTTTCACTTCATGTCCTAGGGAAGGGCATGAATCCATCTGTTCTCTCCACCAGCTATATGTAAATAGTAGGCTAGACTGGTACAGCAACCAGTCTAGGAGAAAGAAAAGTCTGAATTCAAATCAGCTGTATTAATCTTTATACAGTATGATTTTAATCCATGGATGAGTGGGGGATGTATTTCATATTTTGCAAAACCACTTAAAAGATTGCCAATTAATTTCTTTAAAAGAATTTTGTTACTGACTCTGTCCAAATTATCATTATTAAAATCTTTTGCCAACTGACTCTAAATAAGTGGAAAACTGCAGCATCAAAAGAAAATTGTGCTTTATAAACAGTTTTATATACCTTGTCTCTCTATTAAAAGCAGAATTTCATACAATTTCAACTTTTTAAAGCACAATCATTTATGTTCATGAATACATGACTGAGGATGTTATCAAAAATAACTTAGCTCTGTTGGCATTTTCCTTTTGAGTTGCCTCAGGCATCAAACAATGAACCTGACTCGGCCCTTTTGAGATGAAGGGCTAGGTACTGAATTAGTACATGAGTATCTGACTTGGTCTGGGTCACATTTAATTGAAATTAAGCTGAATTAATAGCAACTTCTCCATGTTTATATCAAGAACAAGAAAATTAATAAGTATTTTCCATTATAAATAAATTATACATGTCTATTGACAGAATCTTTGGATGGATTTGAACAGAATTTTTTTCTTTTTGACTGTTAACCCTGTTTATAATGGAAAAATTATAATGGAAAATTCTTATTAGTTTTCTTGTTCTTAATGATATTTTGCTCTGCATAGGTTTCTTTATATATGTTTACATATATTAATCAACCCTACATTGAGCACTCTCTTTGGATTATTCTGTTTAAGTCTATTTACTAACTTAATTGATACAGTGTGTGTGTGTGTGTGTGTGTGTGTGTGTGTGTGTGTGTGTGTGTGTGTGTATAAATATATATATATATCCTGAGACATTTTTTTAATTCCAATTAAAAATCTTACATTTTATTATTTTTATATCTGCCATTTTGATTGCATGACTAGGGTTTAGTGTAAGCCAGTTTAAGTAGTGATATCATTATTTAACTGACTAAAGCTATTGATGAGAAAAACAAATTTAATCCTTCTTGTTTTTCAAAGGATACAATTTTGTGGAAACAAGGTTAGGACTGTGAAATTTCTACTAAATAAATTAACCAGGTCTAATGCTAATGCAGTATTATGGAACCTTCTTATCTTACTCTTCTCTATAAATAGATTCTTCAAAGGCTAAATGAACTGGATTTTTCTGTCTCAGTAATGGTTTTGGAATTGTCATTGTGAAATAATATACTATTTGAAGTGTTTGTTTTTCAACTGAACCTCTAGGCTTAAACAAGCTATATTTTTAAATAGTTAATTAGCTAATACAGTATGAATCTATTAAAATTCCTATCAAGGGTACCAAAATTATGTTTTAATAAGAGTTTGTGGGGGAAGAGAGGAATATGGTAGGGGGAAAAAATTTTTAAATTTGAAGGAAAAAATCAAAGTGTTCAGGAAGAAAAGAATCAAAAGGATGGGTGAGCAGCCAAAGTTGAGTCACTCTTGAAATTCTTCCTGGGTATTTTGTTCCTCCTTTCAAGATATATTTTTTTACATCCTAGGTCATCAGCAAAATTAGTTCATTCATAGTTATAGGTGAATTCTGGTGATTTATCATCTACTTCACTTTTTAATTGGTCAAAATATTCATTGTTGGTGTCTTCTTTAACTATTTACCGGGCCATTGGCCTAGCAGTTAGAGTGGTTGCCAATGGTCTGGGAGACCTGGGTTCAATCCCAGGTCAAGTCATACCAAATATGCAAAAAATGGTACTTGATGCTGCCTTGCTAAACACTCAACATTATAAGGTAGGGATCAAGGGTAAAGTGGAGCAATCCAGGGAAAGGAATAGGGCCCTCCCCTACACCTTGGTGTAGTAGCTATTGAAAAGGGAACCTTCGACTCACCCTCAACTAAGGTCACCAACTTGACAACTATTGAACAACTGTATTTCATGTTACATACAAATCACTGAGTTAATTCAGGATGAAACTTTTTAAAAAGGTGGGGATAAATTTGCTTGTTGGTATATTGTTAATAAGTCTTTTTTTCAATAACATCTTTCCAAGCTAGTAAACTTTTTACTGAGTACTTCAAGTATCTTATCAGTTTGAAATAAAATCAAATAGTTAATCAAATGTCTGAGAATTGCTAATGATTTCTTTAAAAAAGAAAAAAATCATTTACTTTCAACTTTGTTAACATTCTGTTTTAATTAAATATACTCTACATCCATCAAAGTTCACTGATATTCATTCAACTTTTTAATTGAATGTAGAAATTAAAAAATTGATTGCAGTTTTGCAATTATTAACTACAGTTTATTCATATGATGTAAATTTTTTATCCATTGCTGAGAAGCTTATAAGACAAACTAAATATTATTTGACTCAAGCCAAAATGAATTATGAAAATTAAATTGTTTTTTTTATGTTTTGAGATATAAATATTACTAAAATTTGCTTCCATTTGTGAGGCTTTGGGGAGTATAGAGTTACCCTCATTTTTTTTTTTATTTTTTTTTTTTATTTTTTTTTACTGAATCCACTCTTTACAGAAGTTGTATTACCTGTTTGGGTCCTCTCTATGTGACAAATAGATGTGTTTGAAAATGATCAGCACTAAATAGTAATACTTGAAACCATATAACCGTGTGCAAATTATTTGTATTTGTGTTACTTGAAGCTATAACTTTATAAAAGGTTATTATTATGAGTTTCTTAAAACCATATAACTATGAAAATTATTACTATAGGATAAGAATACTTGAAACCATATAAGTAAAAGTAAAATTGGCGACCGTAGTCGAGGGCGACCAGAAGGCTCCCTTTTCAATAGCTTCTACACCGAGGTGTTGGGGAGGGCACTACTCCTTTCCCTGGATTGCTCCACTTTACCTGCAATATGTACTTTATATTACTGAGTGTTAAGCAAGGAGGTATCAAGTATCACTTTTAAAGTCTTTGGTATGACGCAACCTGGGATTGAACCCAGGTCTTCCAGACCATTGGTGAACACTACCCACTAGAGCAGTGGCCTGGTAAATAGTTAAAGAAGACACCAACAATGAATATTTTGACCAATTAACAACTGAAGTAGATGATAAATCACCAGAATGCATAGAATTATGTATAAAATATTAGTATCAGATAAAAGTTCTTGAAATCATACAGGGGCCCGACAATATTTTTTGGACACTTTGTAAAAAGTACTTCAAGGTGGTCACTAGTGCCAAAAACTTTTGAGATGGTAAGTACGTAGTTGAGTGAAAATCCACTACTAGTGTAATCATTTTTTTTAGTTTGGCTTTGATAATTTTAGTTTTTTGTGATTTTTGCAAAAACTTGCGCAACACTATTTTTTGGACATGACAAAAAATCCTATTTTATTAAGAGCTATGTTCATGTATATGTTGCTGTATGCAAATTTTCTGCTTGTACACTGTTCTGGGGCACTGGCACCCCTACTACTATGTTAACATAGGACAATCTAACAGCATAAATAGTCCGGACATTTCTTGGCAAAACAATTAAGTTTAATGAGGTAAAATGCATTCAAAAGAAGTCGTTTGTTTGGCACGGAAGAAGCGGGAAGATGGCCTCAGCATCAGAAGGATTGCCATGGATTTGAAGCTGTCGAAATCAACGGTCGAATACATGCTGAAGACAAACTCCGAGCGGAAAAAGAAGAGAGGGCAGAAAAGATCAATTGGCAAGAGGACTGAAAGGAGAATGAAGAGGACTGTGACACGGCTTTTGACATCTGGAGAAAATGTTATAGCAAGAAAAGTGAAGGAGAAATGTGAATTGGATGTAAACGTCCGAACAGTACAAAGAACGCTGCATAGGATTGGTTTGAAGTATGCAAAGGCTAAGAAAAAAATTACACTAACAAAGAAACACAAAGGAGCAAGACTGGAGTGTGCTAAAAGGTGGTTAACAAAGCATGTTGACTTTAAGAAGGTTATATTTACTGATGAGAAGCGCTTCAAGTTTGATGGGCCCGACGGATGGTGTACTTGGTCGAGAAGGGGTGAGCCTGTTGTACTGAACAAACGACAGATGGGAGTAGGAGGAGTTATGGTTTGGGATATGATCTTTGCTAATGGAAATATATGGTTGAAGTGGCTGAAAGGATGACAGAACAGTGAAAGCTACAAACAGTTGCTGGACGAGAAAGCCCTACCAAGGATAAGAAGAGAGATGGGGAATGATTTCGTTCTACAGCAAGTAGTATAGAAGAAAAAACTAAAAAGTCTAGGAAAATGTCCAAATACCGCAGCCAAAAAAAAATTTCAGTACCAGTAAAAGTCAGACGAAAGTACCTTAATCTTGGACTTTAACTAAGTTGAAACTTAAGAAAACTTACCCCCCCACTTTTTTTTTACGTACACATGGGAAGCAGCACGATGTACGTAAAGGTATTTGAATAAACCCATTGACAACCAAACTCAATACCTAAACAGGTCCTGGACGTGAGTTTGACGACTTTACGCTCAGGATCGTTAGTTTGATCGGGGAACTACTGCTGCTCCTCTATAAGAGTGGCTTCTATAGAAGAGAATAAAACAGCCATCGAAAGATAACCATGACCCACACTCAAACCACATACACAAACCTCATCGCTCTTCGCGCGGGTAAAAAAAGGGGCGTGTCCTGCTGAGGTTGGAGCCCTGGCCTCAGTGTTCGAAAAATCAGCTACAGAGCTCAAACGACCAAAATTACTAAAATGCAAGCAAACACTACAAATAGCCACATTTAACGTAAGAACCTTAAATAGAATAGGACAACTACCAGAGCTAATCGCATCGGCCGTAGAACATAAGATTGACATAATATGCATACAAGAACACAGATGCACGCACACCGAAGATATCAAATATCACGAAACTGGCAATAGATGGTCGCTCGTCACTGTATCGGCATGGAAAAACTCTGTCAACGCCGCAGTAGGAGGGGTAGGATTGCTTATAGGACCTAGAGCATTAAAAACGCTAAATAGCATTGAGAAAATACAACCTAGAATGATGGCAGCTACTTTTAACGGCAACCCCAGAGCAACAATCATCTCCTGCTACAGCCCTACCAATGTTAGTGAAGAAACTGAACTAGTCACCTTCTACGATGAGTTATCCTCATTACTGCGTAGCATACCGAAACGCAACATGTTAGTGATTGGCGGAGACATGAATCCCCAAATCGGGAAAAACGTAAACAACAAATACAGCCTCCACAAGACGTCAAATAGGAATGGGCAACATCTAACAGATTTCATGATAGAAAATAGATTAGCATGCCTCAATACAAACTACCAAAAAAGGGAGGGCAAACTATGGACATACACGTACGCGAACAATACTAAAGCTCAGATAGACTACATCCTTATAAACAAGAAATGGAAAACTACTGCAATGAATTGCGAGGCATACTCCTCTTTCGAGGGTGTGTCCACCAATCACCGAATAGTCACGGCGAAAATACGGCTAAGCCTACGAAAAAACGCCAAACGAACAGAGACCACCAAACACTATGACTGGGCCCTTTTGAACAACAGAGATATAAGAGATAAATACATATTAGAATTAAGAAACAGATTCAAAACACTACAAGAAAAGACGGAAAAAAGTACACCAAACAACGAATATGAAAATTTCGTCAATGCGCACCTCGAGGTAGCAGCGAAATGCATTCCAACCAAACTCAAAACTAAATATAGAGTCCCATGGGAAACTTTAGCGGTGAGAGAAAAACGTGCCCTAATGAAAACAGCCTCCAAAAACTATCGAAAAAACCCAACAAACACAAATGCCTTAAAACTAAAAACGGCACAATATCAATTAGCAGGCATATATATAAAGGAACAGACAGAATACATTCAAAATCAGATAGATAAGATTAGAGACTCGGTGGAAGATAGACAATCTAGGATAGCCTGGCAAACAATAAACGAAGTGAGTAGAAGAAAGAACACAGCCGAAGCAAAACTGAAAGCAGCAAACCAACAAGAAAGAATAAATCTGTGGAAACAGCACTTCAAAAACCTACTAGGAAACCCACCGAAAATAACACATGAACCAATCACCAGAATAATTAGTTAACAATTAGACATTAAACTAGGACCGTTCACACAAGAAGAACTCGACTCGGTTCTCAGAAAAATTAAAAATAGGAAAGCTGCAGGGCTGGACGAGATTCCCCCAGAAGTATGGAAGACCAGACAATTCGACGACATACTGCTCCGACACTGCAATGCAGTATACAATCAAAATCCGATAGATAGATCAATGAAGGGATGTATACTCCCCTTCCCTAAAAAGGGGGACCTCGGATTAGCCAAAAACTACCGAGGCATAACACTTACATCCATCGCAGCCCAAATCTACAATGCCCTACTACGAAACCGCATAGAACCCAAAATCGACAACATACTTAGGAAAAACCAAAATGGCTTCCGAAGAAATAGATCCACGACCTCACAAATATTAACCATCCGTAGAATCCTTGAAGGTGTACGGGCAAAAAACCTACAAGCGACATTAATATTTGTCGACTTTACCAAGGCCTTCGATTCCATTCATTGAGGAAAGATGGAACAAATCCTACTAGCGTACGGCATATCTAAAGAAACCGTAGCAGCAATAACGATTCTCTACAGAAACACCAAAGTAAAAGTATGATCACCAGATGGAGACACAGAATACTTCGACATTATAGCAGGAGTACTACAAGGGGACACGCTGGCTCCGTACCTCTTTATCATTTGTCTAGACTACGTACTTAGAACATCGATTGACAAAATCAGAGAGAATGGCTTCGAGCTGACGAAGAAAAGAAGCAGAAGGTACCCCGCAAAAACAATTACCGACGCCGACTATGCCGATGACATAGCGATACTAGCAAATACACCCGACCAAGCCGAAACACTACTGCATAGTTTCGAACGAGCAGCCGCAGGCATAGGCCTCTATGTTAATGCACACAAAACGGAATATATATGCTATAATCAAACGGGGGACATCTCCACTCTAGAAGGAACCCCTCTTAAACTAGTAGACAAATTCACTTACCTAGGAAGCAGTGTCGAATCAACCGAAAAGGACATCGAAACGAGGTTAACGAAAGCATGGACAGCTATCAATAGGCTATCGATTATATGGAAATCAGACCTAACCGATAAAATGAAACGCAGTTTCTTCCAGGCAGCGGTCACATCAATACTGCTATACGGGTGCACTACATGGAAGCTAACAAAACGGCTGGAGAAGAAGCTAGACGGCAATTACACAAGAATGCTGCGTGCAATCTTGAACAAGTCCTGGCGGCAACACCCCACAAGACACCAACTGTACGGCCACCTGCCTCCTATCATGAAAACTATTCAAGTTAGACGAACCAGACATGCAGGACACTGCTGGAGAAGCAGGGACGAACTCATAAGAGATGTACTCTTATGGACCCCCACACATGGCCGTGCAAAAGCAGGACGACCAGCACGAACATACATTCAGCAGCTATGTGAGGATACAGGATGTTGTCCTGAAGACCTGCCTAGTGCGATGAACGATAGGGAGGAGTGGCGAGAGAGGGTCAGGGATATCCGTGCTACCAGCGCGACATGATGATGATGATGATGATGATGATGGTACTCGGAAAATCGAATACTAAAGTGTCCGAAAAATATTGTCGGGCCCCTGTATAACTATGTAATTTATTTTTATTAAGAATAATTACTTGAAACTATAATTCTTTACAAAAAGATTATAAGTTGAAACCATATAATTGTGCACAAATCATTTGTTTTAGAAATACTTGAAATCAATAACTATGTTCAGATTATTAGTATTAGATAAGGATTTTTGAAACCATATAATTGTATTTAAATTATTTGTTTTAAGGATAGATGTTTGAAGCTATAATTATTTTCAAAGAATTATTATCATTAGTTAAACTAAACTATACAATTACTTGTAAAAAAATGAAGTAATTTTGGCATTAAATAACCCAAGATTTGACATGTTAACCAACATTAATATTTATTTAGATATAGCACTTTTATTTAACATAAAACTTTTCAGAATTTATTTTTTTGTTAAATAAAACTGATTACTTTCCAAGTTTGGTAAAGGATGAATGTGTAAGAAATCATTTCTTTGGATGTTAGTTAAAAACTATACCAGAATTGTGCTTTAACAGCTCTAAAGTTGATGCATAACAATACGTCTTGTAATAATACTGGCTATAACATGTTTTTGCATGACAAGAGGAACCCCATTTTGAAATTGTTAAAAATTGTAAATTTTCAGAAGTTGTTTTAGAAAAGGAATTAATAAGCTCATACTAGCTAAAATCTAAGGTTCCTACAAAATAAAAGCATATTTCAATACTGAAGTAAGATTTAAATACACAATTATTACAGAAATGCAAAAAAAAAATATGTTTCTAGTTTCCTTCAATGCATAATGGCCCAAGAATACCTGGGTGGTTCAAGTAACCCACTTTACATGTTTACATTCTTACACACACACACACACACACACACACACACATTGCTGGTTGACACTTCAGTAAGCCTAATATTTTCATGGGCTGAATTTTCACTGTATAATATTCCAACTGAATAATAATAATAATATCCACCACTAAACTAATTGTATTGATAAAGAAGGAGATAATGTTAAGAAATATTTGATATGTAAAATAAATGCTTTTATTACTAGGCTTATTAATGTACCTACATATATAACATAAATTCTTTCTTGCACCCATACATCTATCTTAACACATAACTGCACACTTCCTTGCACTTGACATACAAACTTTAGTTTGTACATATTTTTACCCATGTTTGGAAAAATATGAACATACAATATATCCAAGGACGAGGTGTACACACCCATTGAATTTTCATAGCATATGCTCATAATTGTTCTCTTTAGTAATATATATATATATATATATATATATATATATATATATATAAAATTAAATCTGTTGGTATGAGAAAAGGAAAACTGTAAAATTAAATCAATGTGTTTCTCTCTCTCTCTCTCTCTCTCTCTCTCTCTCTCTCTCTCTCTCTATATATATATATATATATATATATATATATATATATATATATATAGGGAGAGAGAGAGAGAGTGTGTGTGTGTGTATGTATATATATATATATATATATATATATATATATATGCACACACACTCTCTCTCTCAACAACTAGAAGAAAAACTGTACTATACATTCAAAACCCTACATTATCCTAATCCCAATGTAAAAAGAAAGGCATGAAAAATAACCAGAACCATAACTGAAATCAACAAGAAAGAGAACACAAATAGATATTACCAACAAGCAGCGTAAACAACAGCCTAAAAAAAACGAACAAAATCTTCTTAGCATAAATATTGTAACAAACACCTCCAAAACAATCAAAAGTATAATCAACTGCAAACAAAAATCTGATTCCACAACCAAAACAGGAATTTATAGCCTGTAAACAATGCCTCAAAAAATGTCAGCAAAATTTTCAAAAACTTAAAGAGAAGAGATGAACATAAAAGGGATTTGAAAGTGAACAATATACACCACCTGATCCTGACTTCAACTTAAGTAATACATCTTAAGTATATGAAAAAGAACAGAATTTATCATGGTGAAGATGTATAGAAATGCAGTCATCCATGAAACTATTACCAATGATTTTCCACAATATATACCTAGTCTTCACCAAATTAATTCTTAAAGTGGAACACTTCTCTTCTTTTCTTACAACATATCAATTTGATTTTCTATTTTGTCTTCTTTTCCTCATAAATTCTTTTTTTTTTTTTTTTTTTTATTGCACTGCGAAAATCATTTTTCTCTTTAATCTTTGATTATTAAGCAACATGGATCTATGCTAAGAATATGGATCACAAAGTGAGTGTTATTGCCCTGTTGTGGAGCCATGCCTACTAAGATAGTCTCGTTGACAGTTACCCTTAGTGTGGGTTGATATTCACTGGGTGTCTTACAATTTTTACTTTAGTAGATTAGTAAGAAGAAAAAAAAGATCAGACTAGGTTACAGATAAAGTATTATTATTAGTAATTTTTGACAGGTCTATTTTTTTTCTGCTTGTTTAAACCTAGTAGATGTAGTAGTCTTGTTTGAATTTCTTCAATGAATTATTGTCATTATAATTAATTTTTGGCTAATCTTTCTTTCATTTTATTTCTTTTGCTTGTTTACATCTACTAGTAGTAGTAGTAGTTGTAGTAATAATAATAACAATAACTTTATATTGTTGAATTTCTGAATTATCATTATTAATTTTTGACTAATCTTTCTTTCATTTTATTTTTGTTGCTTGTTTAGACTTAGTAGTTGTAATAATAGTAGATGCCTTATGCAGTCTGATTTATTATTAATTTTTTATCAAGTTTCATCTTTACAACTTGAGTACACTAATGCTATTTTTTTTGCCCCTTGAATACATTGGCATTGCTTTTTACTTCATCGGTAGAATACACTGGGGTTGCTTTTTACCTCTTGAGTTGAGTATGCTGGTGCTGCTTTTTGCTCATTGAGTACACTGGGGGTACTTTTTACCGCATGGGCATAATACACTGGGGCTACTTTTTTGTCCCTTGAGTACGCTAGCACTGCCTTTTTTATCCCTTGGGTACGCTAGCACAGCCTTTTTTATCCCTTGAGTACACTAGCGCTGCCTTTTTTATCCCTTGAGTATACTAGCACTGCTTTTTTTATCCCTTGAGTACACTAGCGCTGCCTTTTTTATCCCTTGAGTACACTAGCGCTGCCATTTTTATCCCTTGAGTACACTAGCGCTGCCTTTTTTATCCTTTGAGTATACTAGTTCAGTTTTTTAATCCTTAAGTACACTGGCACTGCTTTTTTGCCCCAGGACTATGATAGGAGCTGTGTTTTTGTCCCCTTGAGTATGCTGGGGGCTACTTTTTGCCCCTTGAGTACCATGGGAGCTGTATTTTACTCCTTCAGTCCTATAGCTATGTACTAATTTCAGCTTAATGACGAGTGTGATTCACCCAGTGAGGGTCAAACTCAACATGCATTACTATGAGATTTGTATTCAAAACACTACTCCATAGCAAAAGCTTACAACACAGGGGTACACAGTAAGTGTTACTGTCTACACAAACCTAATTGGGTTACAAGAACAACTTCATACTAAGTAATATACTATGGTAGGTACTCTATCTTTCAATATTATAAATTATCTGTAATAAAATGTTGCATGCAATTTATTGTATATATATATTTTTTTTCTATAATACTTAGCCTTGTTGGTGGGGCTTAAAATATGCTGTATCCTCTGCAGAGGGGTAAGACCTCATCCTCCCTCCAAAAAGGGGTCTCCTATATATGAAATTAAAAAAGGCTGAATATTCAATTGGAATAAACTGATATCTATTCCAAAGATAGAATTAAAAATATATCATACAGAAATGTGTAACACTATATTTGAAAGTTTACTTAAATTTACATTGTTAATTGAAGATTAGGTGTCATTAAATCTGAAAAAAATCAATCAATTGTAAACTTAGTTTCACTTTTAAAGTTAACTTTTCTCAAAATGAGGATAAAAAATAAACTAAAAAAAAGTGAAAACCATTTTCAAATGTAATCGTCTTAAACACAGGAAAAATCAAATTTTTGATGAAATTACAGTCACTTATTCAAATTTTAAATTGTTTTTTATTTTATGCTATCTGTTTTAAAACAATTTGGTTAATGTGTTTTTCAAATCAATTCATATAAGTTTTTCTTTTGTAATTTCTTTTGAGCCAATAAATTTCTTATAAAGATTTTAAATATTAAGAAAAATTGATTGTGTAGGTGGCATGGTAAACAGAATTTGCAAGCCAAGTTCAAATTTTAGCTGTTTGCATTCACTTTGCTTAAATGCCCTTTGGAAAGGCACCAATCTTCTGTTATTGGGGATATCGATTGTCATGGGGATTGACTTTTCAGCAGTTATGAGAAACAAATCATTGTCATGATAGGTGGCTAGAGAGAAGCAAAGCAACAATAACCATTTCTTTCAATGTAGACTTTTTGGTTTTTTATTCTCTCGGTATTCAGTTTTAGAAATTCTTGGAAAGAAATGGAAATTTGAGAATTGCAAGTTTGCTTGTGGTAACTATGGAATTGTAACTCTTTTGTGTTTGAGAAGACTTTGTGTGTTGAATGTGAATTCTTTCATGTCCCATGTATGTTTAACATTTTCAGATTCTCTTGAATCTTCCTCTTGTTCAACTGCTAACCATATTTTCCAGCTTATATATACATTTTGCTGCTTGAACATTTGGGCCAATGTTTATATTATGTTGAAACATAGTTTTGAATTTCCCCTTAATATAAACACAGTATTACCTGTCAAAAAGCAAGTCTGGCATGTCAATAAACAAAACTGGCTTGTACTCACATTATCATCTAACTGAGCACGCAATACATTTTAAACACAGTGGTGCCACTTTCATGTTGGATGATACTGGTATCATTCCACTACACAATACTCCACCTACTGTCAAGAGTAAAACATCTATAGTTTGGCTCTGGCTACACTACCAATCATACATACCTATAATATACCACATGTTTTGAAGCACATGTAGTGTCTCTCTGCCACTACACCAATAGGATATGAACAAAATGTAGCCCAGCAGGTAGTCCTTGAGCAGAGCGCCAAAACATGTCACATCTTTTTCAATTGATTGGCATTGTGTACTTACTAACAAAATCTTATGATTCAAGTAGTTCTCCACCTAATCTTAGGGTTGAAAGAGGACAAAATGACATATAACGGCTGTTGAAATCAACTTTATATAATAAAGGTACATATTGCTAATGCTTGTTGTAGCTTTGGAACATTGGATGCATCTGGATCACTTCTAAGTTTGGTAGTTGGTAAGCGGCTGCTTCAAACACTGATAACAGCCCTAGTGAAATTCACTTGTTACTTGGCTAGCAGCCTCTCTCTCTCTCTCTCATTACTGCTGAGATAGACTTTTTTATAGCCTCATCAACTCCCAAAACTGTATTAATTTTTTTTAACAATGATTCATTACCCTTGTTTTCCCTGCATTAAAGTAATCATTTCCAATGCCAATGCACCTTGAGAATGACAGACCCTGATCCAGAAATGAAAAGGTTTTTTGACACCTCTTAACAAGGTGTTAACAAAATCTACCCAGAAACAGGGTTGGCAGAGATGTTGGAGGGGTGAATTCTCTGACACTGACTTTTACTTAATCTTATTTAGTTATTTTCAAGTTCAGTCCTCATCAGCACACTCCTTGATCACATTTCACAATTTCAAATCAATTTCTGTTGACCTTTTAACCATAGATTTGAATTTTGAATTTCTTTTGCCAAGAAATCTGACATTATTCTTTGTTCCAGATCACCAACTGCATGCACATGCAACAATATATACAAGTACCAAGGTCACTACTCTGTTACAATAGAAAAGCTGTTTGTGCTCTGTAATGATGGCTACCAGTCTAGTAGAAGTATAACTTTGAATTCAAACCATGCTGGAGAATGCAGCAAGAAACCACTGTACTATCTCTCCCAAGAATGGTCATGGTTAATCAGTGTACCAATAAAGGAGACATGCTTATTTGTTATAGTTGAAGGAAATGGAATTGATGACCTAAGTTCAAAGCCTTAATGAAACTATTTGTGTTTCATTTTGTGCTAATGCTCTTGGAAAAGGCATGAATGCATCTTTTCTTCCATTAGCTATGAGTAGGGCAGACTTGGAAAGGCAACCTGTCTAAGAGAAAGAAAACTCTGAATTCAAACCAGCTGTACTCACTTTAAAAAATGATCTTGCCTGCAGCAGGGGGTGGTAAATACATAATGATAAAGGAAGTTGTGAAGAGCAATGATCTCAAATTCTAAAAGGACATAGAATTTTTGTATCATGTATTGTTTGAGGTTTTTGCTATAAAATTGCTCAATTTTTCCAGCTCTGCTTGATTCATAAGCATTCAATTGTACTTTTTATATATTGTATTTATGTAACTAAAAAGAAAAAACTAAAAGAAAAATTGTTCAGTTTTTATTCTTATATATCATGAGAAATGTTCAATTGAATTGAATGTTCAAAGAATTGAATCAGAATGATTGGTTTTAGTGTGACAGCAATCATATCAGTTTGCATTTTTAAAATGTTATCCTCTGCTTGCTTGTCAAATGGCTTGGAAGCTGTTAAATATATATAATGTTCTTGTTCCATTCATTATTTTTTGGATGTTTTATTTGATATAAGTTTTAAGACTGAAGACATGTTACCTGATTTGGCAGTTCTATTATAGAATGATAATGATTTATAAATCTTTTTTTTTTTTTTTTTTTTTTTTTTTTTTACATCTCTCTTTCTTTCTATTATTTTTAGATTTACTACCTTCCCTTCCAAGTGGAAAGGAAAAATTAAAAGATATGTTTTGCAGTCTCTTTGAGACATTTTGGACCAAGGAAAAGCCTGGTCGAGAAGATCTCATTGACAACACAATCCTACACTTATTTGAAATGAACATGAGACCAAAAGCAACTGTGAGTAACAGAAACTGATTTACCAATTTAAAAAAAACTTTTTATTTTAACCCTTTGAACCTCAAGGCTTGATACTTTACTATACATTGTAAGTCTGATATTCAGACTACTGGACATCATATCAAATATTAATAATAAAATAAGTGTGATCAAAAAGTCTCAATGCTGAATAGTAGAATTCTTAGAATTGAAATAAAAAAATTTGCTCAGCTGAGCAACTGTATAATAAACTGATGATGTCTAGACTACATCTACATGAATTTTTATCCATTTGAAAAAAGCCAGTCTGAATATTTTTATTTGCAGTTTTTGCAAGTGCATCATCCTCCATACCCATCAGCTCCGTATTATTTTTTCTTATGTTCTAAACTGAAAATTCATCTCAAGTATAAGATTTGAGGATATTAAAAGAAATATGATAGCAAAGCTTTACACCATATATATATATATATATATATATATATATATATATAAGAAGTTTCAAAGCTGTTTTGACCAATGGAAAATTCACTAGTATAATTATGTTGAATGCCAAAGGGACTATTTTGAAGAAAATTAATGTTTAACATCAGTTAAACTCTGTGTGTGTGTAACTTAGGTCTGGTGAGTATGGAGGGTGCTGCACTTTCATAATTCTGTTTTGCTAAAAACTGTTGTTTAAAATACATTGGGTCTGGTTTCATAATTTGTTTTCAAATTGGTACTGAAGAAGTTTAAACAGCAATTTTGACATTTCAATATCATCACTTTATGTTGTTCAGCTATGCAACACCTTCATTTGAATTTTAAAGTTTAGAAAATTTCAGTCAATACTTTTTGACCACACCTCATACAGACAAATTAAAATTGGTATGAATGTGTGTGTGTGTACATATATATATAATGTCCATTTACATCCCATTTCTGGGACATAAGTGGGATGTAAAATATAATTTTTTGTAAATATCATATAACAGAAATAACAAGTTTATGATTTAAATCTTGGATATCTTTTTTAAAAAATTTTTTCAGTTGAAGATGTTAAAACGTTTATGGCAGTTACATGAAGCCTTCCATTTGATAAAATTTGATGACACTTCAACACAGAATCTCAGAGATCAGATTTGCCAAAGTATTATAAATCCAAATTTCCTGAAACGAGATGACGTGAGTACCTTTTGAAATTATTCTCATTCCTTTTTCTAATCTGATTAATTATTTTAAGCTGTATGAAAAAAATGTTACTATTGATATAGTTACAAATCAGCTTTATCTCTTTTGAATAGTTCCCTTGGGAAATCATATTGTTCCCACTCCCAAAGACAGTGTTGGAAATCTTTGACTTAAACTGCCTTCAGTTTGGCACAATTTTTGCAAATAGTCACTTTGAGGATGTGCTTATTTGTGGACAAATACAAGGCTCATTAAATATGTTTCCAGACTTTTTTCGTATGGGCACTTTTATTGATAGTACACACATGAAACTCTAGTCCCCTTCGAAGTAATCTCCTCCGGTTGCAATGCACTTGTTGTACCATTCCAACAATTTCTGGAAGGCCCCATGGAAGTCCTTATGTGTGAGCATGTCAATGACCTTTGTCACAGCCTCTTTCATCCCTGCAATTGTCTCATAACGATAGCCTCTAAGTTTTTCCTTAAGCTTAGGGAATAAGCAAAAGTCACAGGGAGCACGGTCTGGACTACAGGGAGGCTGAGGAACTGTCTTGATGCCCATCTTGGTCAAATAGTCTGTGACAAGGATGAAGTTGTGGACTGGTGTATTGTCCTGGTGGAAATGCCACTGAGCCGATATGAATAGTGCTGGCCTCTTCTGACCTGAACTCCCTTAAAACCTCAACATAGTATTCCTTGTTGACTGTCTGTCCAGTGGGAACCCAGTGCATGTAGATCATGCCAGTGCTGTCAAAAAAAGGGATCATCGAAAGTTTGTGGGTGGATTTGCTCTGTCTGGCCTTCTTGGGTCTGGGAGAGCCAGCATGCTTCCACTGGGAACTCTGTCTCTTGGTGTCTGAGTCATAGCAATAGATCCAGCTTTCATCGCAGGTCACCAGAGCATCAAGAACTGCTGAATCTGAATTGATCAACTCAACCATCTCCCTGCTGTCATGACAACATCTTTCTTTCTGATCTTCTCTGAGCACCCTTGGGGCAAATCTTCCGCATCTTCAGTTTCTCACGAATAATTGTGTGTATAGTTCCCACACTGACATCAAACTGTGCACTTATTGTCTCTATAGACACATGACGGTCCTTATCCATGAAATTCTTTAATTGGGCCAATCAACTCTGGTGTTCTGACTTACTCCTCCCACACCTCTCATCATCCCTCACAGACTCCTTGCCTTCCTTAAATTTCTTATGCCACTCAAAAACTGATGTTCGAGTCATGCAAGATGGTCAAAAAGCAGTCTGAAGCATTCCATACATTTCTGTGGCATTTTCTCCAAGTTTAAAACAGAATTTTATTGCATATCATTCTTCTAAAGTGTCCTCACGTCAAGATTGCATTTTTGAAATTCAGCAGCTGTGACAATCCGGCTTTAGTAGGGGTGTATTCCAATTGCTGCTGTAGCTGTCCATTTGAAGTTGAAATCCTAAAAATGGGTCACTCATCTCATAAGATGTATAGCAATAAGATATTGAATTTTCAAGAGTCTACGACAATTTTAAATGCCTGTACAAAAAAAGTCTGGAAACTTATAATGTGTGTGTGTGTATATATATAATATATATATACCCCAACCATTCTGCACAATCAAGTTGCAACACAAGGTCAATTTTAAGTGGAGTTTAACAGGTTTGAATTCAGAATTTTACTGATAAGATCCCAGTCTGCCCTAATATCTATCCATAGCTAGAGGAAGAATAATGGGATTCAAACCTTTCTCAAGGATATTAGCCCTATGTGAAATGCAAACTTGGTTCACTGTGTTCATTTCCTACAACAATAACCATTTCACCCCAAATACCTGTGTGTGTGTGTGTGTGTGTGTGTGTGTGTGTGTGTGTGTGTGTGTGTGTGTGTAAAAAATGGTAGTGTCTCTGACCCTAGGTCAGAGCATTCATTTTTATAATTGAGGGTGCAGAAATTAGTATTATAGATTTTTTGTATTGGAAGGTGGTGAAAATGTTTAAGTTTGTGTTGATCAAGACATTAAGAAATAGGAGTTTATTGTTGGTGTTGTTCAGAAATAAAATTGAGTACGAAATTGTTTGGAAGACCAATTGTAGATTGTTTGCTTCATTTGGGCCATTAACAAGCAGAAAAATATAGTCAAAATAATGAAGATAAAAAAACAACGTGATTGAAAATTTTATGTATGACCCATGTTTACGTTACTGAAAGTAGGTCCAAGGATAAACCCCATAGCAATTCTAACTGAAAGCACCTCCATATTGCGAAAAGTAAAAAAAAATAAAAACTTCTAAATCAACAAACCTTCCTTAAACTAGATCAATTTCGTATATAGTAGCCTCTATGAGAAATGCCTGTGGCACATTTCCTACCAGTTCTTCTTCTCACTTCTAGAAAAATTCTTTTCCCACTTGTTCTTCCTTCATATAAATGTATTTGAATTGTCATTGTGTTTGTCATTTCATTATTTGCTTCCCCCAAAGATTGTTCTAAAAGTACATGGGGGGAAAATACAGGGCCTTTTTAAATTCAATCCATTCGAAATGACTCATACTTGAGTGGATCAATGATAGAGTAGGCAGATGCAAAGTTTCTCTTCTATTTAATCATATTTTAACATGTTTAAAAGAGAAAATGTTGCACATATATATATATATATTTAATAGGGTATTGTAGAATTTAGAAGTAATGTTTTTAGTACATTTGCTACAGAAATATGCAAGACTGTTTTGGATAGGTAAGATGTGTGTTAGAAGAATTGAAAAGTCAAAAAATATCAAAAAAGTGAGAGTTAATAATAAACAATAGTGTGGGTCACCTCATGTATGGTGACATGCATATTATTTTGATAATAATAGAAAAAGTTAGTTGAGTGATAAAAAGAGTTTAGAGAAGTCACAGCAAACCAGACAGGGGAGCAGTCTGTGATTACTACTCTTTTCAGCAGGCAGTGCAAAATAGTTCAAAGTTAGTTTGGATTTTTTTTCTTTGTATTTATTACCTGAAATGAACTTTAGTATTGATTTTTTTTGTTTAGAATTAAATTGGATTGGATTTATTTCCTGTGTTTTGTGTATTCACGACTATAACACTTTCAATGTGACAGAATTGGCATTGTGACCAGCTCCTCAACAACTAAACGAAAGCCCTTTATTCTATGTAACAGATTTTGAGAGCACATCATCTTGCAAAATAAATATTCCCACTGCTATAATAATAATGATAATTTTATATAGATTGCATAAATGGTGGTTGCCCAGTTGGCTGGGGCTGTAGAATACACTGACTGCTTCTCTGCAGAGGGAGTAAGACCCCCCCCAATGAGTGTCCTGTTTATGACACTAAACAATCTGATGGTGAAGTTCCAGTAATGCTGGAGCTTTGGGGAATGCAGAGTACCCCTTCATTGCCATCGCTCCCAGGTCCACTCTGTCCCAGAGTGGTAGCACCTTATAAGGGTCCTATCCATGGGTTAAATAGAACTAAACCAGGGTTCGAGTTTACTATTTTTGGCATCTAAACTGCATACTTATGCTAAACTGAATTGCTTGAAATAGAACTGTTTTGATCTATAAACTGTACTTATGCTAAACTGAATTATCTGAAATAAAACTGTTTTGACATTAACTCCGTGTATTGCCCAGTTGGGTGGGGCTGTAGAATACACTGAATGCACCTATGCAGAGGGATCAGGAACGCCCCTCCCTTCATGAGTGTCCTGATTATGACACTAAAGAATCTGATGGTGAGGTTCCAGTGATGCTGGGACTTTGAGGAATGCGGAGCACCTCTTCATTGCCATTGCTCCCAGGTCCTCTCTGGCCCAGACTGGTAGCACCTGATAGGGCCCTATCTATGGGTTAAATAGAACTAAACTGCATACTTACGCTAAACTGAATTGTTTGAATTAGAACTGTTTGACTAAACTGAATAGCTTGAAATAGAAATGTTTTTAACAATTAAACTGTGTACTTATATTAAACTGAATTGCTTGAAATGGAACTGTTTTTGACATTGAAACTGCTTACACTAAACTGAATTGTTTAACATAGAACTGTTTTGATATTTAACCGTGTAAACAAAATCTATACTTAAACTGAATTGGCTGAATTAGAACTGTTTGAATAAACTGAATAGTTTGAAATAGAAATGTTTTTGACAATTAAACTGTGTGCTCATGCTAAACTGAATTGTTTGAAATAGATTTGATTATTTGTATAAAATGAATTTAAATAGAACTAAACTGCATTTTTATGCTGAACTGATTTGTTTGAATTAGAACTGTTTCACCGAACTGTGAATAGCTTGAAATAGAAATATTTTTGACAATTAAACTGTGTACTAATGCTAAACTGAACTGCTTGGAATAGAACTGCTTTGACATTGAAGCTGGATACTTAAGCTGAATTGAATTGTTTGAAATAGAACTATTTGACTTAAGTGAATAGCTTTAAATAGAAATGTTTTTGACAATTAAACTGTGTACTCATTATAAACTGAATTGTTTGAAATAGAACTGAATATTTGCATTAAAATGGATTTGGCATTAAATAACCTACAATGGTTGATATGCCATAAAACCCAAACAACCAACCATGAATGGTGGTTATAATCAGTCTAATATTTTTGTCTCATTTTATTGTAGATATTACATGGTAAAATGTTAACTATGGTGTTTTTATTTTTGCTTTAGGGAGTACGAATTCTTGGATCAATTCTGCCTTTAAATATAGAGTTTATGAAAACATGCCATGAAATTATCAAAAAGAACCTTATGACTGTTTCTCGGTAAATATCCTGATTGCTTTTCTTTTTATTTACTGTTTTGAAGTCATGATTGATATATATGATATCAATTTTCTTTCATTTTTTTTATCTAAACATAACCTTCCTATGACATTTTTTATATCTATTTTTAGGAGCATAATACCAAAATATGGACAAGTCTACTTTCGGGCATGGCAGATGAGCAATGAGCAAGTTAGACCAGTAAGTATTTGGATAGTTTAACTTCAGATAATTCAACATGCAGTACTTATATTACATACATAGGGGTTTTAAGATGGTCATTATAGTGGCTATAGAGTAGCTTTTATTAAAGTTAAGCATAATTAAAGGATGTTTTATTTGTTTATTTACTATTGATTACTGCCTTGTTTGTTTTTTTTTTTTTTTTTTTTGTTTTTTTTTAAATATCAGATATCCTTGTTAAAAGCCCTAAAAGTTAATAAATATTTTGAATAAATATTTAATTGTATTATTTTTTTAAATTAGAGAGCTTACTATTAATCTTAAATGAAAAAATAGGATTTCTGAGCTGTTTTTATGCCAGAGCAACTGTTGAGGAAAATGAATTCCCTTTTAGTAGTTAGACTCTCTCTGTAACATCAGGTGTCAAAGTGTATATAGGGAGTGAAAGGGTCATCTGCACCTCATAATAATTACCAAGAGAGTTGGTAGGCTTTGTGAGTTGGTCATCCTTTTACAGCAAGAAAGGCTGTAAGACATAGGTGGGATCTTTTTCTTACCCCCTAAAAATCTCTGAACCAAATCTCCTAGTACAGTGTATAATTTTTCCATGTATAACTCATAAAAGTTCTTGAAAGTTTGGTTGAAATCTGTACTGATTGAGACATTTGGTGAATTATAATAAAATACATATTGTCAATGTTATCTTGAAGTATGATGATGATTCCTTTCATTAAAAGAACAGCATCTATGAGTGAATTGTAGGTATGCCAAGGGTTGCACGGATCAGGATCTACACTCTTGATACCCCGCCTCTACCAGCTATAACTATAACTGGTAGAAGATTAGTTATAGTGAATGACCAGACTAAGATTTGATGAAAGGAATGTCCTTCTTTTTGTTTCATGGCTCATCTATTCTCCACAGCTTACCTTTCTTGGATTGATCCTGAAAATTTTAGAGCAATAGGAAAATTAACTATTTAATTTTATTAAAATCTTTTCCAAAAATTTAGCATTCAGAACTCCCAAAACATGACCATATGCTTCAAACCTTGTTATGTGAGAGAGAGAGACAGAGAGCCCCCCCCTTAGGTTTATTAATTAACAGTTCTAAGGGATTGGGATGAAATTACTAATTAATTGGGTAGAAGGGTAATTCCAGAAATAAGTTTGTTTTTTCTTAATACAGAAAAAAAAGAAAAGAAATTTCCAGGGTTTTTTTTGTTTTTATTTGGAATAACATTTCTGGGGTTGAGTTTGTTAGTTAAGTGGGTGGTCTGAGAGACAAAATCCAGACCCAAGGTCCGAGAAGAGATAAGTAGGTTTAGCAGAACTGCGGAAAACTCAGCAGGGAATTCAAATTCATTTTTAGTACCACTTGGGAAGTGTTATCCTGCAGAGGTTCGGAGATTAGATGAAAATGCATGATGGTAAAGGTGATTTACATATTAAAATTCGTAGGCAGCACCAAAAATTGTTTTTTATCCACCTTACTCCATATAAGCAAGCGCACAGAGAGCGAGAGAACAGTCAGAGAGAGACGGCTTGTTGAATTTTACTGCTCCGATCAGAACTAAGAGATAGAAATAGAATCTTTGCGAATCCAAATAATTTTGTCAGCAAACCGCTAAATAGCCAGTATGCCTGCAAATGAAGATCTGTTAGTTGTCTCCCATAGATCGTGTGAATTCATATCGGACTAATTCGTCTTTCTCTCTCTCTCTCTCTCTGACTTTCTGACCAGACGAGTGAATCCTGTCAGAACATTTTGTACTCTACTTATTCGTGCAATTTCTCTTGTGGTGATATAAAGATAGTAGCCTTAAAAAGGTTTTTTTTATACAGGAATCAAAAGTTTGCTTGTTTCTTTTTGTGTCCTTGTGGTTACGACAAGAACTCTTTTCTTTGCAAATAGCAATTCATTTTGGTGTGGAGCCCAGCCTATTCAACTCGCACAATCGGACTGTTCTGAAGGACCAAGTGACTACTGTTCAGATCAAGAATTCACTACGTGGCAAATAGAATAGAGGCCTGAGTGTTTTTTTGTTTTTTTTAACAGCCAAAACCACCAGAGAGACAAGATACAACTACCGGCGTCTGAGTTCTGCATCAGAATGTTGACTGCATTTTTTTTTTTTTTTTGTAATGTCCCTCTGTAACACTATTAGCTTTTCTGTCTCTTGATGTATTTATGTGTAATAATACATATGCATATAGATACAAACAAATCTGTATGAGTATGTATACATGGATGTGTGTTTGTATACTATGTGTATAATAGTATTAAGTGGTAGCTAAACATTTAGAGTTAATAAAATAGAAAAGGATTTCTTGACATTAATAATAAAATGAAAGGATGTTTTTGTTTCTATCATAAATTGAAGCCATCAGTGGTATTAAAGTCATAGGTTAAAAGACAAGAATTTAATAATTTTATTGTTTTTGGAACTTGTGTGGTTGAAGTGCAGAGGTCCCTAGATTTAGCCAGAAGTTGGAAGTCCCTATGTTCAGCAGAGTGATAGCATTCAGTTCCAGTTAGACAGAGAGAGTCAGAGAGAAGGATAGCTAGAGTCCTTCTGCCATTTGGGTTCATATGGCTATAGGCGGATCTACTTGACATGGCTGAGAACTAAGTGTCACACACACACACACCACTCCAACATTAGCCCAAGCTGTGACAACAGTCATCAATAAAGATAGCCACGCTACTTAATTCTTGGCTTCATTTGTTTCTTTTCTTTTGTGGACATGACTCATGGTTTCTGTAGTTTTGACCCACACCAGCAGCCATCTTAAAAAAACAACATATTACAATATTTGGTGGGTGGGGGTACCTGGTGTGACTGCATGTCATGAAGTGGGTGTCACACCTGTTTTTAATTTTTAAAACCAAGTGATGTGAAAGTGTAACATAATGGCTGAGGGATTTTGTTTTATATATCTTACCTTTTGGTTTAGTTAGGCTGAGAACCTTTCGGCTCAGCACATGGGTTAGGTGCAAACTTGAGCACAGGTGTTAACGCGTGCACGGGGAGGATGTGTCGTTCACAGATGTCAAAATAAAAATCCCAGAGAAAGGTTGACCAGTGGATGTGAATGACGTCATGCACCAGAAGCGTGCGGGGGGATTTTAGGGATTTTGAAAAAGTCGTTGAGTTGAGAACTAGACACCGAACGAGAAGGGTCGACTTTCAGGGTTCACAGAGGCCAGATGAATTTGTGTGCTACGGGTGCCGCACGAGATGGGAGAGGCAGATGGAAAAGCCAGAATTGAAAGAATGTGTATCTCTCTCCTTATGTCGAAGGACCTTTAAACTCAAAGGTAATAAAAAGTTTCATACCTGAACTAAGAAGTCGTAAGTGTTTTTCGTGTTTCGGGATTCCTATGTTCTATGTATATATGTTATGAACATTCTACGTATGTTTCCCATATCCGTATTTGGCTATGGTACAAAAGCAAGCTGATTGTTTGTTCAAATACTTATGAGCAATACTGTTTATGTGAAATTCTTTTCAGGCAATATTAGTTCACCTTTCTAATTGGTAATAATTTTAATTACAGAAATTAGAAACTGATTGTATCCAAGATATCATGTATCATGCAATTCACGCCTCTGGAATTCAACTTGTGAAAAGCTTAAGAAAAGTAAGTAATTTTCTTTGGTCGAGCAATTCTCAGAAAAATATCTAAGTTAACTTTTGTTAGGAAAATTCACACTTGTTCTGTAAAAACTCATTTCCAGTAAGTCTTAATTGAGTATCTAGTAATAATGGCACATTATAATGATATTTGTTCTAACAAAGCTAAAATGTATATTTGAAATATATATTACTATCAACATGATAGGCATATAGAGAAGAGGATATTCATCCATCTTTACAGAAGTGTCGATTATGGCACATGGCTAAGTTTATTGTGAGAGTTTATATTTACTGATGTAAATATATGTATTATTTCAAAAGTTATTAACTGGAAGAAGTATTTGGTATCAAATGTAATATTATATAAGAAATATTGACTTGTTTTAATATTGGTCTAGTATCATAAGAATTCAAATAAATATTGCCAAAAATGAATTCTACGCAAGTGAGAGATATGATAATTTATGTAAAGCACACGGATACTTAATTTTTTTTTGTTGTGATAATTGTATCAGCCAATTTTATTTGGTTTTTGTTGTTCATATTGTTTAGTGTCCTACATTTTCTTTGATTATTAATTTGGTGAGAAGGGCGGATATATTGTAAAAGCATGAACATAAGTTGACTGCATAAAACTCTTCAATTGAAGAACTTTCTATGCTTCATTGTCATGATAATGTTTTTTTGTTTTGTTTTTTTGTTTTTTTTTGTTAAAGAGGGATTTTTTAAAAATTAAAGTCATGGTTTAAGGTGTTACCTGTTTTTGGTCATAAATTTATCAGCATTCTGTTGATTTCTCTTGATTTTCCAAATTCTCTTCTTTTTCTCATACTGTCATATTTCATTTCAAACTTTACCCATGATAATATATAGAAATGTATATTATTTTAGCTTATGCCATATTTGCATAGATCTTTAGAGTGTTGGACTGAAGTTAATTTTGGCTTTTGTGTGTAATGCAGATAGATTAGTTGTCAGCTTCTTTTTTTGCAGGGGATGCTAACAGTGGAAACTTTATGAAATCAAAATCAAAACAAATAAAGAGTTGATTACCAAAATGTTTTTTTATTTTGTAGTTAATCTTTCATAGTCTGTTATTTACAAAAACAATTCTTTTTCTCTTTCAGATTCTTTCCTACATCCATAGACAAAAGAGACAGAAAGGAGTTGATGAAATGTTGAATCGTCTTTATGCGCCAATACTCTGGAGGTCTTTAAAGGTCTTGTACTTTTTGTTTTGATATTTAGACATAGCTTTTTTAAACTTTAGGGAAAAATTACATTAAAAAAAGAGGTATCAAAATGTTCTTAGGATGACAAAGCATGCATATAATTTCTTGTGGGGATAGTCCCCATGGTGTAGTGGCTAATTTGGTGGATTGCAACATCATAGTATATTTGAATTCTAGTCGCACTATTATATTCACTTTTGAAATGTTTGGGAAAGGTATGATTCCTCTTATCTCTCTCATTTGTGGGTTAAATAATACTGCTACTTTTTTTCTACAAGGATGACTTTGATACTGAATAGTCTGCAAAAGTTGATATGTGCATCCCAAAATACGGAGACCAAAACCTTGCCTGCTGATGTTTGTGTCTTTGGTCACTTTGGATGGCTTTCACTTGCTACTGTCTACATCCATTGTCACATATTTAAGCAAAAACTCCTTTTTGTTGCATTGAAACAGTTGCAAACAATGCTCTGAATTGTTGACTGTGAACAAACACTGCACCCACTTTGAACACAGTTTTCTCATTGACAAACATTCATGCAAAATGGGGAATACACTGCCTTCTGATGTCTTTAACTCCTCTGGCATCTCATACAACTTCAATTTATGATCAGCCAAGTTAAGTTTGTAGAGTTTTTTGGTGTTTTCTGGAACAACTGCCGAATTAGGGTGACCTGAGCATTCAGCATCATTTATGTCTGTACAACTGCGTTTAAAGTTAGCATACCACCTCTTAACCATTGTTTCCGATGGATCAGAGTCCAAATAAAACTTATCAAGTCATTGCTTTGCTTGAACAGTATTTTTTCCCATCAGAAAGTAATGCTTTATCAACACACAAAATTCAGATTTTTGCATTGTTTTGAAAATTTGTAAGAAAGATAGAGAAAAAACAAAGGTATTTTTGGAGATTTTGTATTTCTTTGACATCATATTCTATTTGAATATTTTGCTTATAAATATACTAATTCTGATAAAACTATATATTTACCCAACTCATCCACCATAGGTATGATGTGACACAAGGTAATTTTTAAACTGGAGTACAGGTGGTTTGAATTCAGAGTTTTTCTTCTTGATTGGTTACTGTACCAGAACTTGAAGACCAGTCTACCCTACAATATATGAGTAAAAAAAGAAATGGATTCATGCTTTTCTTAAAGGCATTAATGCAAAGTAAAAAATAAACAGTTTCTTTCAGGATTTGAACTTGGCTTGCCAAGTCCATTTTCTATTACCCTAACCATTATGCCACAAATGCCTAACATGTTTTATTTTTTTTAGTGTGTTCAGTTTGGACACTATATACAATTTCAGTTTTCTTTCTTTTTACAGGCAGCCAACTCTGTTGTTCGTCTGAATTCTATCTTCCTTATTATTGATGTCTTCCCTCTACAAAATCCCCTTGCTGGTGTTGAGGAAAACAACGACTTATTGCAAAATCAATTTAACACTTTTGATGTAAGTTAATGAAATTATAGTTGTATAAAAAATTTTCTATGTTTGGTTGGAGAAATACTTTTAAATTTGGGTAGATAAACATTTTATTTTCATTTTGCACAGGAAAATTTTTAAAATGAAAATACATTTACATTACAGATTTTACTGCATCCTTCCCAAATCTTTTGGATTATCCATTTTTTTCCCTCTTTAACCCTTTCCAGATAGACAGACCATATTTGGTTGGCCAAACTGTAGAGTTTGTTTACTCTCAGGTTCACTCTAACCTTTTGAGGTTGAAGCTGTTAGGCTACTATCTATGGGTCAAATAGATCTGTTTGAAATTTATTAGTATCAAATAGGAATGCTTAAAGCCATATAGCTGTGTATAGACAAATAAATAAACAATTATTATCATTATGACAATTATTTGACAGCATATTGATTAGTAATATTTTATAAAAATACTTGATACCATATAACTGTGCATACAAATGATTATTATTTGAGATAATTTTTAAAATGATTTTGAAGTACATTAAAACATTGATTCTTAAAATTGTGACTCAGTATGAAGTGTTTACTTGTTTAAAATAATCCTTAAGATATATTTTTGTACTGTAATCATGGTTTCCAAATATTATATATTTGGAAACCATAAACTCACTTAAGCATAAAATGACACAAGAGTTAACATGCTGTAAAATCAACCAACCAACCAGAAAGGAGGATATAAATTTATTTCAAATATAGTTTGAATTTAGATTTGAGTTAATTTAAAATGGGTAAAATTTAAGATTAATAAGTATCAACCATTAGATTTTTTAACCTTGGGTCATGTATTTCAGTTCTGTAAAAAGATTTTTTAATAGATCACAACTACCTAGTTATACTCTAGATCAGAGGTAGCTGATCTTCCACTTTCAAATCAATTTTAATGTTTGAAATTAAATTATTTACTGAGGTTAGCAAAGAATTAAATTTTGATCAATCACCACCTCATCTTATTTATTCTTAGGGAGTATTTTGTACATAATTAGCCTGGTGATTGTTAGCCACCTCTAGATTAAATATACAATAAAACTAGAGTCGAACATTTACACAAGACATAGCACAAAAATGTATTTAGTATTTTTATATAATTTATTGATATGCTGTAAAACAAGATGACCACTAGTTTCTGTAATGAGGTATTTGAATCAGTTTTGATTTTGCTCAAATTTTAATGTTTGGAATTATCGAGATCAATTAATAAGGATCTTATTTTGCCTTTAAAACAATTTCAAAGCGAAAATGGCAGATATAATTCTGAGCATTTTTTTTTTTTTTTTTTGGAAAATGTTTGAGGTAATGATGGCCAGAAGTGAATATCAGAAGCAATTGGAATTGAATTTTATTTTCAATTAAGAAATTGTATAAAACTGTAAATATTCCCAAAGAATTAAGAGTAAATAGTAAACTAATTGACAAAAATCACTGGGATGCGACAATATACGTGCAAAATTAAAGGGCTATTTCTTCCTCTAAGACTATATGAAGGAACTAGATTTATCCATCTCAGTCTTTAGAAATTGTCTAGTGAACCTATTCTGTTGTAAACTAGAAACTATCTTTCAGAAAAGTATTGGTTGCCCTCTTAATCTTTAACAATAAATAACCTTTGCTACTGTTAAGAATTATATTTTTATTATTGACAGCCTATTTTTTTTAATTAAAAAAAATATTTTTAAATAGAATCTGCTCATGGATTCCTGTCCCTCAATCCGAAGTCGGACCATTTTGGGTGTTTGTCAAATTCTTTCAGCCTACTGGCAAATGATTCCCAAAGAAGTCATAAAAACTTACATCACCACATTGATTGAAGATCTTGCTTGGGATGGAGCAGCAGCTGAAGTACGAGAATCTGTATTGAAGGTAAATTTATTTTATTTATTTTCAAAATCCTCAAAGTTTTGTCCAGGGTTACAAAATAACAAATAAGGATGTAACTAGTTTATTGCAAAGGAATTTCAAAACAGGAATCCAAGACACTGTAAGACCTTTATCAATCCTGGACTTGAAAAGAAACAGTAAGATGAATTCTTTGTGGAAATTATTGAGTAGAAATTCATGAGTAGAACATGATTGGTAGGATGTGACACAAGATTAATTTTTAAGCAGACTAAAGCTAATTTGAATTCATTTTTCCTTTTCCTAGACTAGTTGCCTAACCAAGGCTGAATAAAATCTATCCATAGCTAGGGAGAGGAAGTGGATTCCTGCCTTTCCCAAAATTATATTAATGATATAATAATTATATCCTTCTTGACTGCCCTATTAGCAAAGCTTAGAATATACCAACTGCTTACTCTGCAAAGGGACAATACCCCTTCCCTCCCTCCCTCCCTCCCTAGAAAAAAAGAGGATGTCTGGATATGACACTAAACTACATTCAAATCTGGAACTCTAAGGAGTGTAGAGCACCCCTTTGTTACCATTACTCTCAGGTCCACTCACAACCAGTTAAGCTGTTAGTGTCCCTCTTTGGGTCAAATAGATCTGTTTGAAAAAAAAATGGTTTACAAATGATCTTTATCTCTAATTACTTGAAACCAAATAATTGTTTACAAAAACTTTGATTTAAATATTAAATAACCCAACCAGGGTTGACAGGCTGTAAATCTAACCAACTATATCCTTCATGAGTATTCCAACTCTGTTATAATATAAACTGTCTTAGTAGATATATATCTTGAAGACAAGTGACTTTTCAAACTTATTTTGATCTTTAATTTTATTTTTTTCTTGCAGGGCATCATGCTCCTTTTTAACTGTCATTATTGTCATCTTATTTTGCAACCAATCCTGCCACAATTACAAAATCTCTTCCATGATACGTCTGAAAGGGTACGCATTGCCATGGTCAACCTCCTTATCAAAGTAAAAGGAATACGCAAAATTAAGGTGAATATTTTCCTAATGCTATTTTGTCTGCTGCTTTAACTAAACTGAAGTTTTTAAAAGTGAATTTTAATTAAGATTTCTGACAATTTGACAGAAAAATTTGAAAATTATTTCCCCTTCGAGCAAGATGTAGAAGCACCATTATTTTAAATCATTCTTTAAATTAAAAAACATATTGATCAGTTGCTTATGTTAGTATTTTTCCCAACAAAGTGTGAAACCTCTGCATTCTGTAGAATGTCTAACATTTTTTGGTTATGTATAAAATAAGTTTATTTCATTCTGACCTTATCTACTATATAATGCCTCACTAAAATGTCTAGGTATTCTATAGAATACTTTGCTTGTTTTTTTTTTTTTGTTTTTTTTCTAAGTATAATATAAAGATAGGAGCTGGATACTTAATAAATTGAAATTTCTGAAACTTAAACTAATCAAAGATATAATAGATAGCATAGATAAAAAATTTATTGCGTGATAAAGTTGATTAGACCAAACCCTAGTCACGATTACTGAGCCAAATGTGATAATAGTTGATCAGCTCACTGATCTAATCAGCCTCTTGTCAAATTATTTGTGATTTGTCAATTGACTTTGCATCTTTGTGTTAATTTCATGGAGCTGGTTGTAACTTTATATAGAATTAAAGATCGCTGGTCACAATTATATACTAAAAGTTAACCATTCCATGAAAATGTAAAATACTGGGTTATAAAGATAACCAAAAATCATTCTGACTTGGGATTCCAAGCTTTTAACCCTTCTTTAATATACAACACTATGATTCTTTGACTTCAGATATTCTGATGTCTTTCAGGTTAATAAAGTTGTAGTCTTAAGGGCAGTAATAATGTTATATTCTGAATTGTGGGCGAGAAATGCGTATGGTTGCAAAACAAAGAACGTATAGATACTCACAATAACACAGTAATGATGTTATAGAAAATTTTTTATAAATAGATTAAGTACAGAGTAGAATGGAGAAATATGTTCACAGTTAAAGAATGAATTCAGTGGTAGTAGTTACAAAGTTCATGTACTGTACTTGTCTCGTGGTGAAGGGATAGTTACAAAGTTCTCGTGGTGAAGGGATGGTTTTCTTCGGAACTAGGGCAATGTTCTAAGCGGCGGCGATCGTTTGATGTATCGGATGACAGGCGCCGGACGGTGTGTAGAATCCTTAACACGGGTCGTGTGAAGGAACAAGTCTCACTGATGATTATTTGGTCCGTCTATTTATATATTTTGGTAGGCTCACAAACGGCAATTTTTGTGCCCCGCAGGAAGCGTTCCGATTGGATATTTATTAATGTATTTTTTTTTTTGTTAATTTATCGCAAACGGAAGTTCTGCGCGGAGCCCATGCGTGAGCGACTAACTTTTCATTTTGGGTTGAGAACTCGAAGTATTAACTTCCGTTTTTTTTTTCTTTTCTTCTTTTCTCCTTTCTTTTTGTTTTTTTTTCAAATCAAGGCAAGATCTCATCTTGTAACAATAATAAATGACACTTATTAAGTTGTCAGGTCCACAATGATTAAGTCTGAAAACTCTTCAGCTCTTATCACCACTACGGGAATTCAAGTCACTTTATTTTTTATAGTCTTTTGCAAAAGAAAGCTTTAAGTCCTGATAATTAACTACTTTGCAAAACCTAGTTTTCTCGCTCTAAGGGAGATTACTCTGTCTCTCTTATGTAGTTCTCTTCACATCCAAGGGTTGTAATTAGTCCTTGATAGAGAACTTCTTATTCAGAAAGTTAAAGTTATGTCTTATTTATCTTAGCAGGTTTTGTTTATTACACTCTCCCCATTTTTCTTTGATGATGATTTTTTTCTTTTAATTTTTTTCTTTTTAGTATTGGTCTATTGTCTCTGTCGACCATTTGCTTGTACGCCTTGCAATTGATACTCAGCCTATGGCACGCCGAATTATGCAAATTATATTTAGCAGTTTCCTCCCTTTGGATAAACCAGCTGAAGTGCAAGTTACTCGGATCATTTGTCTGATTGAGACTAATCCGAAAGCATCTCGGATTTTCTTCCAACATGCTCCTAAACACATGTCACTTGAGCAAGTGGGTAAGTAAAACCAGTTCAGGTGTATAATTCCATAAATAACATGATATAGTTTTGTACAATATTTCAAAGATTCCTTATATAAATTTCATAGTTTTTAATGCAGTGGTGAGAAGAGGTGGCGTTCTATATATATTGGTAATTCTAATTCTGTGGATCTCATGACAAAAATACAAGGTGCTTTCAATAAGTTTCCAGACTTTTTTGTACAGGCATTTAAAATTGTCGTAGACTCTTGAAAATTCACTATGTTATTGCTATACATCTTATGAGATGACTGACCCATTTTTAGGATTTCAGCTTCAAATGGACAGCTACAGCAGCAATTGGAATACACCCTACTAAAGCCTGATTGTCACATCTGGTGAATTTCAAAAATGCTATCTTGACGTGAGGACTCTTTAGAAGAACGATATGCAATAAAATTGTGTTTTAAACTTGGAAAAAATGCCAAAGAAACGTATGGAATGCTTCAGACTGCTTTTCGACCATCTTGCATGAATCAAGCATCAGTTTTTGAGTGCCATAAGAGATTCAAGGAAGGCAGGGGGTCTATGAGAGATGATGAGAGGTGTGAGAGGAGTAAGGAAGTCAGAACACCAGAGTTGATTAGCCCAATCAAAGAATTTCATGGATAAGGACCGTCATGTGTCTATAGAGACAATAAGTGCACAGTTTGATGTCAGTGTGGGAACTGTATACACAATTATTCGCGAGAAACTGAAGATGCGGAAGATTTGTGTGAAGTTCGTCCCAAGGGTACTCAGAGAAGATCAGAAAGAAAGACGTTGTCATGACAGCAGGGAGATGGTCGAGCTGATCAATTCAGATCCAGCAGTTCTTGATGCTCTGGTGACCTGTGATGAAAGCTGGATCTACTGCTATGACCCAGAGACCAAGAAACAGAGTCCCCAGTGAAAGCGTGCTGGCTCTCTCAGACTCAAGAAGGCCAGACAGAGCAAATTCACCCACAGACTTTTGATGATCCCTTTTTTTTTTTGACAGCGCTGGCATGATCTACATGCACTGAGTTCCTACTGGACAGACAGTCAACAATGAATACTATGTTGTGGTTTTAAGGGAGTTCAGAAAGAGATTCCATCGGAAGAGGCCAGCACTCTTCAAATCGGCTCTGTGGTATTTCCACCAGGACAAAGCACCAGTCCACAACTCTATTGTTGTCACAGACTATTTAACCAAGGTGGGTATCAAGACAGTTCCTCAGCCTCCCTATAGTCCAGACCTTGCTCCCTGTATCTTTTGCTTATTCCCTAAGCTCAGAGGCTGTCATTATCTGACAATTGAGGAGATGAAAGAGGCTGTGATGAAGGTCATTGACACGCTCACACAAGAGGACTTCCATGGGGCCTTGAAGAAGTTGTTGGAATGTTACAACAAGTGCATTGCAACTGGAGGAGATTACTTCGAAGGGGACTAGAGTTTTATGTGTGCACTATCAATAAAAGTGCCCATACGAAAAAAGTCTGGAAACTTATTTAATAATCCATATATATATAATTTGTATTTCTCACATTTTAAAATGTCCCTGCAGTCTTAGGCAATAAAAAACAGATTTTGTGCTTGTTCAAATACTTATGACCAGTATCTTAAGATTACCACTGATTAAGTCTATAATATTTATTACAGGGTAGAGTTGGTAAAATACAGGGTGTAAATGATAAATTGGCAATATTTTAATAGTTTAAGAGCTTCCTTAGATTAATTTGCAAAAAAAAATTCCTGAATTATTATATAGCACATTTATTTATTGAAAAAACATATAATTTTTGTAAAATGCTTAAAATCTTCTATATCACTTGAAGAAATACAATAGCAGAATTGTACTGCACTGGATACGATGTGTTCTAAATCTTAAAGCTAACAAAATATGCTAAGAGAACAGTTTATTGCATAGTGGTGAAACTTTAAAAAGGAGAGTATTGAACGAAAGACTCACAACTCTAGAAGTGATTAAAAAAACAAACTCCTCGCTTCTTTAGTGGATTAAAACGAAGCATCGAAGTAAACCTTCTTGAATCCATAGCAAAATTGGCAATGTCATGAAATGTGAGCAAAATGACAATCTCAAAAACAGTTAGAAAAGATTTGAAAATAAAATATTATTGCTGGCAAAGATATTGCATACTTACTACAAAATCAAAAATCATC
This sequence comes from Sepioteuthis lessoniana, assembly GCA_963585895.1. Taxonomy (NCBI): domain Eukaryota; kingdom Metazoa; phylum Mollusca; class Cephalopoda; order Myopsida; family Loliginidae; genus Sepioteuthis; species Sepioteuthis lessoniana. Next base: position 39,971,601 of record OY757932.1, read on the forward strand.
AGGATTAAAAGGAGTCCACTGCTCTTAAATCACCTAAAGAATTGTGGAGGAGATGTTAGGATCTTTATGGATGAAAAGAAATTCATTGTAGATGAAAAAAACAAATCGTCATAACTTGCAAGTGATTGCAAGAAGCCACCAAGAAGTTCCTGCAGTGATGGAAAGCAAACATCCAGCATCGGCCATTGTTTTTCGGCAGTTGTGAGTGATGGCAGAATTATGCTTCCTCATTTCATCAAAGCTGGGATGAAAATCAATACTTCTGAGTATGTTAAAATTTTGAAAGAAATTTTGATGACTTGGATCGAAAAACATTACAATCATGAGTAAGTTATGCTCATCCAAGACTCAGTGCCTGCTCTTAGATCTAAAACCATACAGGATCTGCTTATGAGAGGATTGCCCTTTTTTGTACCCAAAGATTTTGGCCATCTAGCCCCTCAGATTTAAATCCTTGTGATTACTGGTTATGGAACAAAGTTGAAAAAGTGTCTTATAATGATATAAACACCAGCATTGGGTCTTTACAAAGTGCAATTAAGTGAGGCTTTTGGTCAATTAATCATGAACATGCCATGAATGCATGGAAATCTTTCAGAAGATATATTCAGCTCATCCATTGAAGCTATATTCAGCTCATCATATTGAATGAAAAAAATTGTAATGGCATCTATAATAAATAATTTCAAAAAATTTTATTTTTTGTGTCTTTTATTAGTATTCACACCATATTTTTCATACTTAATTTGTGCCAATTTATCATTCACACCCTGTACTGAAAAAAATTTCTTTAAAATTCTAACAGAATTTTTTCTAATGTAACTTTTTTTTTTTTTTCATTTTTAGTATCTTTTATAGTTTTGCTTTGTGGCTGCATCCTTCGATGTATAAGAAACGAAAAAGTAGCAAGTGACGAATCTTTCCAAGAACGTGATAGTCAGAAGGTTGGTATTTTTTAAAATTTTTTATTTATTATTTATTTTTTTTAGTTACTGCTTTGTTATATGATAATAATGCCTCTTAATATTGTTTTAGATCAAGGGTTCTCAAGCATTTTCTTCTAGTATACCTATTCATCCTGTCTAGTAAAATTAGTGGATCCCCTATGAAAAATGTAATGTCAAATGTATTGATGCTATACATTGTAATTCAATTTAAGGTCACATTTTATGGAGGTGCTCTTGGCCAAATAGTTATTGTCATAGGAAATGGATTCAGAATTTAGTTCAAATACTGGATGAGGCTGTTTGCTGTTCACTTTGTGTTAATGCTCTTGAGAAGTACATGAATCTTTCTCTCCTTTCCTGGTTATAGGTAAATAGTTGGGCAGACTGGTCTTTTTAGCCTTAATAAATGTTATATACTGATCCTATGAACATTAATGGGTATGTCGGACACTATTGTGATGGGGGCAAATATACTGACTAAGCAGTACACCACTAGCAGTGAGTTACCGTCTTCACACCACTGGTAAATATTGTATTTTGTTAATGTCATAAAGATTTCCATTTCATTTCCAACCTCTGTTTTGGTTATTTCTCATTCAATAACCTTTTGTTAGGTTACAACAAGAAGGCAACCAATATAGAAGAAAGAAAAACTCTGAATTCAAAACCTGAAGAGTACTATTTGGTGGATCTAGGACACTCTTGTACCCCATTCTTCTGTTATCAGCCAATTTAAAAAGTGTGGATAGTTCTACAAAAGCTTTCGACCCTATATACAAATCACCTGTGTTGTAAGTTTAACACTTCACCTCTTGAACTGAACTGTTGTACACTTAAATGTGATCTTAGTCTGTTAAGTAGAGCCTAGGCATTTTTTTTATGAGGAAGATGAGTTTAGCTTTATCTAACTCATTTCAGAACAATCATTCTCAATTGATAGTCTTGAATGAAATTTTTTTTTTATTCTTTCATAATGGGAACTGGATGTATACAGCAAAAGGTTCTGCACACTTTTTTTTAAAGACACCCATGTATAATTCTAGAATTTTATCCTGGAAAACTTTTTAAAAAGATCTTTGGCTACGGAGTCATTCATCTTGCATATCTGGTGCTTATGTGAGATTAGATTAGATTATGTTTGGAACTGCAGTGAATCCAGATATGCTGAACTATTTGATTTTGCAGAATAAATGACCCTTTTGTATGTTGGGAATCTCTGTGGTGTAGTGGCTAACATGCTGTATTATGATATCATAGTGAGTTTGAAACTTTCAGTTTGATATCCATTGGAAAGGTATGAACTCTCTTATCCCCACAATTATGGGTTAAATAGTACCGCTACTATTTGTCTACAAAGATGGCTTTAACATTAAATAATCCACAATGCCCTGTTGGCTGGGACTGTAGAATATGCCGACTGCACTTCTGCAAAGGGGTAAGGATCCCCCCCCCAATGAGGCCACCTGTTGGCTGTGGGTGGCAACCCGTAAGGTGCTAGGACAGAACCCTGGTGGTTGAGCAGTCATTGATCCAGCAACAGAGTGGTCAATGGCTTGCAACACACCACTTTGGCCCTTACTTGGTCTGACGAGCGGTCGGATTGGCCCGATAGGATCAATCAGTGGGTCATGTCAAGCCCTAGCACCTATATATTTTATCCCGACCGTACTTTTAAATCTGCACTTGCAACAAGTTCCCAACCCTTATCTGTTAAGTGCTAGAAGGTGGTGGCTGAGAGTCAATTGTATTGAGAATAGGAATTTGAACATCTTGGAAGCCTACCCTCAACTTGAGTGTACTGGTTGTGTATCCCCAATCATCGTCACCCCCCAAAAAAAAAACAGGCTTGAGTCTCTGTAAATACAACAAAAAAGCCACCCACCCAATAACATTCCAAGAAAAATTCCAAAAAATCAAAGGAAAATATCCCAACTTCATCCATATCTTCACAGATGGAACTAAACAAAACAATGCGACAACCAGTGCAGTCATCATCAATAGAAAAATTCAAATTAAAAAACATCTCTCAAGAGAAACCACAATTTTCAGCGCTGAGGTCTATGCAGTAAACCTGACACTTGACCTGACCACCAAGAGCAGGAACACTAAACACAAAGTATTTTCTGACTCCCAATCTGCCATAGTAGCAATCAAAGAAAAAAAATTTAACAACCCGCTAATAGCAAAATTGCTCACCAAATTAAACAATGTGTGTAACCAAAAAAAAAAAAATATTATGTTGGATACCAAATCACATTGGAACCCAGGGAAATGAAATGGCGGACTCAGCAGCAAAAACAGCACAGAACAATCCACTCGACACACACTTCAAAATCCCTTTTACAGACTTAAAAAGAACCATAAACATTTATACAAAACAAAAATGGCAGAATTACTGGGATAACTTTCAAAACAATAAACTATACGAAATAATGCTACAAATAGGAAAATCACAAAAAAATCAAACCAAAATGTCAAGAAAAAAAGTAACATTATCAAGATTAAGAATAGGACACTCACACATTACCCATTCATACCTCCTCAAAAAAGAAGAGGCCCCATATGGCATACCATGCCAAAAACCGTATACAATTAAACACATACTAACAGAATGTATCGACTTAAAACTGATATGACAAAAATATTACCAAATAAACTTAAAACAAATTTTCTACCAGATAAATCCCAAAAACTTACTTGGATACTTAAAGGAAGTTCACCTATACTGCAAAATTTTAAAAACTTCTCTACAAAAAATGTTAAAAAATACTTATAATAAATGTTTAAACAAAAATGTATGTAAAAAAAAAAAAAAAAAAAATAGGTGTGTTTAAAGAAAAACTTATAAAAAAGAAAAAAAATTTCCACAAAAATATATAAAAAAAAAAAAAATACCATCAATTTATTTCAAAACCTCAGCCGGCATTAAATGACCCCTTGAGGTTGATATGCCATAAAACAAAACACAACTAACAAAAAAAATAAATAAATAAATAACCCACAAAGGTTGATGCACCAATAAACATGAAGCCAAAACCAAACCTTCTGCATTGTATGTCAGGTTTACTAAACAAGTTTAGTTAATTGTGATTATTTCAAAATTCTAATGTTTTTATTCACACCATTTATCCATCATTTCTCTTGTATATTCCACTTTGGTAACTTCTGTTTTAGGGACACATTGAGAAAAGTTGTGTGTCCAAAGGATTTGTTAGATTTATGCTTGGAAATGTTTCAAGAATCCCTCTCAGACAGGTTTTTAAGTGTGATCTTTCTCTCACCATCTAAATCTTATTGTTCCTCTTACTGTAAAAGAATGTCCATCTCACAGTACTTATCCACTCTCTTGGTAATTGTTACAAGAGGCAGATGGCTCTCCCTCTGTATATTCACTTAGATCTTTTCTGTTATCAAGTGTTGAGGGAAGCAAATTTCATCTCCACTTATAAAAGACTCAGAAATACAATTTAAAAAAAAATAGATTGATACTATTTCTCCAAGTTCAGAAAATAATAAAATTGAATATTTATTTGAAAAATTTGTTCATTAGATGTTTTCGAGAGTATCTGAGATGTCCAAATAAACCCAGAGCTGTCTTTAGTATTGTAACATTACATATGCATAATATACGGATGTGTTAAACGTTCATAATGTTCATAGAATGTTCATATGCAAAGGAATCTGAAAAACATGAAACACTGACGACTCTCTTGGTACAGGTACAAAACTTTTATTACCTTTGTGACAGCAAATTAAAATAAAAGATCCCCGGATGAGCAACCATTTAAACGCGTATGGGAACTGGTGCATTTAAATATTGTTATCACCAAACGGGGGTTTAGGAACTGGCATATTATGTGGGGGTTAATTTATGGCTAGACTGACCGCCGTTGGCAAGGGGTTTCTAAATTTCACACTATACACACACCCACTAAGGCCACTAGTTCTTCCTCCCCTAGAACAATGGAAGATATGGACCTCTAGGTTTAGAAGTAATAATATTAATTATAGTAGTCGACAACTCCGGTTTCCCGTGTGATATTTTTAAAGGAATTCAAATAGGACAAATTAAGCGAGGATAAGGCGAATAGAAGCTGGAATAGAAACGTGAAATAACAACTGGGTAGCAGATAATACAAATAACAACTTCAACACGTGGGAACATGAAAATATGTCAATTTTTTTTACTACACACGCTGATACACAAATTCAACGCGTCGGCGATATTATTAATGGATAGTACATAAACATAAATGTCTTTCTTTTCTTTTCTTTCTTCTTTAGTCTCTTCTCAAATTGAGAGAGAGAGAGAGAGAGAGAGGATTTATAATTGGGTATAGGGAGAAACAGTCTCAAAGTTTACTTATCTTATTCCGATGGATTCCTGTGGAGAATATTTCCTCTTTTACAGGCTAACAGACTTTAGGTTATTTTTAGTTCTGGCTCGAAGATATGGCTCCTTCTTGTCCAAGATACCTTTCATCTTCCTTTACCCGGAGTCTTGGATTTAGATTCATCCGCCACGACCTCTGTCCAACAACTGATTTTTTTTATTCCCTACTTCCGCTGACGGAAGCAGCTCCCACTTCCGTTTTAGGGTCTTAGCCAATCATTTAGCTTCTACCTTCTTCCTTCCCCTGTCAGGCGATTCGTTGGGACTACTATATGTTCCTGTACCCCATTCTTTACCCATCAAGTCATAGAGTACAAACATCTGCCTGTTTCCATTCTGACCCACATTCTTTACCTTGACCTGTATTACTATCTGTCTTAACGGTCATTCTTTGGGTGGCCTGCTAACTTAAACACGGAGGGGTAGGGGACATTCTTTATCTCTCCTCTCTCAATGGGAGACCACGTGACACCTTCTTTAAGTTTAGGTTTTCGACACGAGGTGAGAGAGACACAATTTTTCTATGCTGGCTGTTCGTCCATCGTCAGCTTTCAACTCACTGACTCAACCAACGCGCGCGCACACCCCGCAGTCCACAAACTCACTGACCTCACCCAGGTCCGAAAAATCAACTCGCTTTGTCTATGTCCAAGTCTCAACTCGCTGCTTTTATTCAAAATCACTTAGAATCCCAGCCCATCGCTTCCGGGCATGACGTCATTCACATCCCCAGTCACATTTCCTATCTGGGGTTTTTATTGTGACATGTGTGATTGTCACATCCTCCCCGTGCGCACGAACACCTGCAGTCAATGTGTGCACCTAACTAACCCATGCACTAATCCAAAAGGTTCTAAGCCTAACTAAACCGAAAGATAAGATATATAAAACAAAAAATGATAATATAAAAAGAAATCCTTCCACAATTATATAACAGTATCTGGTACTGGTAACAAAGCAGTAACTTGGAGTAAATAAATGATAAAAACAAAACTTCCTTTCAAAGCAAATATTTATCCTAAACTTTAGTAACAGGGATTCAGTGTCCTTTATTTTTAATAATGACCATCTTAAAACCCTATGTAATATGGGTAAGTATTGCTAGTTTTACTTTTAAATATGAATAATTATCTTAACCTTCAATAAAAGTAACTGTACATCTTTTGCTACAAATTTTAAGGAGAAGGGTTCCTCTTTACACTGTCCTGAAAAACAAAATTAGTATCGATCTATAAGATATGCTGATATTAGAAAAGGAGTTGTTTTTTTTCTTCACTTTGTTAGTATTCTGACAATACTCCTTGGCTCAGCAGTGCATCTGCATGCTGTACACTGTGTGAGCCACTCTATGTATGTCACAAAAGACAAAGAAAAAAATTATAAAAAAAAATAGTTTGAAGGATTGGACTTGCTCATAAATGGAGAGGTGTATGTCACCTTGGACCTTACTTTGGCCCTGTCCCTCTCCATGCGTCAGGTGGGAATTCTACCTAGCCAGATCCTAGCAGATCACTCCAGTTCTAGAAGTGCCAGCAGATTCTGAACTCATCTTTCCCGTCACTTTCTCTGACCAACTCACTCTGATGGATTGTCTAATTAACTCACTCTATTCACTTTGAGCTCCCAGTACTTAAAGAAAAGTGCTTGGTCATTTCCTATTTCTTTGTTCCCTTTTTCTGCATGTTGTTTTGCTCCACAATTATTCAAGGTTGTGCGGTTGCTTCATTCAAACCCACGGTTGATCTACTAGCCCTCCAGGCTGGTGGCGGATGAGTGAACTCCTCTTCTTTTTTTTTTTACATAATGCATGGATACATCAACACACATGTATATATGTACTCACACCCGCTCATAAGTCTACCATGATATGCACACACATCTAACTCTATACGACCATGCCAAGGGTTCATAGCATTACAATATGAATTTCTTGTTAATTTCTTTTCTAGGATGAGACTCTGTATCAAGAACAAGAAGGTGAAAATATTTCACTGACATTAGAGACAAATATTATCCATGGCTTTCTGGATGCTATAACCATTTTGTGGACTGTCATTGAACCAGAATTGGCAAAGGTAAGCTCAGAGTATATTGGTATTTGCTTTTATATAATTAGCTGACCTGAGTGCCCATTGGTTTCCCATTTTAATAGTAGTCCATGATGATATTGATGCTTCTATTTAGGAAGGAGTGAAATATTTTAATTAGCAATTGTTATCTCTCAATTTGGAAGATTAAAAAAATGTTTGGCACAAATGCAGACACCAGAAAATTATCATTTATTTTCAAATTGGACTGGAAATTGTTTTATACTTTAAATTAGATAATTTCAGATATATTGCCATAGTAAGAATTCTACTGATGGCAGTTTTTGCTAGGTGACACTTTTATGCACAAACAAAGGGAATTTACAATATTGCTCATAAATAAATGCTACCCTACCAATTTTTTTATAAAAAGTTAATATTCTTCTTTCCCAAAAAATAGCAAGATTTTATTATTTTAAAGGGAACATTATAAAATCAAAACTGATATTATTAAATATCATTTATTACAAAAACTCTACAGCATTGAAACTCTGTAACTAAAAATATAAACATGTGACAATCAAAAATAAGCACACCCTACACAAAATTCTACTTAGTACATTTTCAAACCAAACCTGATTTTTTTTTGGGGGGGGTGTTACAGAATTTCATTAGTAATAGATAATACAAATTATGTTTTGATATAATATTTCACTTGTATTTGATAAAATCCTGGTATCTTTTGTTTAGAAAAAATATACTGTTTATATAAATGTACTTATTTACCAATGATACTGTATATTTAGATAGAACTAAGAAAAAGATGAATGCATTAGACCTGTTGCTTGGTATCATCTTGGTTTAAATAGTGCTTAGAATGAATTAATTTCTTGGGTTATTTCATTTAGCTAAATCTAATAAAAACATGGACATTGCAAGAATATAGCAAAACCTTACTTTGGTTTTATTCAGCAAATAATAAAAGATACAGAGATTAGGACTCCTCATGAACAGACATAGTCTCTTTAGAAAACAAAAGAAGGAGGGTTGGAAAAGTTCACTCCAATTTCCCCTACTAACTGGAAATTGTTGCAGTCTGGGATAACCATTTTTTTGGGTGGTACTTAATATTGAAACTATGACAGGCAAGTTCAACCCTCCACTTTTGAATTTATCATTTTTAATTTTTCCACCCTGTTTCAGATCAAACTTAAATGTCACTGATCTCTGATGATGAGTAAGTAGGAAAAATGACATCCCATTAGATAGTGTCTCCATTTATGTCAAGCCTCTACTATTTTTTGGGCTTCTTTTTTTATATAGAAGAGAGCTTTCACTTGTTGGTATTTAAAGTTCTTGAAAAGAAAGCCACAAGTCTACCAGATTGATTCAATAGTGTTGTTAGAGGCATCTGTCTCTACAGTGAAAGGAACAGTTTTGTTAATAGAAGACACTATTGTATTTTCCACTTCAATTTTCAGATATTTGAAGGCTTTTTCAGCAGTCTTGGGTAATGAAAAGCTATTGGCATGTACAAAGGGGGCAATTTTTTTAGAATAATTAGAAGTGGTTCAAGTCTTTTGGGATCTGGTTTAAGGTTCACTGAAGAGTTAGAGAAAGAGCATTTACTATAATTGTAGATTTATAACTTCTTAGTTATCTCTGTATATTGAAGTTCTTATGCTCTTGTTCACTTTTATTAGTTATATTGTTTAAATATTTAAAAATGTAGGAGAATGAATTGTCAGTGATAAACTTATCAATTATTCTTTAGAAGCAGGTCGGTCACATCATTGGTTATTCTGAATGGAACCCAGCAGAACTAGTATAACTTAATATCTGCTTCAAGGCAGTATTAGGTTTGTCTTTGTCAGCTATTGGGACCTGATGGTAAATGGATTTCAGGTCTACAGCACTATGAATTTTGTATTGAGACACCATATTTACTAATTCCTTGATATTAGACAATGGGTGGGCATCCAAAATGGTGAATCTGTTAACTGTTTGAGAATAGTTAACCATCATTCTCTTTTTATGTTGCTCATTGGGGGGTCCCTATTACCTGGGCTCACCTAGGAGAAGTGCTGGATTCGATGATTCCTTTGGCAAGTGGTCTCTTTATTTCAGCTGCAATAAATTCCAGCTTACTATACTTCTTGCATTTAACTGCTATTGGTTTACAGTTTTTAACAAGATTAGCAAAAAATCAGAACAGAGAAACAAGGTAGTTAAGTTGTACTCACTTTATGATGGTTTCTTACCACCAAATTTCACACAGATATTTTCATGTTGCTCCCCAAAATCTTGTCTAAAGATTACACTGGCACACAAATCAAGCAGTATTGATACAAGGTACATACGATAACTTTCCAGACTTTTTTCGTATGGGCACATTTATTGATAGTAAAAAGTAAAGTTGGCGACCATAGTCGATAGCTACTACACCAAGGTGTACCTTATAATGCTGAGTGTTAATCAAGTACCATTTTTAAAGTCTTTGGTATGACTCGACCTGGGATTGAACCCAGGTCTTCCGGGCCATTGGAGAACACTCTAACCATTACACCAATAGTCCCCTTCGAAGTAATCTCCTCTGGCTGCAATGCACTTGTTGTACCATTCCAACAACTTCTAAAAGGTCCCATGGAAGTCCTCTTGTGTGAGCGTGTCAATGACCTTTGTCACAGCCTCTTTCATCTCCTCAATTGTCTCATAACGACAGCCTCTGAGCTTAGGGAATAAGCAAAAGTCACAGGGAGCAAGGTCTGGGCTAAGAAACTGTCTTGATGCCCATCTTGGTCAAATAGTCTGTGACAAGGGTGGAGTTGTGGACTGGTGGGAATGCCACTGAGCCGATTTGAAGAGTGCTGGCCTCTTCTGACGGAATCTCTTTCTGAACTCCCTTAAAGCCTCAACATAGTAACCCTAACCCTAACCGTTTGGCCAATCAACTCTGGTGTATTGACTTCCTTACTCCTCCCACACCACTGATCATCCCTCACAGACTCCTTGCCTTCCTTGAATCTCTTATGGCACTCAAAACTGATGCTCGATTCATGCAAGATGGTCAAAAAGCAGTCTGAAGCATTCCATACATTTCTGTGGCATTTTTTGCAAGTTTAAAACAGGATTTTATTGCATATCGTTCTTCTAAAGTGTCCTCACGTTGAGATTGCATTTTTGAAATTCAGCAGCTGTGACAATCAGGCTTTAGTAGGGTGTATTCCAATTGCTGCTGTAGGTGTTCATTTGAAGCTGAAATCATAAAAATTGGTCAGTTATCTCATAAGATGTATAGCAATAAGATACTGAATTTTCAAGAGTCTATGACAATTTTAAATGCCTATACAAAAAAAGTCTGGAAACTTATTGAATTCACCACATATCAATGAATGAAGGAAGATAGGAAAAGTTCACTAGATTAAGTTTTAGCAGAAACTATAGAATTTATTGATATTGTATATCAGTAATTTCTAAACTTTAAAAGCAATAAAAATATTCTTCCACATTTTGTTTGTAAATTTCAAAAATGTTATTTATACCTTTTAGCTTATCAAATTAATTTAAACTTAAAATTAATATTAATGATTAATGAATCTTTGTCTAAAATAAGAAAAATTGAAATGAAATAAGATATAGCCATGAAATGTATTTGTGAATTTGTATTTTGTAAAAACACATTTACTGTTTTTTTTTTCTGTTACAGCCTTCAAGTATGATAATGAAAGAGAAGTTGGAGAAAATTTTCAGTAAAGCCATTCCTGTTATCATGCGTCATTTTAAGGTTAGTATATTTGAAATCATTTGAGTTTTATTAAAGTTTTAGATACTTTTTCAAGTTGAAACAAAAACGAAATGTCTTTCTAAAATAAAACCAACTGACTTTTCTTGCCAGTAACATGAAATCAATGTATTATCAATATTTCAAATCTTGTCAGAAAATTTTTTATCTCTGACTCAAATATACTTATTAACAAGCATAGAATGACAATGTTGGGAGTTGAAAAAAGCAAACTAGAAAAACTACTAACGAAAAGAAGATAAAAGAAATATAAGTAAAACTTTATTTACAACAACTGAATTAATTCTTGTTGAACGTGTAGTGCTAATTAACTATTTATTACACTAATTTATTAAAACAAAGATATTTATTTTTATTATTTCAGGATACAAAGTCAAATTCTGCATTGATTATCATTGCAAGCAAAATACCTCCAAAAATGATCCCTTATCTCAGGTGAGTTTTTCTAGAATATTTAAATATACCCACAAAAAATAAAATTGTATCACCTTGAAGCATGATGCTGATTTTTATTTTGTTCACTAGGTGCAATGCTTGGGGTTAGTTGATATTTTGATAACATTTTAAAAATCTACTTTCATTCAATCATATGTATGTAAAAGTACAGGATTATGTCAATGCCCAAGAAGTATGTAATGTATTGATATGGGGTCTGAGTACCATTGATGCACCCTTTATTTTGGAAAAATATTAAAAATATATACTTTTACAGTAACAAAATGGGAAAATTGAAGATTCATTTTTGTAGTAAAATATATTTTCTTATTTTTGAGAAAAATTTAGTAAACTTTTTTGGCAGGTTGTTCAGTTTCCAATAAGGCTAATGTTGGCAATCTGTGAGAAAGCTAAAGCTGATGTTATTAAAACTGAAAATAATTATAAAAGCTTTCAATGAAACAATTGTTTATTTAAATAAAAAGAAGTAGTTATTAAAATGAAAAATTGAAAAGGAATAATAAAAAAAAAAGTTATACATTTTCCTTTCTTTTTCAATAAGCCACTTTTAAAGTAAAATATGCAAATTAGCTAACTTCATTACAAAAAAATCACATTTATAAAGATATATAGCAGTCTATTGAGAAACTGGTGTGAGGATGCAAAATTTGTTTCCAGCCTAACCAGACCATAAAGAGCTTGGTTTTAGATGTGGCATCTGCCCCTTGTATAAAAAGGCTAGGTTCAGATTCACTACCAGAAGTGCCCTTCCAAAGAGGAAGCCAAGCAAATTTTAGCACTGCTCTTGACCATGTATCTGTGCATGGGTAAGTCTCCATCTAAAAATTTGACCTTGTGTCACATCCTACCTGTGGTGGAGCATTAGGTAAACACAGTTTTAGGTAGAAATTTTTTTTTTTTTTTTTTTTTTTTTGACATAATTTTATGTAAAATCCAAACCTGAACAGAACGACGAATACAGCAGCTTCATATAGAGAGTGATCCATAAAAAACAGACACTTAAAAAAATGAAAAAATTCCACCATCTAGACTTTTGAGTCATATGATATAATCTAAGGAATTTTTTTTTTTTTTTTTTAAGCTATTTGTAAAAAATGATACCTTGTTGGTCTCTAATGTTGTACTCTAATTCAAGCCTTTTCAAGGTTTCAGGAGTTAATCTTCTTATCTCTGCATGAATAGTTTTCTTAAGCTGTTGAAACATCTTAAGCTTATTCACATATACATGCTCCTTCAAGTATTTCCACAAAAAGAAGTCAGGCAGCTAAATCAGATGAATGGGAAGACCATTTGAATTATGAATTTCTTGAACTTATTCAACCATTGAAAATTTCATGCAAAAGCTCTATAGTTTCACTGGTGATATGACCTGTGGCTTTGTTCTGCTGAAACTAAATATATGAGTTATTTTGAGTGCAATCATGTTTCTATGCATGATGCCATTGATGGTCTCATTTTTTTCTTCTTTTTTCTGGCCATACCACATACTTAACTGAATGTGATTAGGGTTGATACATTTTCTTGGGATTTGTTGTCTCAAAATTGGTAATTTTGTTTATTCACAAATCCATTGAGGCAAAAAATGGGCTTCATTTCTTATCTAAAAAGATTCCTGTCTTCAGTTCAAATTGAAGAAGATCAGATACTGTTGATAATCATGTGGTTGCATTTGCTGGACCAATTGAATCATGTAGAGATGCATATTAAGGTTTAACTTTAAGCTGCAATGATGTTCTAGAAATTTCAAACTGAGCTAGTTGATGACGTGTGGACAGAGATAGATCTTTGATAACACTCTGCTGTACAGCTTCCCTTGCTGCCCCTGTGTAAACATTTCTGCAATGATCGCTTTCTGGAAAGTCTGCCAATGTGCTATGAGGAAAAATGAACACAGTACTTTCTTTTTGTTGACCTAACAGTTAAAAAGTAAAATTCTATTATTTTAGTTTCTTTTTTCATAGTGTAACTTGACATTTTCGATTTTCTAGATTTTCTTATAATATCTAAAAAATGATATAAAAAGATTAAATCAAAAGCAAAAAGTTATGAATTTAAAAAATGTGTCAGTCTTTTGTAGGCCATTTATATATATATATAATGTGTGTGTACTATTGGAGTATACAGTTTATCATATTTTTGTATGCAGTTTATCTAAACATTTGAGTCATTCTGCTTGATTCAAGAACTACATACTACAACAAAAACAATGTGATACACCACATACTGTATAACACCTTTTAGATGTGTGTGTAATGAATAGTATTTTTTTCTTCTTAATATCAGTAAGTCATTTATTTTATTTTTTTAAGTTCAGTAGATTCAATCCAGATGTAAATGACTTTGAATTGTTTCTCTTGTAGCCACCAGTGTTTGACTAAATTGAAGAAATTGGATGACAAAACATGTTGTAAAGAAGATTATTCTGCTCTTATTGAAATGACTTGTTCTTGGGGAAAGATGAAAGGTTTGCTTGATCTCATCTTGGAATGGCTCACTGACGGAATGAAGAGCAAACTTGATTCTTCTTCATTCAAAGTAAGTTTTATTGCTTGATTTTTCATGTTTTATTTTATTCATTAATAGGTGGCCATCAGCTCAATGGATCATATAATATCTAAGTTGGCCATCTTTAGTCAAGGGCAAGCTGAAGGCTCCCTTTTCAATAGTTACTACACCGAGGTGTAGGGAAGGGCACTACTTCTTTCTTAGGACTGCTCCACTTACCTTTGATCCATACCTTATAATGCTGAGTTGTAAGCAAGAAGGAATCAAGTACATTTTTCGTGTCTTTTTAGTAGATGCGACCTGGGATTGAACCCTGGCCTCTTAGAACATTTTAACCATTAGGCCAATGGGCCAGTTAGAAAATTTTAGGTCTTTGTGATCAGTGTCATGCAAGTGTCAGACTACTCTGATCATCTCTACAAGGTGTGATCACAAAATATTGAGACTGAAGTTTTTAGATTTTTAGAATTCTTTATTCAAATGTAGTCATGTGCACAGCTAAAGTGATGATGTCTAGATATCTAGACAAGTCAGTGCCAGTTTAAAAAAAAATATTTTGTTTAAAAAGTATCAAGATTGTATGAAACCAATCTTGATACTTTTTAAACAAAATATTTTTGGCAAAATACAGGATTATGCAAGCTCTGGGTAACTTTTGGAAATTTTAAGGTTTAAGAATGTGGAGAGCATTAAAAAAAATATGACGGCACAGCTTCATACCATATCAAAAAAGGAATTTCAGAGGTATTTTGATTGATGGAAAACACTGGAATAATTGTATTGAATGCTTAGTTGAATATTTTGATGAAAATTGATATTTTATTCATTGTTTATTTCTGTCTTTTTGGTAAATACAACTTTGATACTTTTTGAACATATCTTGTAAGTATTTACCCAACTCCCCCACCATGGATTGGCGGTGACACAAGGTCAATTTTGAATCAGAGTAAAGCAGCTTTGAATTCAGAAGCTCGAAAACCCAGTCTGCTCTACTATTTACTTATTGATGGTGGAGGAGAACAGATAGATTCGTAACTTTCAAAATGAATCACCAACAGCCTCATCTAGGATTTGAAATTGGGTCACCAATACCGTTTCCTCTGACAATAACTGCATGCCTTCAAAACATCAACATATCTTGTATTTGGTGCAATGCCATAAGGTTGAAATCACTAGCACCACTGAACTTTTTTTTTTTCTTTTTTGTATTCTGTCTGTGTATATATGAACAGATACCACATTCTAATTCTCTTTTTACCATGTTACAGTAACAGAAAGCATGCAAAAATTTGATCATTATATTATGGATGCATTCATAAAACTGACTAGATTAATACTTTCATAATAAAATTCAATATTTTCATTATGAAGATGTGATTTTTGTAAATTTTAATTTGATTTTTACACAATGAGTGGATTTCTATGGATATTATTCAATATTTGTTTCTTTTGTAGCAATCAAAGAGACAGACCCTTGTAAGATTTACAGTGGAGGAAGTACCTAAACCAATACTCTCTGTCAAGTTCCTCATTTACATTGTAGAACAGCCAAACTGCCGAGCTCTTCTGCTAAATAAGCATGAAAATGATATTCTTGATATATTGGAGCAGCTGAAAAATGTTTTGGTTTGTATTTTATCGAAATTTTTCCTGATTCATATTGAAGCTTTATTTGAAATTGAACATTTATTCTGGGTTAACTTTATGGACACTTAACTCTCAGATACTCTTTACTTGAGTTCACAAAATTCACAGAAAAAAAGTACAAAACACATTCAAACTATACTTCAGGTTGCAGACATCTTTGTTTAAATCTATCCCATCATTCCCTTCAAAGAAAGGCTGTTAATTGTCATTATATTAAGATTTTTATTAGTATATAACAGTGTATATTAAAATAGTACTCAGCCAAAAATATCAAACTTATGAGTTCAAAGGGATATCCAATAATTATTTTTTACAATATCATTTCTATTTATTTTTATACAAGCAAATGAAAGCTTAAAATTCCTAAATGGAATTTTCAGAACTGATAAGTTGTCTTTTTTTATTGTTGTTGTTTTTATATCCTTTGTTTTGTAAAATATCTCATAAATTTCCTCAGATTAGCTACTGCTTTCATCACTAGCTATGAATTGTTTTAAATCCAGGGGAATATATAGTTGATCCAACTTTGATTCTTTCCTTCTTTTGACCCATTCTCCTTTTAATCTTGTTTCAATTTTTTTTTATTTTTCTTCTCCTCCCCCACCATATTCTTCTCTTACCTACCAGTTTTACTTCAATTCATAGCAATCTCCCTGCTCCTCTCTTTCACCTTCTCTCCCACTTTAGATTTTTGTTCCCTTTTACAGTGATTTTGATTTCTTCAGCTCCCCCTCTCATCAGGATGTTGCCCAGTTGCCAAATGCTCCTCTGCAAAGGGATAAGACCCCCACCAACGAGTGTCCAGGATATGACACTAAACAATCTGATGGTGAGGTTCCAGTAATACTGGAGCTTTGGGGAATGCAGAGTACCCCTTCATTGCCATTGCTCACTGGTCCACTCTGGCCCAGAGTGGTAGCACTTGATAAGGGTCCTATCTATGGGTTAAATAGAACTAAGCCATGGTTTCTTGAGTTTACTGTTCTTTGGATTTAAAATGCATATTTATGCTAAACTGAATTGCTCGAAATAGAACTGTTTTGACATCTTAACTGTGTACTTATGGTAAACTGAATTATCTGAAATAAAACTGTTTTGACATTAATTCTGTGTATTGCTGAGTTGGTTGGGGCTGTAGAATACACCGACTGCATCTCTGCAGAGGGGGTAAGACTCCCCCCTCCCCCATGAATGTCCTGGATATGATACTAAACAATCTGATGGTGAGGTTCCAGTAATACTGGAGTTTTGGGGAATGCAGAGTACCCCTTCATTGCCATTGCTCCCAGGTCCACTCTGGCCTTGAATGGTAGCACCTGATAGGGCCCTATGTATGGGTTTAATAGAACTAACTGCATACTTATGCTAAACTGAATTGTTTGAATTAGAACTGTTTAACAAAACTGAATAGCTTGAAATAGAAATATTTTTAACAATTAAACCGTGTACTTATGCTAAACTGAATTGTTTGAAATGTAACTGTTTTTGACATTGAAACTGTACTTGCACTAAACTGATTTGTTTGACATTTAACTGTGTGTAAACCAAACCTCTACTTATACTAAACTGAATTAGCTCTGTTTGACTAAACTGAATAGCTTGAAATAGAAATGTTTTTGACAATTAAACTGTGTACTTATGCTAAACTGAATTGTTTGAAATAGAACTTGCATAAAAATGGATTTGGCATTAAATAACCTACAAAGGTTGATATGCCATAAAACCCAAACAACCAACCAACCAACCATCTCATCAGGATGGGGATAGTCAATATTATACACCTGATTAAATGTGTAGGGATCACTTATCTAAAAAAAACCCATCCATCTCATTAAAATGTCTGATTTACACATTTAAAGTTCACTTTAAATAAACATTAATTATGATTTAAAAGTAAGGTAATGACTCTTCCGCTTCTCCTGTCCATTTACAAGTGTCTCTTAGAAGATTGTTACCAGGTAACAATAAAGATAAAGAAGTTTGAATAAGTTATAAAGTCGGATTGACTTTGTCCCTCCAATCAAAACTTCTGGTTTATTAAACTGCTCGCTTGATGAAAGCTTTTATTTTTATGTTTTTTATTACTACCATTTTTGAGTTACAATTAGGCAATCCATTTCTACTTGAAATATACAATGTCCAAGGAAAGGAAGAGGAAGGTAAACTGGAGTTTTAATCATTTTATTTTCTGTATTAAGCATCTTCAGTCAAATTAAAATTTTTGATTCATAATAATCTCCACCCCTTCCTATTCTCTTTTCCTTTTCCCTTTGATTTTATTCTTCCTTTAATTTGGCTTTTGATTTATTTCCCCCTTCCTACTGTCAAGTAGGAGTGAATAGTCTTTATATACTCTTGCTTGAATCACTACTTCATGTCAGAGTATCCTAAGTATGACACTAAACTGCATCTGTATGAGTCAAATAAATCTGTTTGAAAATTATTAGTTTTGGATAGGAATGATTTAAACTATTTAACCTGGAAAATTATTTGTATTAGATAGAAATACTTGATACCATGTAATTGTGTGATAATAAATCATTATAGGCAAATAAAGTGCAATTTAAAACACTTATTGCAATAGAATATTCAAAATACAATTTTGATTATAATCAAACATTTACAAATTAATCAAATTTTAGTAATAAATAACTCGTAGGGAGTTGATATGCTGTCAAATAAACCAAACTAATTCATGCTAGAGTAAAAAGGTTTAAAATTTCTTATAATAAATCTTTTTTATTTGCTCTGTAATGCTTACTTTATTATCTAAAATTGGATTAAAAGATTGATTAGATTTTTTATTTTTTTAGAGACTTCTTGAACATCATTTTGATGCTGATCACCAACAACTTGAATCTCCTGATGACCAGTTTTTATTGGATGCTTATTTCCTTTACATTCGTCTCAATTTGCTCATTTATACTGAGGTAAGGCAGGTATTTTACTGTTAAAAATTAAAGGACAAAGAATTAAATATAATGACAACTGTTATGCTGCCTGTGCATCTGTTTAGGGAGGAGTGAAGGATTCTAATTAGCATTTTATAGTTAAGTGCTGTCCATGATGATATTGATCCTTTTATTTAGGAAGAAGTGATGGATTCTAATTAGCATTTCATAGTTAACAGCTGATCTTGATATTGATGCTTCTATTTAGGGAAGAGGGAAAGATTCTAACTAGCATTTAATTGTTAACAGCTGTCCATGATGATATTGATCCTTCTATTTAGGAAGGTGTGAAGAATTTTAATTAGCTTTCTAAGAGAAATTCCTAAACATCCAAAATAACTTTCCAGATCATCACCACATATATACAGATGGCTCTAAACAGGGAATGAAAGTTGGTTGTGCTGCTATCTTCCAAAACCAAGAATTGCTCAAACATCTTCCAAATGAATCATCAGTCTATAGTGCAGAAGTCATAGCTGTTAACCCTAGCCGTGAGCTATATAGCTAACCACAAATCCTCCAAATTTATTATTGACTCCAAATCAGCCCTCTTAGCACTATAGAACAAAGATACATCAACTCCTCTCATCACAAAATTCCTAAACAAAATGAACATGCCAAAAATGATAGTATCATTCTCACCTGAATACCAAGCCACATTGGTGTACATGGAAATGAAAGGTCTGACAAAGCTGCAAAAAAAATACTTCTGACAAACATACCCAATACAAAAATCCCATACACTGATCTAAAACTAGCCATAACAAATTCATACATGACAAATGGCAAAAATCCTGGGATGATCAAATACATAAGCTCCACCATATACAAAATACCATCATTGGCTACTCACACTTCTTAAAAAGGAAAACACTCCAATATGCTCTATGTTCAAAGTACCCCTCACAGTCAAACACATTCTCTTAAACCCTGACAGTTTCAAACTTGCCCCAAATACTACCAGACTAGGAATCTAAAGGACCTTTTAAAAAACACAAAACCAGAGGCAATCTTAAGTTTTCTTTAAAAAGAAGTAATCCTGAATTGATATATAATTTGATGTTTACTGAAAGGATATACTGATACAAACTCTGTAGTTGTTTTTTTATATATATATATATATATATAGTGTAATATGAAAATGTATGAAATTCAAACATGTTGACATGATAGAATTTATCATGAAATAGTCATGACCTAAGATATCTCCACTCTTCCTATCAACAACAGCTCTGTACTGATACAGGATGTAGCATGGAAGACCTACTGAGAGCAATGGATGATAGGGACGAGTGGTGGGAGAGGGTCAGGGAAATCTGTGCTTGCGGCACACCATCATGATGATTGGTGGGGTTTAGAATATATTGCATCAACTGCAGTGAGGTAATACCCACCCACCCTCCTTTCCAAAAATAGATGCTCTGGGTATAACACTAAACTGCATCTTCTGGAGCTCTGTTTAGTGTGGAGTACCTTTTTATTGCCATTAATCCTAGGTCCACTCTAACTCAGGAATGGTCAAATATATGTTTGAAAATTACTGTTATTAGATTAGAATACTTAATACTATATAACTGCAAACAAATGATTATTATTGAATAAGAACAGTTACTTGAAACCACATAGTTGTGTATAAATTATTAGAAACAATTGAAACCAAATTATTAATATTTGATAGGAATACTTGATATCATATAACTGCAAACAAATGATTGTTATATAGGAATAGTTACTTGAAACTGTAGTGGGAGAGTGGCTTCCGATTTTATGGGAAGTACTTTCAAGTTTAGTTCCACAAATACAGCACAAATTTTACAAGCACGTAAACAAATGGAATGCGATAACAATGAACATTAAGAAACAAACAATTTAATAATCATAACAAACAGGATAAAAATAATTAGAAATACAATGTTCATGTTATGTACGAGTGGCCTTTGTAGAAAATACAGCTATGGCCAGTTGAATGAAAATAGGAATGTTCGCCCGTGTGTGTGTGTGTGTTTACATGTTAGTAAAGTCTATTGAATTAATGCGTCCATAGTTGGCTAAAATAAAAAAAGATAATAAGTTGGCTTTACTTACATACATGTGTATGCGTGTGTGTATATAAGTGATGGACCGTAAGTATGTACCTTTTATTTTCTCAAGTCCACACATGCGCTTTTAATAATCTTTGGCGATGTGTCGCATTCTGGTAGTTGGCAAAAGAAGGTTGCATGCCTTTCCGCTTTGAGCCTTATAGCGTAGCTTTCTGCTGTCCGTCCTGGCCTCCCGTAGTGGAAAGTCTTTTGGTAGTGGAATGGCCTAGTTAATTAAATTCTTCGTTATTTATACTTTTTGAGGTCACTAAAGTGAATCAAAAATAGGATCTTGTTAGGTTTTATTGCAGGTCCTAAAATTTAAGCACACAAACATTTCTTGACCAATCAGATTCATATATTTACTTATTTATATTGGAGCCTAAATATTTCTCTGTTAATTAGTTTCTGAGCTGGATTTTCTAGAATGTTCTTATTCTATGTTTTTAGCTGATTGGTTGAAAAATATAAAAGTGTGACTTCAATGTTAATGCGATTTTGATCCAAAGTTTCTAGAATGTTCTTATTCTGTGTTTTTGGGGTTGATTATTTTAAGGCAAAAAAATGTGTATTCTATAAAACCATATGTGTCTTTTTTTTTTTTTTTTTTTTTTTGATAGGAATACATAAAACCATATAACTGTATGTAAAAAAATGATTTTAGACAAATAAGAAAGTGCAATGGAACATTGAAAATATTATGATTACAATCAAACAGAGAAATGAATCAAATTTTGGCATTAAATACACCATAAAGAGTTAATATGCTGTTAAATAAATGAAACCAAACCTATCTACAATCATTTCAAATGTAACTGCTATTGGTACATTATTTATCTCCTGGCTCCTATCAGCAATTAATCTGATCATTTATAGAAATAACTAAAATTAAGCAATTGAAAAAGTACCAGAAACAATTTTTATTTTATGTTTGTTTATTAATTTCAGGCTGAATCCCAGAACTCCAATGATGCTGTTGATTTGCAGAAAGTGATTTATCGCTTTTTATCTTGGGCAAAAAAGAAAGTCATACCTGTTCTAGAAAACAAGCAAGACTCTTCAAAATCAACACGAAAAAGGAATTCATCTTATGACAAAAAGAAAACCACTGATTTAGCTTGTGATTTGTTGCAAGTAAGTTGAATATAATTTTTAGATTTGAATTATTTCATAGAAATACATTAATTAAATATCACCAATAGTGATGTAATTTTGTTTTTAGAGTATTAGTGTGCACCTACCTAAATAAAGAAATACATTATTCATAAAATCAGAAAGCCATAGTATCAAATACAGTCTGTAGTCATGTTTTGTGTAACCCATGACTCAGTTTTATTTGAAAAATTTTATAGTTATGTTTTAATTTTAAAATATTCTATTGAATATATATATATTTGTAGAAGTTATAAAACTGTTCATTTTTTAACCATTAAAAGTTAGAGATTTTATGCCATAAAACCAAGCAATCAATCTCTGTCTTGATAAACCTTCATCTTTTATAGTAGAACTTATGTAACATCCATTGTTGTGTGGTCAATTAGAATGATAGACGTTTTTAAATTACCCAAGAAAATTTCTGACACTTTTGAATTCAAGGTCTTGTCAGTAAAAAAAAACTCTTTATTTCTTCAACCATTCTTCCATTGGTATAATGTTAGTCTATCACATTTCAATTATTATTTCTATGGAAGGTATTCAGACAAGTTTCACATTTTAGTTTCACTAATCTGTGAGTTTCCAGTATTAGAAATTTCTTCCATGCCTCCTTGACCTCTAACAAACATTTGAAATGTGGGACAAACTCACTTGTGTGTATTTTCCAACAGCACTTAACTTTGAGCTATTTAAATCTAAGGTTAGTGTTTTCTTGCCAGCTAACCATATATTCATATTGTCATCTTCACTCATCCCTCTCTATTCATCTACCATATCACATTGTTAAAGTATTATAATCTTTTGCAGGTTAGTAGCAGGGATGAAAATTTCCTTGTTTGGAGTCATTTTTTCAATTTGTGCAAATCAATTTTTTTCTTTTGGAGATGGAGGCTTTTAATTGTCCTATTCTTGGACAAGCCAGACCATATGTCCTATTTTTGATCTGGTTCAAACCCTAACCATAGAATGTTTTGGGTATCGTACTAAACTTGAGTTTGGGGAATGTTGAGTCCCCTTTATTACTATTAATCTCAGGTCCATTCTGATCTGGAGTGATAGTACCTGTTAGGGTCCCATCTATGGGTCAAATAGAACAGTTCAATCATTTATCAAGGATTATTAGTTATTTGAATCCATACAGCTGTGTACAGATTGTATTAGAAAGGAATACTTGATAAATAGAATTACTAATGTCAAATAGCAATAATTGAAACCATTTAATTTGTGTGCAAACAAATAATTAGTATTAAATAGAACTATTAGTGTTAGATGGGAATACTTGAAACCATTTAACTGTATACAAATGAAGCCTAACTCATTAAGAAATAATGTTACCATCAAACATTTCTCTTACAAATCATATATAAAAACAGAATTTGGCATTAAATTAGCCACAAGGTTTGGTATGCTATAAAACACCATACCAACAATCCAAACATAGAAGTTAACAATAAAATGATATGAACAGAGCGTGTTTGAGACAAAACCTTAAGGAAATAATTCCTAGATTTGCTAAATTGTTGAATATCCATTCTTAAAAGAGAACAAGGATTCTGATAGATTCAACAGGATTATTTTTATTCAATGTAGTAATCAATTAGACTTAAGGTAGGAAAAAAAATGACTGGAAATAAAAAAAATTTTTCTTCTTTTACAATTTGTCTAATATTTGACTATTTCTTGGCAGAATCTGTTCACTTTGATACACACATACCTTTTGATGTATGCAATTGATGAACAATTTTGTGTCAAGCTGGGAACCTTATTTGAGTTCTGCGTTGATTCAGGTATGTTGATTTTTCTCTATTGTTTCATGATTTGTCAATGAGAAATCTTTATTATAATATTCTGATTTTTCTCTATGTTAGTATAACAGTAAAATCAGCATTTGAAAATAAATCAATTTTCAATTGAAATTTCAACTTAAAATAATAAGTATTGAGTCTTGTTCACACTCATTCTGATTATCATTTATCTCAAGAGATAAATATCAAATGCTAATTTTGGACACTTCTTTTTATTTGCAATTAATTAAAATATTCATTTGATAAATAGAATGAGCTTGATGGTCATTGAAGATGGCCTTTAAGCAAATCTATATTATAGTAATTCAATGATATGTATGTATATTACCATAGGGCATATACAAGTAGTATTGCTATAATGATGCATTACAAAAACACAAAAGCAATGGTTTGCTCATTTGATGGAGACACAAACTTCTTTGACATGATTAGCACCTTATTTGTTTATACTCTGCCTAGATTATGTACTTCTAACATCAGTAGATCTAATAAAAGAAAATGGTTTCACATTTAAAAAAGGCAAGCAGCAGATGATATACCCACAAAAATTATAACAGACACAGACAATACAGATGACCTAGCACATCTTGAAAATACACCAACCCAAGCAGAATCCCTACTGTATAGCTTAGAGGAGGCATTGACCTCTATGTGAATGCAAATAAAACAGAGTTCATGTGTTTTAAACAAAAAGGAGCCATCTCCACTCAAAGTGACAAGCCTCTAAAATTAGTAGACCAGTTTGCATACCTTGGCAGCAACATCTCATCTATTGAAAGTTAAATGGGAACTACACAAGAATACTGTTTTAAACAAATCTTGGAATCAGTTTCCTGCCTCACATCTCACAAATCATTCAAGTAAAATGAACATATGAGGATCATTAAATAAGTTTCCAGACTTTTTTCGTATGGGCACTTTTATTGATAGTACGCACATAAAACTCTAGTCCCCCTCAAAGTAATCTCCTCTGGCTGCAATGCACTTGTACCGTTCCAACAACTTCTGGAAGGCCCCATGCAAGTAGTCTCTTTATTTCAGCTGCAATAAATTCCTTGTCCAGCTTACTATACTTCTTGCATTTAACTGCTATTGGTTTACAGTTTTTAACAAGATTAGCAAAAAATCAGAACAGAGAAACAAGGTAGTTAAGTTGTACTCACTTTATGATGGTTTCTTACCACCAAATTTCACACAGATATTTTCATGTTGCTCCCCAAAATCTTGTCTAAAGATTACACTGGCACACAAATCAAGCAGTATTGATACAAGGTACATACGATAACTTTCCAGACTTTTTTCGTATGGGCACATTTATTGATAGTAAAAAGTAAAGTTGGCGACCATAGTCGAGGGTGACCCGAAGGCACCTTTTTCGATAGCTACTACACCAAGGTGTAGGGGAGGACGCTACTCCTTTTCCAGGATTTCTCCACTTTACCCTTGATCCGTACCTTATAATGCTGAGTGTTAATCAAGTACCATTTTTAAAGTCTTTGGTATGACTCGACCTGGGATTGAACAACACTCTAACCATTACACTAATAGTCCCCTTCGAAGTAATCTCCTCTGGCTGCAATGCACTTGTTGTACCGTTCCAACAACTTCTAAAAGGCCCATGGAAGTCCTCTTGTGTGAGCGTGTCAATGACCTTTGTCACAGCCTCTTTCATCTCCTCAATTCTCTCATAATGACAGCCTCTGAGCTTAGGGAATAAGCAAAAGTCACAGGGAGCAAGGTCTGGACTCTAGGGAGGCTAAGGAACTGTCTTGATGCCCATCTTGGTCAAATAGTCTGTGATAAGGATGGAGTTGTGGACTGGTGCATTGTCCTGGTAGAAATGCCACTGAGCCGATTTGAAGAGTGCTGGCCTCTTCTGACGGAATCTCTTCCTGAACTCCCTTAAAACCTCAACATAGTAACCCTAACCCTAACCGTTTGGCCAATCAACTCTGGTGTATTGACTTCCTTAGTCCTCCCACACCTCTCATCATCCCTCACAGACTCCTTGCCTTCCTTGAATCTCTTATGGCTCTCAAAAACTCATGCTCGATTCATGCAAGATGGTCAAAAAACAGTCTGAAGCATTCCATACATTTCTGTGGCATTTTTTGCAAGTTTAAAACAGAATTTTATTGCATATCGTTCTTCTAAAGTGTCCTCACGTTGAGATTGCATTTTTGAAATTCAGCAGCTGTGACAATCAGGCTTTAGTAGGGTGTATTCCAATTGCTGCTGTAGGTGTTCATTTGAAGCTGAAATCATAAAAATTGGTCAGTCATCTCATAAGATGTATAGCAATAAGATACTGAATTTTCAAGAGTCTACAACAATTTTAAATGCCTATACAAAAAAAATCTGGAAACTTATTGAATTCACCACATACTTACATCAGCTCTGTGTGGACACTGGATGCAGCCTAGAGGACCTCACAAGAGCAATGAATGATAGAGATGGATAGTTAGAGAGAGTCAGGGAACTCTGTGCTATCAACATGACTTGATGATTCCTGCTTAAATAGAAGCATTAACATAATCATGGACTGTTGTTAGACTAGTCTAATAATTTTGTAAATAGTAATTAATTTAACATTGAACTTAAAGGCCTCTTTAAGTAAGTAAGGTCAAATGAATCTCAATTTTTCTTTCTTTTTACTTTATAAATTAATTTTGATTTTTATAGATTCTGCATTATTCTTTACTAATTTGCATACTGGGTTTTTTGTTTTATTTTTCTCTCCTCTAGTTAAGGGTGTAAAATTGCTTCCAATCATCTTCAAGTGCCTAACTCAACTTATTAGCAATCAAAGTTCAGAAAGGAAACTTGTTCTTCATCAGGTGCTCAACGTTTTTAACAATGTAATCTTCAGCCTTGCAAGACATTCACTTTCTAGCAGTGATATAGAATCATTCAGTCAAGTAAGTCACCTGTTTTCCTTTGTGCAATTAAAAAAAATTTTTTACTCCATTTTAAATGCGGTTTCAAATAATACAGAAAAAACATCATGAAGAAATTAAAGTGAACTCTTTTGCATGCCAACACAATGATTTAAAGAAATACCTACAAAATATCAACTTGTTTTTATTAAAAAAAAATACTCACCTAACTGCAATAAAAATATTATTACAAATCTTATCATTCATCAAATGTACATCCATTTGTACTCCTACGGCTCTACTATTTTTTTGGCCTGATATAAAAACAAATTTTCAGAAATTGTTAATCATGTTTGGAAGTTGTAAACTGCTAAGAGATTCAGTTAAGACATATTTAGGTGGGATCTTTCTTTCAACTCCTCCCCTTATTGCAAAAAGGTGTCTCTATACAAAAGTTACTGACTCTTTTGGTAATTTTTTCAAGAGGTTGACAGCTCTCTCTCTCTCTCTCTCTCTCTCTCTCTCTCTCTCTCTCTCTCAAGCTGCTAAGAAGCAATTTTCAATTGTCACCCAGCCTTAAAAAAAGACTTAAAAGCCACTAATTTTAGAATTCAGGTTAATACTATCTCTCTTAGACGAGAAAATGATAAAATTAAATATTCATTAAAAATGTTTATTAGTTTTTAGAGGTTTTCAAGGGTATTTGGGGCTTCCAGGTGAGCCCTAAGCCATTTTTCCTACTCCAATCTTGGTGTAAACAAGGCAGTAAATTCTAGTAAATAAATAGTAAAAACATATCCTTTAGATATGAGTACTTAGGTTTATTTCTATTAAAGTTTAGGATATGTCCTTAATTCTTGATAATGACAATCCTACAACCCATATATATGATTAGTATACTTTGTTTTCTTATCCCAGTAGCCAAAGAATCAAAGATAGATCGCTTCACCCATGTGACTCATTCGGCTGATTGCAATTGGCTGTCTGGGTTATGACATCATCAATCAAAAAATGTGGTACCTATGGTTGGCAGCCATTACCTTTTGAGCAATTAGCTCCTGTACCCAAGCTCACAAAATTTACAAAAAAAATCAGTCATAAGATACATTTAAACTTCACTTTGGGGCACAGACATATTTGTTTAAAACTATCCGTTCATTCTATTGAAAGAAAAACTGTGAATGCTAATTATATTTAGACTTATTAGGTTCCAACATGATCTTCCTGAGCCTGTATAGTAAAATAGTGCTCAGCCTAGAATATTCTGGAAAAGAAAAACACTTTTCCCACATGGGACCACTCCACCCCATCCCCAAAAAACTAATGTTCTTTTAAAAAAAAATGACCTCTGACGATACTAGTACTGAGGACTTGAGTTTATCAGAGACATTAAAAACTAACTCTTTCATTCCCATTAAGAAATCCTTCCCTTTCTATTTTATTATCTGTTAAAACTGCCAATCTCCCTAACTTGTTTAGTTATCCTTTTGATACTACTACACACATATCCCTGTAAATACATACTTATATGCTAACTATACCTATACACATACAGATTATGTTCTCACACACACACACACTATGTCTGTATGCTTACATACCAACATAGACACACTTGTATTATTGCATCAAAATATTTGCATCCAAAGATGGAAGAGCTTATTGTGTCACGTTATCTTAACAAAGTACTGGCAATGTTCATTGACATTAGATGACCCATTGTATATAGATATGTCTCAACACATTCCTATCAATAACTGGCTGGAAACTATGGAAGAAAGAGATGTAACTTAAAAAGAAATACTGGTAACAGTAAAACTCTATTCTGGGAAATATAACATTTAGGCCTTTTAAACATTGCCTGTTTAAATATACTAAAAACTGTTTTCTCTTAATATCCTAATTTTCCCTGCTGAAATGGGATGCTCTTAATATGCCTATGCATTCTTTATACAGTACTTTTTGTGTATAAAATTTATATGCAAATGTAACAACTATTATTGGACAGGGGTGGCTGTAATTTTGGTTACTATAACAAGGTTTCAGTTTTAGATAATTCTGAAATCCATTTGGCAAACAAAATTTATATGCAAATGTAACAACTATTATTGGACAGGGGTGGCTGTAATTTTGGTTACTATAACAAGGTTTCAGTTTTAGATAATTCTGAAATCCATTTGGCAAACAAAATTTATTTCTATTTAATTTCCAATCAGTCAATATTTCTACATTTTCTTTTCTGTGAATTGTTAACGAACCTCATATATCTGACTTTGCTCTTCAGTTCATTTATGAGCTATCATGTTATTAGTTCTGTGAAAATTAAAATTGCTTCATTAAAAGCAATTACTATATCTATCCTATAATAGTTGTTACATTTACATATAAATTATATATCAAAGGAGAAATCCCCATGGTATCATGGCTAAAATGGACTGCAGGCTCAAAGTGTGTTCAAACTGCAATCATGTTATGTTTATTTTCAGACTAATACTTTTGGGAAAGGTATTGAGCTCCCTAATTTCCTCAGCTATGGGTTAAATAGTATCACTACTGTCCTTTGATAAGGTTGATATGCCATTAAAACAAAGAATTTAAAAAAACAATTCATATATCAAATGTAACAGAAGTAGTAGTAGAAATGGGACAGAAGTAGTAGTTTTTATCACTCGAGTATTTTAAAAAAAAAATTTTTTTCTCCCATATTTTTTAAAGTCCTTTATTTACTGTATGAACTTTGGAGTTGCATTAAGATATGTATATTTGTTGATTGGAAAAAATAAAGCAAATATATATTTTGAAGATTGATTTTTGTTTTTATTGCAGATAATGTCATCATCACGAATACACATGTCAAATTTTCTTGCTGCAGTTTTTGATCTGAGGATGCTTTCTTTACCAATCTTGACTGAATTCTACAACAAGATCATCATAGGTGTGCTTTTGGAGCTTTCAGAAGCCAGTAAAATGGTCAGTATCAGTTTGTGTTTTTCCTTTACAAAGGGTGGGTGAGAAGTGTATTGGTACAATTCCTCTTCTTTATGGAAAACTTATTCTCAAATTTTATCAAATGAGTAGTTTTACATCAAATAGCATTTTGCCAATAAATCTAGGACCTACAGTGTGTACTAAAATAGTTTATTTGGTGTATAATAACTCAGCTTGAAATACTGGGTTTATGGATTGATAGGATTATACCTTGCTGTAAAAGGTTATTTTTCACTTGTTTTTACATCAAATAATTTACTGATACCCAGTCTGTTGGGGCTGTAGAATATCCTGATTGTACTTCTGCAGAAAGGTAAAACTCTCCCCCTTAATGAGGCCACCTGTTGGCTGTGGGTAGCGACTTCTAATGCTTGAGAACAGGATCCTGGTGGCTGAAAAGTTCATGACCCAGCAGTCAAAGTGGTCATGTGACCTGCAATACCACTTTGATCTTCTCCACCTACCCAGATGGTAAGAGCCAATCTGGTCAGTCAACTGGACATGTCAAACCCTATATGATTGTCTTGACTGTATAATTCAAATTGTGTTAGTTGGAAACCACTACCCAATCCTATTCTATCTTAAAGCTACTAGAAGGTGGTAGCTGAGAGTCAATTACATTGAAAGAAACAAGACTTTGACCACTGTTTAACTTCAAGGCACTAGGTTTTGGTTACTGAAAGACTGAAATTAGCTAGGATTAGAAATTCAACTCCTGACATGAGTATTATTAGCTGATGTATCCCTGTCTCAGCCTGGGTAATTGGGTTTCTCTCTTAGTAAATTCCTAACAAAAATTGGACTTTGTGGTAGAGGGTGGCACACAGGACCAACAAAAAAAAAACAATGCATATGGCAAATGCAAACATAAAACCAAAACAAAATCTCTCTGAATCTGATTAAGGAAATGAAGTAGCAGAATTCCCAAGATTTACTGGAAGAAACTCCTTTGGCCAAACTGTCCTTTTCTTGATTGAAAGAGTAATCTCCAGCAGGGTGAAGCTGTGGCAATCTACTTGTAGAGGTGGATGATAAAAAAGCATGTTGAAGATTTAATCAAAATGAAAACTTTCCACAACTAAAAATGTAAAACTTACTTGCATGAAAAGCTTAATATATCAAAAGGAGTTATCTCTAGCTACACCAGAGGGAATACAAATTGGAAGGCAAAGTGTCACAGAATACAAAAAGATAACCATTAGAATAGTTAGTGAAGAAATACAAACACACATATACATTTTGACATCTAAGAAACTCACAATTCCAAAGGAAGTGAAAATTGGATACTGCCTTGAAAAGTTAGAATGATATGATCCTGCACCCTTGAAGTACATTAAATGTCCAAAATATGGACACCACAAAGAAAGCTGCTGAGGACATCCAATATGTAGAAGGTGTGGTAAAAAAAAAACAGACCACATGGTAGATTATTCCAACAAAACTTAATTTTAAAACTGCATTTTCAAAAACTTGCAATTTATATAAAACGGAAAAATAAATCATGGAGGTAAAGTATAGAAGGAATATAGCATTTCTGGAAGCAAAGAAAATAGTTGAATGCAATGTAAAAGATTAACTGCAGGTGAGTCTAATCAGCACCAACAACAATTAACTTGATAAATACAGAGCTCTCATTGAAAAATTACTGCAACTAGGATCAAACCATAGGTCAAAGTTTCAAGGCTGAATTCTATCAAACAGAAACACAAACATCCATACTACTGCCAAATAAATATTTACAGAATGCAAATCTCCAACTGAGACAAGTAGCATAAAAGGAAGATTGCACAGATCACAGATCTACCCACTAAGTCCTAAAATAAATAAATCTAGAAAAACCCATATCATAAATAAAAAAACAAATACCAAAGTTATCAATGAAAAACCAAAATGCATTCTAACTACTCCATCCAAACTTGAACCTTCCCACCTATCCCAAATAAATCCTATTCAACCAGCCATTGAACAAAAACAACTGAAAATATCAAACCTTTCATCATCTCACTGTAGAAACCCTTCAACATCAATGATAAAATCACCTCCAAAAATTTTTGAATAAGACCATACAAAAAGAAGCAATTCCCTATGATCAACTAAAACCCTAAATAGATCTGAAAGTATTGAAAGTATGGTTATTGAAACAGACAACATAATTACACACTTAAATCTAACAGATATGTATATAAAAAATATGTGAAGTCTATGAAATAACCATCTACAAAGCATATGTCTGTGAAACAAAATTTGTCTAAGCTTTTTCTTGTTCTCTAACAATTTATTTAAAAGTCAAAATATTTACCTATAAAAATCATATATATAAGAAAATCTCTTAACAGATAAAACCTACAAGAGTTGATATGCCATTAAATACCAACCAATCAACCTATACTTTGCTGGTGTAATAGTATTTTGTATTGTTTAATTTAAGTCTTTTTCTAGTAACTTAAAGTTGCCATTTGTGGAGAGCGATAAAATGAGGAATGTTGAAATTATTATTTTTGTAGAATTATTATTGTGGAAAATTTATGGAATAAAAAATGCAGACTTTTTCCCTCCAAGTGTGAATTCAGAGACAAAAGAGGAAAGATGGGTATGAAGGAAAGTTCATTTGTTGGCATGTACATGTGAGTGAAATTACTAAAGAAAGATATATGAGGGTTGGTTGAAAAGTTCATAGGCTGAGCGAGATACTCATGAAATGTGACCAAATGTGGTTTATTTTTTAATATGGTCCTTCTTGTGATCCACACACTTCTTTCATTGGTGTTGCAGTGCTTGGATCCCATTGATAAAAAAAAAAATGAGTGTAAATGAATGTGTATATATGAGGGTTGGTTGAAAAGTTCATAGGCAGAGCGAGATACTCATGAAATGTGACCAAATGTGGTTTATTTTTTAATATGGTCCTTCTTGTGATCCACACACTTCTTTCATTGGTGTTGCAGTGCTTGGATCCCATTGATAAAAAAGTCATCAACAGTAGATATGATTTCATCATATGAACTTTTCAACTCACTCTCATTCATATATATATATATATATAGAGAGAGAGAGAATACCCATGGTGTAATGGTTAAAGTTTTGGACTGCAGCCTTTGGGAAAGGTATGACCCTTCTTATCCTCCAGCTATAGGTTATTGTACTACTACTATTCTTCTACTAGAATCACTTTGGCATTGAATAATCTAAAAAAGTTGATATGCCATAAAACTAAGAAACCAAACATGTATATATAAGATCCAGCAGAAGTTATGAGCATTTATATTATATAAGTATACGTCATTGTGTTTACTTTTGAGATAATTTAATGACTTTATGGTGAGTTCCAGAAACCAGGACCACATTATCAATGGAGCGAGTGTTAGATCTATCTCTCTCTATCTCTACAACAAAGATCTGTATGTTACATATGATATTTTCTATTGTACTATCACCATGTAATATAAATAGTTAGAAGTTTAAAGTTATCATTGAATTTAGTTTCCTCAGCATGAAATTAATTTTTTTTTTCTCTGTTTAGGGTGAACTCAGTTGTCTTCCAAATGCCTATCAAGATTTAAAGCCATTTACTCTTTGGCTCTTGGAAATTGTCTTCAAGAAGATTTCTTCAGTGAGGTAAGAGAGAACAACTATTTATTTTAGATTAGTATCCTGCACTATTTCTATGTCGATTTCTTTTGCATTCTTTCATCTATTGTTACCCAATAGTCTTTGAAAAGCTTTTTTGAAACTAATAAATAGTTTAAGGACTTTGTATATTGCAGTCAATGGTATTTGTTTGACTATTGAAGTAATGTCAAGCCTGGTTATTATCTAAATGAGTAACAATTATAAATAGCTGGTAAAAAATCTTTAAGAACAACTTTTTTATAAAATTTATTATCTTTTAAACCAAAAATAGCAGGATTTTATTATTTCTAGTGTAATAGATGTTATTAAGTATTGTTTATTATGAAACTCTTAATTAAAACTGTAACATGAATGTGTATTATTTCACAAATAAGAAATAACTCTTATATTTATTTATTTATGCATTTTTAGTTTTAGTTACAGAGTTTTGATGCTATAGAGTTTTATGATAAATAATGCCTAAAACTATATATTTGTATTGTGTTATGTTCTTTTAAAAATGATAGAATTCCTGTTATCTTTGATTTTGAAGAAAATTGACTTTATATAAAAGAAATTGTTAGAGGTGTACTTATTTATGGGTGATACCTGTATGTATAAATGTGTGTGTGTATGTGTATATATATATATATATATATATATATATATATATATATATTTACTAATCTAATATCTACCAGCATTCACGGTTACCAGAAGAAAAAAAACAAAAAAAAAACGCCAAGAACAAGAGATAAAAATATCTCGAATCACCGCCCGGGGAAAAAAGAAAAAATATCGTAGGACAAAAAGAAAGAAAAGGCCAACCCCTTCACACCAGTTGAAAAAAATCAAGAGATATGCAGTCAGTTGGTCAAAAGAAAACTAAAACCCTCCACAAACGCTGCAATGCTACAATTACAAGAGTGCTCAACACGAGTGGAGCCAATTATAAAATTAACTTAAATCGAGAGTCGGAAATCTCCTACTAAAGTTTCACCTTAACGGATCATCAGGAAATCTCATACTGACTAAAGTCGGTATGAGACTTCCTGATGATCCGTTAAGGTGAAACTTTAGTAGGAGATTTCCAACTCGTGATTTAAGTTAATTTTATATATATATATATATATATATATATATGTGGCTGAGATGTGCAAACCATATGAAATTTACAGAAAAATGTGATATGTGCAGAGAAGCATGTTTTAAAAAATGTTTATAAATGGGCTAAACGTAAGTTTGCCATTGCAAAGCTGAGTTGAAAAGACAGTTCATGAAGTTGAAACACTGACTCTCTAGTAAAGAAAAAGTTCCAGGTGTTGCAGTCAGTAAAGATCTTCTGGGGGATAAAAAGAGCTATCACTATTGATTTCTTTGAAAAAGTTGCAACTGTAAATAGTAGTTCCTATTGTCAAAAAAAATTCACCTTATACATTGAATGAACCTTGTATATATACATGTGTGTGTGTAAAGTAAAGTTAGGCTCGTGTAGACACAATGAGGCTTGATGAGTGTGTTTATGCTATCTTAACTTAATGCCCTATTACTGATATGAAGCACTTTTTATTCATGAATATAGCAAACTATATATATATATCATTAGGACTGCGGTAAATTCTCTTTTATGGACTTTTAATTAAAATCAATATTATCTTATGAAAAAAAGCTGTTGAACAACTAAAATTCTCCATTTCAAAAACAAAGTTCCTCTATTGTCATGTTTGTAGAGTGTATTGTTTTGAAACAAGAACTTAAAAGAAACTTTATTTTTCTATCCGGTTGAATAATTTTCATTTTTTTGTTTTTTCTTTTTAGCTATTTCTTCCAAGCATTGCAGAAATACATTCAAGCTGATAGGTTCACTGATGAACACCAAATCAATGGTTTATTGTTTATGTTAAATGCATTGCTTCAAAGTAAGTCTTTAATTATTTCAAGTGTCTTTTCTTGTGAGATGAAATTGGTGAAATAGAAGTTTCTTTCAGCTAATCTATATTAATAATTGGTAATGGTTTGTTTGTCTGTTCTCTGTAGATCACCACATTCTTTGATGTAGAGCTACAAAATTTTGTATACATACTTATTTAGACATAGGGGAAGGTTGTAACATTTAAAAAAACAATTGCTCCTCTTGAGAAAGGGAGAGGAGAATCTTGTCTGAAGAAGGTTTCTAAAAATACAGCCACTTATCAGCAGGAAACCATCTTGCTGCAAGATGTTAGAATATTAAGACCACTCTTGATTGGGGCTTTAAAAAATGCTAAAAAAAACATCAAGCAAAAGAATTAAGATTTTTTTCTTTGAAAAGAAAAAGAATTTAGCAAACTTAATACTTACATTCAAACTTTTTATTTATTTATTTTTTTACAATCCCACATTTTTATATAAATTGTGTGTGTGTGTTTGTTTGTTTCTTTTAATTTAGTGTCATGTGAAGATGAAGTCAACAACCTACTGTTTTCTTCTACAATTGTGTTGATTCTTATGGTGTGGAGTTGGTAGCCCCATGCCCTCCCATTTTTCCTTCTCTTGAATCAGTTGCCTTATCAAAACTAAACAACCTAATTTGTCCTACTATTTTCTCATAGCTGGAGAAGGAAGAGATGAATTCATGCCTTTCCCAAGGATATTAGCATGAAATAAAATGCAAAAACCGAGTTCACAATCCTGTACAAGCAGGATTTTAAACTCAGTTTTTCAAGTCTATTTCTTGCAATGATATGTTACATGCCTTCTCTGTAAACTTAGTTTAGATTTTTAAATTAGTTTCAGGAATGTGCAATTGTCATGTAAAGTAACTAGTCAAAAGACAAAAGAAGTTATTATAAACAAACAACATGTGAGAATAGAGAAAGTATCAGTGAATATCTTCACTTTAATGACCATTATCACCACTTGTTATTTGCCTATGTATTTAAGAACTCAAACACCTGATGAGTTCAGAAGATATTTATGATGTTTTGTTGCTGATTTTTATTTGCTACAGGAACATTCTGTTTTGAGTGAATATTTTTGAAAAAAATACTTTGTTATTTGACTTGAATTTTCAAAGAGTTGAAAACAATCACTGTGACTGCATTTTTTTTTTTATTATAACTTTTGAGTTTTTATATCCTTTGGTGCTATTATACAATATTTTTTATATTTTTGTGCTTCCTAATCCAATACAAAAAAAAGCAATTCCAAAATTACTTCATCATAATTAGCTACTAAGTGTATAATTATGTATTTTCAAACAGGTTATATAAGTAAAGAAAAAAGGACAATGTCATTTTTGTGTTGAGCAATCTTCATTGACTTTATACTGATAGTGAGTTAATATGATTTAGTCAACCATTAAATATAAATTGCCACTGTGAAAAACACAATAGACTGAAAGAAGTTATTAGCACTTGAATAATTAAGCTACTCTGTATTGTATGCAAACCTACTTATCAATTGCCCAGTCAGCTGGGGCTGTTGAATACACCGACTGTACCTCTGCAGAGGGGTAAGACCCCCCCTCCCTCCGAGCATCCTTGATATAACACTAAACAATCTGATGGTGAGGTTCCAATGATGCTGGAGCTTTGGGAAACAGAGCACCCCTTCATTGCCATTGCTCCCAGGTTCACTCTGGTCTGGAGTGGTAGCACCTGATAGGGCCCTATCTATGGATTAAATAGAACTAAACTGCGTACCTATGCTAAACTGAATTGTTTAAATTAGAACTGTTTGACTAAACTAAACAGCTTGAAATAGAAATGTTTTTGACAATTAAACTGTGTACTTACATTTAAACTGCATACTTATGCTAAACTGAAAAGGAACTGTTTTTGTATGCTAAACTGAATTGTTTGAAATAGATCTGATTATTTGTATAAAACTGGATTTGGCATTAAATAACCTACAAAAGTTGATATGCCATAAAAACCAAACACCCATCCTACTTATCAATTATTCTTAAATCAACCTTGTCAGTGGAGTTCAAAGAATCTATTTGCATATATTTGATACACAGTTTAAAAGAAAAAAAACAATATCTGTGCTATCATAAAAAAAAACTTACATCAGATGATGATTTTTGGATCAAGCATGATTTCAGAACCAAACCTAATCCTGTGGGCTCTAGCTGACTTGGTTGCTTTTCCCATCACATTGTAGGAATGCTTAAGGAAAATGCAGATTTGACGTGTAATCTTTTATTCATAAAAGAACCAAGCAATGAAGCATTAATTCATTGATATAAAGTTTGAATTAACAAGTAAGATAATTACATCAAAAATGTGAAATTGTAGATGAAATTTGTTTGCAAAGTCAGGATCCAAGAGCCCATCAATAATTGAAGGGTTATGTCAATTTCAGCTGGAAAGTCAACATAAAGTTCAGATGACTAATTTTTCTAAACAATAAGAATCTATTTATATATACATATATGAGGAACTCTTCCATCAATCTTGACATATGTGGGATCTACAATTCAAAGATGTGAACTATTAGACTACTTTCACAGGTAATTTATTTATAGTGGTGAAGGCTTGTGTAAGACCATCCATACTTTTTGGCTAAGCTGATAACAGAAAAATAGTGCTTCAATGTGCCACAGATTCTCCTAACAACACTCCTCAGGTTTTGAATTCTGAGTTTTTTTCTTCTAGACTGGTTGCCGTATCAAGAACCCAATCTAGCCATCATTATTATATAAGTTACCCAGCTGTGCACACATCTTCATTTAAATTTTAGATAAAAAAAAAAAAATGAAAGCTTTAGTCTGTATATAATTGTTGTCTTATGAGGTGTATATACAATATGTAGAAGATTGGTGTATTGTATAGGACTTAATAATTATTCAAGTAATAATAACATCTTGCTGTTGCTTATACTTATTGTTGTGATAATTAATATTTAATTGTTGTTATTATAACATAACAAAATGTTACTGAATAAGAAATAACCAAAACAGAGGTTGTAAATGAAATACTTGTCAACAGCATGTAGAAGGTAACCACTGCTAATGATGACTACTTAGTCAGCAAATTACCCACCCTCACAATAGTGTCCAACATATTTATGAGGAATGAGATATACCTATTGCCGTTCACCAGTAGGGTATATAACATCCCCACCCCCTTTTAGATTTACTCTGCACAGAGACAATATCTTTTCCTTTTTGGGTTGATGTCAATTCTCTCTGTATCCCTTTTTTTCCTCTTACTTAGTCTTTTTTGTATTTTTACCTCGGGAATTTTTTGAGGAATAGGCACATCAAATGTATCAAAAAGAACTTCCATAAGTTCAACATCTACTAGAATATCATTCTTTTCATCTGTATCCTACTTTTAGTTGGATTCAAGTGCCTTTTGTGCACCTTTTTTGGTCTTTTGACTAAATATATCATCCTACTGATTCTTTTGACAATAGTTCCAATTTCCCTATATCTTTTTCCTGTCTGATACATTTGGTAAAAAATCTTTTCATCCACTTCGTAAAATTTATTTCCAGTTTTTTGTACTGTATCTTCAACTTTTTTCTGATTGGTATCAACTTGTCAAAAACCGATCTTATTTTCCACGCAGACATAATTTCTGCCAGAGTCATGGCTGACGACACATTTTTATTTGGTGTAAGCCGATATACTTGTAGAAATAGTTGCAATGTTGCCTCTGTGGAACCACCATTGGAATATTTTAGAGCCATTTTGAAGGTATCTACAAATGGTTCTGCTTTGCCATTGCTTCTTGGGTGGTAAGGGTCAATAGTTATGTGCTCCACCACAGACATTTTACAAAATCCTTTGAATTCTTTTGATATAAATTGGGTGGCATCATCAGAAACAATGGAATCTGCAATCCCAAACCTTACGAACAGTTCATGTAGAAACCCAATTACTATTCCCGTGGTTGGTTCCTTGCATCTCAATATCTCTGGCCACTTGGAAAAACTGTCTACAACGATAAAAAAAATATGACCCATTAAGTTAACCAGTAAAGTCACTATGCAGATGTGACCATGGGCGGTCAATTTTTGGGCATGCGTTGAACTTTATTGGTGGTGCTTTAGATGCCAAAGCACAGCCTTTGCATGACTTTACCAAACATTCCATATCTCTATTTATGCTACAGTATACATAACTTCTCATTAAACTTTTCATTCTGGATATACCAGGATGCCCTGTGAGGAATTTTTTATGAATTCGTTTCTGTAGTGATAAAAGTACCACTACGCTTTCTCTGTACATGAGAATGCCATTGCAAATTGAATATACCTCAGATTCTGTTATCTTTTAGTTTTTTCTTCATTTCAACAATTAAATTTTTTTTTATTTCTTCCAAAGTCACTGGTTGTTCCTGCACAGTATTGCATAGTATTTTTTTAATCTTTACTTTCTCTTGTAGAGAAGCAGTGACCATGTCGTCCAAAGGTTCACTATTTTTTTGGATAAGTTTGTGACAATTTACTTGATGGCAAGAATTCCATCCTGAAACTGTAATTCAATAAGATGGTTCTCATCACTGCAACCTATCAACTGTATGGGTCGGTAGGCCTTTTTTGGACCCAAAAATAGCTAGCAATGGTCTGTGATCCGTTTGTAAGGTAAACCTTCTTTCATGAAGGAATCTATGAAATTTATTTAGGGCAAACACAATACCTAAACTCTCATTTTCTATCATGGAATAATTCTTTTTGACTTGAAGAAATGTCCTGGATGCATGTGCAATAGGTTTAATTGAGCCGTCTTTGAGTTTATGCATAATGCAGGCTCCTATTCTGTATAAACTAGCATCACTTATGATTATTTCTTTTTTGGATCGTAATTAAAGGAATGCTAACATTAGACTTGTTTTTGACAAAGAAGTCTAACATTAGCATTCCTTTAATTTTTTTGAATGCTTCCTGGCACTCAGTCGTCCAAACCAATTTAACATCTTTTTTTAATAGTTTGTTTAACAAAGCTTGCAAACCATGCATGTTTGGCACAAATATGTTGTAATAATTTGCCAAACCCAGGAAAATTTGTAGGGAGCTGACATTTTCAGGAGCAGACATGTGTTTTATAACACTGGCTTGTGCTAGATCTGGTCTCCTGCCATTTTTAGCAATTATTTGTCCCAGATATTTTATTTTATTTTTTAAAAATTCACATTTTTCTTCTTTCAGCTTGAATCCATAGTCCTGAATCCTTTTGAAAACCCTGAAAATATTTTTTTCTTGTACTCTTTGGGCTTTTTACTTTTCAGCAAAATATCGTCTAGATAAGTGACTGCATAGTCTAGCCCACTAAGCATTGTATCTGTTACTTGCTGAAAAATAGCAGGAGCAACCTTTATCCTAAAAGCTAACCGATTGAATTTAAAAATTCCTCTGTGTGTTTATTGTCAGTAATTTGGAACATTTGTTGTTTTCTTCAATCTGCAGATACGCGTCACTTTTTCAAAAATATCCAACCCCTGCTAAGTTGCTTGCCCTGTCGGCTGGGGCTGTAGAATATACTGACTGCACCTTTGCAGAGGGGTAAGACCTCCACCTCCTCAACGAGTGTCCTGGATATGACACTAAAGAATTTGATGGTTAGGTTCCAGTGATGCTGTGTCTTTGGGGAATGCTGAGCACTCCTTCATTGTCATTGCTTCCAGGTCCACTCTGGCCTGGAATGGTAGCACCTGATAGGTCCCTATCTATAAGTTAAATAGAACTAAACTGCGTACTTACACTAAAGTGAATTGTTTAATATAGAACAGTTTTGACATTTAATTGTGTGTAAACAAAATCTATACTTATGCTAAACTGAATAGCTTGAAATAGGAATGTTTTTGACAATTAAACTGTGTACTCGTGCTAAACTGAATTGTTTGAAATAGAACTGATTATTTGTATAGAAATGAATTTAGCATTAAATAACCTACAAAGATTGATATGCCCTCAAACCCAACCAACCAACCATCATTGCTAAGTTGCACAAAAACCTCTTCTGGCCCCTGAAGCGGGTTATGATAATTTTTTAGGGCATTGTTTAAGCCTGTGGAGAAATCTGCAGATACATATCTCTTTAGTCTTTTTCGTTATATATACTGTTGGTAAAGCCCAATTGCTTTTGTCAACTTTAGATGAAACACTATTTTTTTAAGTCTGTCAAGCTTGTCATTGATTTGTTTTAATGATGCAAAGGGTACATTCTTTTTTTTTTTTCTTTTTTTGAAAACCGGTTGTTCATTATTTTCCTTCAGCTCAAATTTAGCTTTCATTTTATTGCACCTGCCTAAACCATCAGAAAATATGTCTGAAAATTTAATTTATCAATTTCTTCTTTAAACTTTTGGCTTTGTTGGTAAAACCTTTGATTTCTTGGCAAAACAAACTTATTGGGCTGTCCCATAACTTAAACTGCTCCATTCAGTCCATTTCAAAAAAGTTATTTGTATTTCTCATTACAAACAGTCTTAATTTTAACATTTTCTCATTCAACATCACATTTGTTTTAAATTCCCTGTCAAATTTATTTTCTGTCCTGTAACACTAAGAGGGATTTTCCTGGTAACTATTAACCTTGGTTTTCCTATTTTTTCAGATTTGCTATCCAATTGTAATTTGATATTTTTGTTAATGATTTTTACCTGCACAAATTTCCTTATATTTCGACCAGCAGATTTATCCACATTTGTAACTTTAACATAATTATTCACTGTTTTTGTTATTTTTATTTTTGTCTTACAGTGAGTTTTCTTATGTTCTCTTTTTTTTTTTTTTTTTTACAACGAAAACATTTTGTTTTTTCATGGACAGTCATTATAAAAATGTTGTCCTCCACATGCATAACTGGGCTTTGGAGTAATATTTTTTCTTCACTTTATTTTGTTGACTCACTTGTTTAATGTGTGACACACCACTTACTTCAATATTTTTAGCATCTTGCTAAACATTCATAAACCTCTGACAATCTTCTGCTAGGTTTTGCAAAGTCAGATTGAGTTCATTTTCAAGTTTATTTAAAACCCTCCTCTTGATTTCAGTGTCTTTTCTTGACACCAAACCTTGCACAAATAAGTCATTTAAAATTATGGCTTAATTCTGCCAGTTTGAACCCCTCACACTGATCGTTCACAATTCTAGCCAACTTTTTTTATTAAGTTCATGCATTTCCATTTTTTATTGAACGACGACAACGTCTTTGGGCTGAACACTTCAGAAAACAAAGTAGCCATTTCTTTAAATGTTAGGTCACTAGTTTTTTTCAGTAATATGTAATTTATGAACTTCGAGTGTTCAACAGTATCTAATCTGACTTTTTTGTGGTCTGACCATTTAGCACAGTCTGTTTTATAAAGGTCTTTATATCTATGGAAATACGACAAAAAAGTTACCTCCTCTTCTGGCATATAATTAAATTCAGCAATTGCATTTACGATAGTGTCCTGTGAAAATATGCCACTCTTTGTTCTTGTTATTTATTAACATTTTCTGTTGTTGTTTTTTCGTTCATAATTTTTCCATTGTTCAACTTGTTTCAATGTTTCTTGTAAATTTGTTTTAAAATCTTCCATTTTGTATTTTATGTGAACTAACTTTTCACAAAATTTTTTTTTTTTTTTTTTTTTTTTTTACACAACTGTCCCTCAAAAACACTTTGAATCTTCCTACTACTTTCCTATTTCATGTACCTTTTGTAACGTTTCCAGTTTTTTGTAGTTGGAATAATATCCCATATTTTTCTGAATGTTATATTTTGGACAACTAGGTTAATATCCACGTAATTCTTAGGAAAATCCTTGTAGCCAAGAAAATGCTTTGTAGCTTTGGTAATTTTTTGATCTTCCTTCACCAATGCAGCCTTGGTGAATTTTATGTGAGTTTTGCTGATATCTTCGTTGGTAGAATATCATATTTGTGAATGTTTATGAGAGTTGTGTTCTGTTGAAAACCCTTGTTTGCCAAAACATTGTACTGGTGAACATTTGAGTTTGACCGAATCCTTT
This sequence comes from Sepioteuthis lessoniana, assembly GCA_963585895.1. Lineage (NCBI taxonomy): Eukaryota > Metazoa > Mollusca > Cephalopoda > Myopsida > Loliginidae > Sepioteuthis > Sepioteuthis lessoniana. Next base: position 40,014,796 of record OY757932.1, read on the forward strand.
GTCACCAGATTCTGTAATCTAACAAACCTTGAAAAAAACCTTTAAAAAACAAAGCAAAAATGCAATGACAAACCAAATATGAAAAACTATGAACAATATGGATACATACATGATACTATAATAAAAGCTTTGGGTGAAGTATTAATCCTAATTAGAAAAAATGTCCCCAAAAGTAAAATCAACATCAATACCCACCTGCAAACAATTGCTGTCTCTGCAACCTTACACAAAACTGTCTCAATTTGCTCACTATATACCCCACCTTATGACCCCATAAATAAAAAAGAGCTTAATAATCTAATAAAACAACTCTCTAAACCATTTATCTTGACGGGAGACTTTAATAGCCACAACATAATATAAGGAAGTAAAACAACAGAGATCTGACCCTTGAAAAATCATCAATAGCAACAGTTTATGCCTCCACAATCAGAAATCTCAGACTCACCTTGTTCTACCCTCAGGTACATTCTCTGCCTTAAACCCATCAGTCTTCATAGAATATAACTGGAGAGTATACAAAGACTCTTGTGCCAGTGACTAATAATATTGGAAAACGCTATAATAGAAAATGGGAAAGTACAAACAATTTCCAAGCCCTCACGATGGAATTTTTAAAAAAGCAATGGTAATTCTTCAAAAATCTATGTATTATCATACTAATCCCAGAAAAAAATTGCCCAGTTAGCTGGGGCTGTAGAATACACCAACTGCATCTCTGCAACAAGTGTCCTGAATATGACACTAAACAATCTGATGGTGAGGTTCCTGTTAAGTGTTCATACCATTCAGAAAGTATATGTTGGTTTGTGACTTGTCAGGAATTGAACATGGGATCTTCTTATGACAAATTGTAGGTTGGTCCAATTTAAATGGGACTGTTTCAATCAATCAGAAGCAAGTTTGGGATTGTAGCAGATGCTACTTAAGATGTGCATAAATTTGGTTATGGGGAGAATTGAGCTTACAGGGGGGAAGTGCTGACAGTCTGAACTGTTGCAATCATAAGTTAACAAACAGTTCCAGTAATGCTGGAGCTTTGGGGAATGCGGAGCACCTCATCATTGCCATTGTTCCCAGGTCCACTCTGACCCGGCGTGGTAGCACCTGATAAGGCCCTATCTATGGGTTAAATAGAACTAACTGCATACTTATGCTAAACTGAATTGTTTGAAATAGAAATGTTTTTGACAATTGAACTGTACTTACATTTAAACTATGTGCTAAACTGAATTATTTGAAATGGAACTGTTTTTTGACATTGAAACTGTGCTTACACTAAACTGACTTGAAATGGAACTGTTTTGACATTTAACTGTGTGTAAACAAAATCTGTAATTATATTAAACTGAATTAGCTCTGTTTGAATAAACTGAATAGCTTGAAATAGAAATGTTTTTCATGATTAAACTGTATACTCATGCTAAACTGAATTGTTTGAAATAGAACTGATTATTTGTATAAAAATGGATTTGGCGTTAAATAACCTACAAAGGTTGATATGCCATAAAACCCAAACAACCAACCAACCAGAAAAAAATACAAATCAAGAAGAACTCATAATACATTTTACCAACACCCTCATTAACATAGCTAACAAAACTATACCCAAAACCACAATATCCTTAAAACACTTTAAACCATGTTTCACCAGTGGAGTGCAAAGGCATGCTAAATGAATGTCAAGCAACCCTCCAGAAATTCAAAAGAAACCCTGCATCAGAAAATTCAAACAAATACAAACAACAAAGAGCCAAACTTGATGTACCATCAAAGATGCCAAAAACTCTTCTTGGAGAACCTTCACCTCTAAAACAAAATCCAATACTGTTATGGTAATTTACCCATGCCGCATGAACTCTCCCAGCTATAAATAACAGCAGGTACTGCTCTTAGGTAAAAGTTATTATTCCAGCAAACAGCCCTGACAGTCGGACTGAACAGTCTCGTTGGTAACCCTCTCATTATTATGTTTGTACTACTGTTCTTTTTTAATATATTTAACTCACTTCCTCTTTCATGTCTTTATTTCTGGCCCCTAACAAGGCTACAACAAATACCAACCCCAAAATAATTTGGAACTTTAAGAAAATATCAAGTAAAAGCATCAACACTCTGATAAATCACTTCTCTCTCAAGGAAACACAAATTCCACGAACAAAAAACATATAGCCAACCTGATCACAGAAAATTTTGCTCAAGTATCATCCACAAAAATTACTCCAACAAATTCAACTCAATCAGAACCAAAGAAGAAAATAACATGACAAAATTCACCTCTGACAATACTGAAAGCTATAACCTACCCTTCACCCTAACTGAACTCAAAACACAATATCCAAATCCAACAACTCAGCCCCCAGTCCAAATGAAATCTACTACACCCTTCTCAAAGAACTCCCAACAATATCCCTGAAATATCTTCTAGATAAATTCAATAATATCTGAATCTCTGGCAACATCCCTACCTTATGGAAGTAAGCCACAACCATCCCTATCCTCAAAAAACAAAAAGATCTCAGAAACCCTACCAGTTATAGATCTATAGCTTTAATCAGCTGTTCTTGCAAAACTCTTAAAAGGATGATCAATCTAAGAATGATGTGGTTCCTTGAATAAAACAATCTCCTCTCTCACCTTCAGCACCAAAAGAAGTACCATAAACAACTAGTCTACTTAGAAACCCTAAACTGAGAAGCATTCATCAAAAAGGAACATCTGGTTGCAGTCTTTTTTGATCTTGAAAAAGGCTCTGATATGTCATGGCCATACACGTACTCAAAGATTTTGGCCTACAAGGCAGATTTCCCAGCTTCATAAAACACTTCCTTGAAGCTTGAACTTTCCAAGCATCCTATCTAATCGTCTTCATTATTAAAATTGATAAGATATCTAAAACCAACCATCAACAAATTCATACATGACAAATGCCAAAAATCATGTAATTATCAAATACACAAGCTCCACCATATACAAGATACCATTGGTGAGTGGCTGGCTAGTTACAGAAGAAACAGAAAAGAAGTGATACTTTCCAGATTTCACATTGGCCACATCCACTCACACTTCCTAAAAAAGGGAAGATGCTTCATTATGCTCGATGTGCAAAGTACCCCTCATAGTCAAACACATTCTCTTAAACTATGTCAGTTTCAGAGAAACTTGCTCAAAATGCTACCTGACAAGCAACCTAAAGGATTTTTTCAAAAACACAAAACCAGAGGACATCTTGAGTTTTCTTTAAAAAATAACCTTTTCACCAAAATCTGACCAAATCAACCTTTTTGCTAAAATCTAATCAAATAAAATCAAATAGTATTATAAAAATCCATACACTAAACCCTAAAAATCACATAGAAGACAAACCCAATCTAACCTTTTTTGGCATTAAATGACCCATATAGGTTCATATGCTGTTAAACAAAACTCTCTCTCTCTCTCTCTCACAATTGAACCAAAAGTTATCAAATTGTTTTATTTATATTTACTATGTTTTTCTTAAGATATGTGTGATAACGCCCCTGGCCAACCAACTCCCACTATCTTAGCTTCTTTAAACCAAATTACTCATGGCCAGTGATTCATCTAGTGGTTTCCGATCAGGGCATTACACATTTCATTACAGATACGCAAAGAACAAACAGGGGCTTGGGTTAGCTCCATGCGCAAGAATGAGGAAGTCTATGTGACACTTTTGTGCAGCTCTCCATGCATTTGTAGACTATCGTGGGCGTGTATTTTGTGCGAAACTTCCACGAAAGCCACTAACAATGCTGACATCTTCTCGCATTGGTTAACCCGGCCTCTGTAGGTCAACATGTCTTAGCAGTCATCTTTCTGACTTCTGTTGATTCTCTTCTCTGCCCTACCTCCATCTTCTCACTGCCTCCTTCTGCCGACTGTCTCATTCTCTGGACAGCTATCTCAAGCTGGCTGGTCTCTTCTGCTCTCCGTTGTCAACTGGCTCTCTCTGTCTTCTCTCGGACCTTCCTTCCCTCCTCCACTTCTGGTCTCGCAGGAGATCTAGCCCTCAAGCCCTTTGTGTGGGTTTCACGCCAAAACAGACAAAGAGATCGTCTGAGTGGCACCAATACAAATGGAAATGAATTGCTACACATCGTGTCACATATGTTAAACATATAAATGGGCTAGAAGTGTTTTGTTACAAAATAATCTAATCATGTGACTGCTAAAATCTTGTAATTCCATCAAACAGCTTCACAAGATCGATTTTTAAGCATAGTACATGTGTTTTGAATTCAGAGTTCTCCTTCTAGATTGATTGCTATATCAAGATTAAACAGCCCAGTCTTCCTTACTATTTACCCAGAACTTGCTTAAAAATAGTTGGATTTATACCTTTCCCAAAGATATTAACGCTATATAAAATGCAAGGAATTGACATTAGTTAGCTGAGTCCATTTCCTATAATGGTAACTGTTATGTTAATGTTTGTTTATAACCAGAACCCAACAAAAATGACACATCATAAACATTTTTTATTAGGACTTGAAATAATCTTAGAGAATAAAGCATTTTTCAGTTTAATTTGCAAGTGAATGATAATTTTCTGAGGAATATACTCATCGATTATGATTTTTTACTCATCCAAATTCTCAACATAATGGCTATAATCACAGTTAGAATCTTTCACTCCTTTCTAAATAGAAGCATCAATATCATATTATGAACCACTGTTATAGAGTGAACCAAATTAGATCATGAGTTAATGTTTGGAAAATCAAATCAGTATGTTTTGACAGTAGTCTAGCATAATCAGAATGTATATGTGTATATAAGTAAGTTGGCTGACTGTAGCTACTACACTAAGGTGTAGAGGAGAGCACTACTTCTTTCCCGGTATTGCTCCACTTACCCTTGATCTGCACCTTAAAATACTGAGTGTTAAGCAATGAGGCATCAAGTCCCTTTTTTTTTTCCAGTCTTTGTACGACTTGATCTGGGATTGAACCCAGTTCTCCCAGACCATTGGCAAACACTAACCATTATGTCAATGAGCCGGTCTTAATGGGCCATTGGCATATTGGTTGGTGTTCACCTATGGCTCTGGAGACCAGGGTTCAGTCTTAAGTTGAGTCATACCAATGACTTAAAAATGGTACTTCATGCCTCCTTATTTAAGATGGCATATATATATATATATATTTATACCTCAGTGCCAACTCTGGTGGCAGGAATTTTTGGATTCAGCCTGAAGAACTCTTTTCTCAAGTCTTTTTGTTTCCAAGCAATAAAAATTCTCTTTAAGCAAGTCATTTGTCCTTGACTCAAACTATCATGAATAATTAATTTAACTCTCTAAATTTTATAGCTTTGTTTTATTTTCATGCATTAAGCTGTTGAGTTAGATAAATTTTGTTAGCAGTGTTCATAATGTTATTTTGGTCCCATAAAATCAGCCCCACTAAAACAAACATATGTATATATAAATCAGTGGTGATTTGAGGTCATAAATGTTACTTGAGCTCATATTTTTAACATAATTTATATATGTATAATTTTCAGTCACCACATACACACAACTGAAATGGGGCTTGAATCTTTTGGACCTGATGTAGTATTATGATAGAAAAAGTATTTACAGTGAAAATTTACCTGTTAACTTGAAACAAAAATATATTCTTTCAAAAACAGGGCAATAAAACATATTTGAAATTTCTAAAGATTATTTGTATTATATCAGCCTGAATTCTGAGTAACGAAAGATTCCGTTTTGAGGGGCTGAAATAACATTATCATGAACACTGCCAACAAAATTTATCTAAATCAGCATTTTAAGGCATGAAAATAAAACAAAGCTATAAAATTTAGAGAGTTAAATTAATTATTCATAATGGTTTGAGTCAGGAAGACCAAAGTCATGGACAAATGACTTGAGAAAAGTGTTCTTTGGGCTCAACTTGAAAAGCCCTGCTACCAGAGTTGCCACTGTGGTGTGTGTGTGTGTGTGTGTGTGTATATATATACACACACACACACATATATATATATATATATATATATATATATATGCCATCTGTTTTTTTATATTAATGTGTTATTCCATAAGTGGAAAGTGATGAGAAACAAGCCCAAAAGGAGAATTCATCTACTTTTGGCTCAAAATTCTTTTATATCCTTTATTCCAATATCATTTGAATATTTAAATGGAACCTTTTTTAAGCTGTTGCCAAATAATAAAACACATGTAATAATGTTACATTGGAAGCTTTGAATAAATATGTATTAATGTAGTATATTGTATGTATGTATTTATCCAAAAAGGTTAGCTGTGTGTATGTTAGTATTTGTGCACTTACAATGAATATTTCTCTTTGTAATTATTCACTTCTCAAGCTAAGAGAAAAATGAATGGATGATAAGGAAAGCTTCCTTCAACATTTATTGATTAAATTTCTCAAAACATATTTACTGCTTGCCATTGCCACACAGCAAAAATCAATATTTCCCAAACATACTTGGGTTTTATTCATTCTCAGCTAAAAATTAGATTTTTCTATTTGGTTCTTTCCTTCTTCTTTTTTTTTCTTTTTTTTTTCTTTTTTTCTTTTTTTTTTCTTCACCCCTCATATATTTTTTTTTTTTGTTCTTACCCCTTTTATTTTTTTTTCTTCTGCATTCTTTTTCATCAATGTTTTTTATTTATTTTATTTTTCTTTCTCCTTTTTCTGTTTTTACTTTTTTTCCCCTCTCCATTTTATTCATATTTTAAAAATTTTTCTTTAATTCTTTTTTCATTTTCTCTTCTTTTTTTTCCATTTGGTTTATCCCCCCAACGCTTTTTTTAATCAATGTTTTTTGATTTAATTCAATTTTTTTCCTTTTACTTTTTTCCTTTTTTGTCCCTATTTTGTTTTGTTCATCCTGTTTTCCTTTTTTTCCCCTTTTCTTTCTTTCTTTCTGTCATTTCCTTTGTTTTTTTCCCCTTCTCTTTCTCATTCCATCTTCATTCCTTGTATCACTGGGCCCAAAATTGATCAAAAATATTTTACTCTTCCTCCCACTTTCTGTTTATTCCTGTTTGCTTTTAACATTAAAAACCCTACACCCCTCCTGTTTTCCCCCTCCCCCTCTACCTGCAGGAACTTGTTTTTCTACCCTTCCCCACTCTTCCTTACTAAGTGGAACCTCTACCCTCTACTCCTGAATTATGTTCTCTGCCTGTGGGTGTGCATTTCCTGTTTATATATCTATCTTTTGCAAAGTTGTTACATAAAATGCCTTACTTAATCAAAATGAGGCTTTTATGTTAATTTTTTAAAAATTAAGAAAAGAAAAGTGAAGACATGCAATATTTTTGCTATAGTGTTTAATTTAAATATATTTCAATTTTCTATTTATTCTCTTTCTCTAAAATATAGTCAGTATTTATATTGTGTTATTACAAGATATATATATTCATTATTACAAGGGTATTTGAAAGTAATTCCTTTCATTTATTTTAACAGAAACTACAAAAGATACAGTAAGCACAATAGTTTGTTTGGATAGACCAGGTTTTCAACTATAAAGTTCTGATGAGTGGCCTGGATATGGCATTAAACTTTCTGATACCAAGGCTTCAGTCCTAGAGCTTTGGAGAATGTGGAGTACCCCATCATTACCATTACTCCCATATCCACTGTGACCCTGAGTGGTAGTTCTGTTAGGGTTCCATCTATGGATCAAATAAAACTGTTTAATCATTTACTATACTTAAAACCATTTAACTGTGTGCAAATAAATGATTAATATTAAATTGTATTATTTATGTTGAATAGCAATACTTGAAACCATTTGTATGCAAACAAATGACTGATGTTAGATTGAATTATTAGTATTACATAGTAATACTTGGAATGATTTAACCATGTGAAAATAGAACTATTAGTGTTAGATTGCAATACTTGATACTATATAACTGTGTACAAATGAGCTCTAAATTGTTTAAAAATAATGTTATCTAAAAACTAATTATTTACAAATCATAGATTTAAGATATATGTATATGTATAAACAGGATTTGGCATTAAATAACCTATGAGGGTTGATATACTGTAAAACACAACTTACGAACCAACCAACCAACTATCTATTTTTTTGCATAGTCACAACCACTGGCTATGCATTTTTGCCAATGATAAGCAAGAGTCTGCTCATAAAAAAAATTGCACCAATAGAGTCTTGTGATGGCAAATTGACTAAAATCCCAAAACGGGACTTTATTTCGCACGTGTGAAGACGGGGCAGGTTGGCACTTGATCCCCTATAGAATAAGTCCTCGTTCAGAGTTTTTCTCTCAGGCATATAAGACCTGGCATATTACGTGAGGGATTAATTTAGGGCCAGACAGACCGCCGCTGGCAAGGGGTTCCAAATTTCACACTATCCACACACCCACCAGGCCGCTTTCCTTCCTTCCCCTAGACAATGGAAGATATGGACCTCTAGGTTGAGACGTAATAATATTATATTGTAGTAGTCGGCAACTCCGGTTTCCCGTGATATTTTAAAGGAATTTATAGGACAATTCTAAGCAAGATAACATAAGGCGAATAGAAGCTGAAAAGGAAATGTGACTCAACAAATTCGTAGCAGAACTGCAAAGGACAACTTAGACCACGTGGTAACATAAAAATACATGAATCCTTTACTATACAAAGAGATACACTTTCAAAGTGTCAAATATATAATAAATGGACAGTCCTCGAACATAAATGTCTTTTCTTGACTTTTGTTTTTCTTCAAATTGAGAGAGAGAGAGAGAGAGAGAGAGAGAGTGGTATATAAAATTTGGGTATAAAGGAGAAATAGCTCCAAAGTTACTTATCTAATTTTTCGACGGGGTTCCACTGGAGAATCTTTCTTCTTTCACGGGCTAATAGTCTTTATGCTATTTTTTTACACTGGCTTGAAGAACCTGGGGTCCCTCGTGTCCAAGATATGTTTTTGTCTTCTTCACCCGGAGTAAATGGCTATGGGTCTGTCTGCCACGAGCCCCTTCCAATAACTAACATTTCTTCTCGTTTTTTTCGCCGACGGGGAGAAGGGTGCCACTTTCGTTTTAGGGCCCCAGCCAATCATTTGGCTTCTACCTTCCTCCTCCCCTGGTCAGGCGATTTTGTTAGGGCTACTAGATGTCACCCAAGTCAGGTTACTGTTAATTCAAACAGCAGTCATCCCACTTCCATCGTCTCAGTAGGATATCACGTGACAGTCTACCTACTTGTTCATGATAGTGATGATGGCATTATTTTCCTGAAAATATTGTCTCTTGTTCATCAGCCTAATTTTCTTAGATGAGTTGATTGAGGGGCCCTTCATTTTATGAGTTGACAGTGATGATGAGCATTGCTTGTCATATCACCATTGCCACTGTCTAACTTTCTTCACATTTTCTGTTTGATTTCTGGGATTGTCCAGCTACCATTGTTAGATAAGAATACCTGAAACCATGTAATTGTGTACAAATTATTTGTATTTAGAATAGTTATTTGAGGCTATAATTGTGTGTTTGTGTCAATCAATCAATTGATCCATCGCTTAAAAAAGTTTGACTTTGATATTGAATAACTCAACAAGGGTTGACATACCTTAAAACCAATTAACCAAAAAAACATGTAAAACAACATGATAGATAAAAGTAAGTAAAGTTAGCGACCATAGTCGAGGGTGACCCGAAGGCTCCCTTTTCGATAGCTACTACACCAAGGTGTAGGGGAGGGCGCTACTCCATTCCCAGGATTGCTCCACTTTACCCTTGAACCGTACCTTATAATGCTGAGTGTTAAGCAAGGTGGTATCAAGTACCATTTTTAAAGTCTTTGGTATGACTCGACCTGGGATTGAACCCAGGTCTCCCGGGCCATTGGCGAACACTCTTAAGAGCAACTTGTTACAAATACAACATGCAGGCTCTTGTTCATCACTGATTGAAAACATATAGCCAATGATTCCACCCCTGAGGAGTTTGCTTTTTGTGAGGCACTCACTTTAAGCCGACCTTGTCATATTCCAGTACAGTAGAAGTTGAATAAATGCTATGTATAGCCACTGATGGAGTCAATTTGTTGCTGAAAACTTGCTCTATTCCATAGTGCTATTGAGCTCACTCTATCTTTTGTAGTTTCTGTGAAAATAAACAGGAGGCTTTACCTTTGGAGCCTTCCTTCTAAAATATTAACTATTCTTTCCTTTTGAATGTAGCATCATCATCTGCTAACTTCTTTTTTTTTCCCCTTTTCTTCTTCAATTTCAGTAATTTTTTTAGTTATCATCTGGTGAGATTCTTTGACACAAATTCTTTAATTTCTGTTTTCTTTTGCAGAACCCAAGAATCCCAAATCTGAAATCCAGGAATGTTGGAATGCATTACAGAATTGCAGCCTATTTCCAAAGCAATCTGATCTTGACGACACATCAGACAATGTGTGAGTGGCCTTGGATTAAATTCCTTTATTAAAATCAGCATGAAAAGGAGGTGGAGATATTAAGAAAATAACATTTTTATTTTGATTAGGTTTAGGGAAGTGGGCTCAATATTGTTTTTGCAAGGAGGAATTGACATCACATGTTGGCTTATCTGTTTTGTTTTTTAATGGTTCATTCATCTCAAAGTCAAGGATACAAGAGAGCAATTATGTCCCTGCAGGGAAGAGGCACAGTAACTCAAAAGTAGGATGGGTTCACAACTTTCAACTGGTTACACAGCTGAACTGGTATACAGCTGATAAAGAGGCTATTTATTTATTGAAATGAAAGGAAATAGTAAATGCTTAATTGATACAAAAATCCAATGTGAATAAAAAATTTTAAAAATTTTTAGTTATGTACCCAAATTTTTGAAAAATATTTACAACGAAAATGAACAGACATTGCTTATTTAAGAGATTTAGAAGAAAATTTTTTTATGGGGAGAGAGAGGTGGGGTATGTGTATGTGTGTGAGTGTGTGTGTGTATATATATATATATATATATATATATATAATGATGCTGTCAGGTTCAGGTCAAAATAGGATACATATCATGATACACTGTTCATGATATTTATCGCAATACACATAACAGAAACTGATTCTGTTAATACTATATATATATATATATATATATATATGAGGATCATTAAATAAGTTTCCAGACTTTTTTCGAATGGGCACTTTTATTGATAGTACACATAAAACTCTAGTCCCCTTCAAAGTAATCTCCTCCAGCTGCAATGCACTTGTTGTACCATTCCAACCACTTCTGGAAGGCCCCATGGAAGTCCTCTTGTGTGAGCATGTCAATGACCTTCGTCACAGCCTCTTTCATCTCCTCAATTGTCTCATAATGACAGCCTCTGAGCTTAGGGAATAAGTAAAAGTTACAGGGAGCAAGGTCTGGACTCTAGGGAGGCTAAGGAACTATCTTGATGCCCATCTTGGTCAAATAGTCTGTGTCAAGGATGGAGTTGTGGACTGGTGCATTGTCGTGGTGGAAATGCCACTGAGCCGATTTGAAGAGTGCTGGCCTCTTCCAACGGAATCTCTTCCTGAACTCCCTTAAAACCTCAACATAATAACCCTAACCGTTTGGCCAATCAACTGTGGTGTATTGACTTCCTTACTCCTCCCACACCTCTCATCATCCCTCACAGACTCCCTGGCTTCCTTGAATCTTTTATGCCACTCAAAAATTGATGCTCGATTCATGCAAGATGGTCGAAAAGCAGTCTGAAGCATTCCATACGTTTCTGTAGCATTTTTTGCAAGTTTAAAACAGAATTTTATTGCATATCGTTCTTCCTCACGTCCAGATTGCATTTTTGAAATTCAGCAGCTGTGACAATCAGGCTTTAGTAGGGTGTATTCCAATTGCTGCTGTAGCTGTTCATTTGAAGCTGAAATCATGAAAATTGGTCAGTCATCTCATAAGATGTATAGCAATAACATAGTGAATTTTCAAGAGTCTGTGACAATTTTAAATGCCCGTACAAAAAAAGTCTGGAAACTTATTGAATGAACCGCGTATATATATATGTATAAATTTTTCAAAATATATATTAGTTTCTTTTTGTGCATGTTAATTTGAGACGGTGATGATTCGTTTTATGAATGACCACATTGTTTCTAACTTCTCAAATCTTGTCAAATTTGTAGGTTCTATTTCTGGTAACTGTCAACTACGAATGCTACACTTTTTACAAATAGATATGAAATATTTTGTGATGTTTAGATGATAGTACAGGTCTTGATCTATTCTAATGTATACATTTTATAATAAAATGTCTTAAAACTATTAGAACCTATCTCAAATACTATTCTCAGAATATTATTTTTGAAAACCATGCTATTTGCATTATTGTTTCTCACCCTGTCCCAAGCCTAAATGTTTATTTTAAAGGTTAAATTCATTATAATTAATTAGAGGGAAGTCTCCCTGTCATATTGGCTAATGTGTTGGATTGCAACATCATAGTAAGTGAATTCAAACTCCAATTGTTATATTACATTCACTTTTGGACTAATACCCTTGGCAAAGGTATGAACCCCCTTTATCTCCCCAGCTATAAGTCAAATAATACTATTACTGTTCTTCTACAAAGTTGGCTTTGATATTAAATAATCCATGAAGGCTGATATGCCATTTAACAAAGAAACTAAATTAAAACAAACCATTGTAATTAATTAGAAATTATTTATCTTTTAATTTGTTACTCATTTGAACTCTTTTTCAAATAAAAACTAGAAAATAATAAACTTAAAAAATGAAATTACATTAAAATTAAAAAAGGAAGTGTAAATATCAATAATTTAGTTACTAAAGTTTAGTTTTTAAACTCAATTGATAAAAGCAACGTTTTCCTTGTAAAGTCAGCATTTTTACTTCAAAGTCTCTCCTCCATCAAAGTATACTTGTGCACCATTCCTCTGTTATCAGCTCATCCCAAAAAGTGTGGTTGATCCTACACAAGCTTTCAACATTAAACAAATCACCTGTGTAAGTAGGCTAGAGTTTTACATCATTAAGTAAACTATTGGATACTCATATGTTGTGCACGACAAAAGATGGTTGTTTTTATGGAATGTCAACCCTTGTTGGGTTATTTCATGCTGAAGTAAGTCTTTTTTTTTTTTTTTTTTTTTTTTGCTGTGGATATTGACACATTTGTTTAACATCTACAACATTGGTCTGCATGATGGTTTGTTAATGTTCTGCAATTGTTTGACAGGGCCAAGAAATATTTTGAAAAATTTTCAAATCTTCTGACTTGAGCATTTAACAGGTGTATTCTGTGTTAAAGAAATGGAATTTTTAATTAAGGGTATTTACAGACTATACATCTGACAATGCAGTGATCTTTAAGGCACAAAATAACGCTAAGAAACCTAAATGTAACTGCTGCAATAGGGAGGCATGCTCTATTTAAGGGGCTTACCTTACTGATAACATAGTTTATAAGGCCTCCATACATACCAATAGGGAAGAAAACTATATTTTCAGTCCACACAAAATAACCGGGAAAGCAAGATGGTATACTCATAATATAAAAAATTAAAAACTCAATGTAGCACAGCAGTCTGAATATTTTTTGCATGCAAAGGATAAAGAAAGCACATTCCCCCTCCCAAATAAAATGGAAGATAATAAAAATAGCAAAAGCTTCTAGTGACAATAAAAGCAAAAGAAATTACAGATCTAAATGTTTAAGGACAATCATAAGAACTCTTGAACAAATGCAGTGAATTATTAGCTAAATGCAAGCATCAATCCAAACTTTTGTTATTTTCAGGTCCACTCTGACCTGGAGTGGTAGTACCTGTTATGGTCAAATCTATGGGTTCAATAGATCTTTTGGAAAATTATTTATATTAGATAAGAATTCTTGATACCATATAACCATGTGCAAACATGATTATAGACAAAGTGCAATTTTCAAAAAATACAATAGGATATTGAAAATATAGTTATGATTACAATTGATTATTTACATATAAATCAAGTTTCAGCATTAAATAACCCATAAGAAGTTGATTTGCTGTTAAACAAATAAACCAAAGCAAATCATCTATTTTTTTCCTCTTTCTCCTCCTATTTTACCTGTTTTTTTTTTTGGTTGAACAAATAGCTGTACATTACCAGATTTATTTAAATGGTTGAACTTATTGCTAAAATTTTCTTGTCTTGTCTGACAATTATGGTGATATTTCCTTTTGACACATGAATTTTCAAGTAACAGTTACAGTAACATTGTCACTTTTTAGTTTTAATACTGCTCTGCTTATGGACGTTTGATAACTCTGATTTTTATTCCCAATACTAGCTTATTGCATTTCTTCATTATTCAGGATATAGATTTTACAGAGAAATGTACTTGTATATGTTTCATTTAAGGCACAAATTTATTAGTTATTTTTTTAAAAGTTGAATCAATACAAAAACAAGCAGGATGAATTGCTTATATAGAAAGTTGATTTCCTGGTATTTATTTTTACTGTTGTATTGACTGAATCAGTAAAAGTTGAAGAGGGTAGAACCAATTGAGATTTAGGTCATTTATAGCTTTGATGAGTGGGATGTTGTAAATAGATTAATAAAAGATTTGCAACTGCTTTTAATTCCTACAAATTCCTTCTCTTTTTCTTGGTAAATATGTTTTTATTAATACATCTCTCTCTGTCTTTTATTTTTTAATAAACTGAACACAATTTTACTCACTGCACTGTTGTAAAATAAAATTGCAAGATCATGAATGTTTTAATTTATTTAAGATTAAAATGCAGCTGGGATACAGTAAATGATCACATATACAGTTTACTATGTCCATAGGTTCCAACATAAGGGGTGAATCAACAGTCATAAGACCTCATATTTAATACATGAGTATTAGCATAGATCTGTACTCTTGAAAAGTATTGTAAATTGTGTACTAGTTTAAGTGTTACTGCCTTCTTTTTCCTCATTGCCACATCTGCTGTTCTCTTCCTCTTTTCTTTCCTCCTCCTCCTTTACTTTCTCTTTTCCACTCCTCCACTTTCTCTTGCTTTCTCCTTGTTTTATTATAAATTATTACCATAACTATATTATTGTATTTGTATTAATGAAATAAAAACTGTTGTTTATATATGTATGTAAACTGACTTAATAAGTATACTTGTGTTACATTTTCTATTTTCAGTGGTTTGAAAGAATCACTCAAGGAACATATTGATCATCTTCATTCTGTGATGGCTGTCAAATCAAAATGAAGGGAGGATTAAAAATTGAGTCCGTCCAAGAATCAAGCTTTGAAGTGCTGAAACCTTTGCTCTAATCCTAACCCCCAAAATTTTATGATTTGTCTCCTTTACAAAATATCCAGTTTAAAAAAAAAGATCTTAACTGCTTTTTAATGATTCTGGTATTTTTGATTGTTGATGGTGAATGATGCTCCAATTGTGTCATGTTGGCTGAATTCTTTCTTTTCCCTCTTCCTATTTCTTTATTCCTGGAAAATGGAAATCTTTGGATCTGTGTGTGTCTTGAGTGACAGAGAATTCTTTTCTCCTTTTCTGTAACAGTCTTTTTAAAAGTGTTTTCCAATTATGTAATTGTTAAATTTTTTTCTTTTAATTTTCTATTAAACGATATTGAGAAATGTAGGATAATGATAATTTTTTAGGATTATTATATTATCGGCTGTCCACATCTGTGGAGAGTAGGTAAAAGATTGCTATAAAAGTGGAGTGGGGATGCAAATATTATTAGTCCCCTCCCCCCATACACACACTTCCTTCAAATTCAAAAAATGCAAGATACACTGCATATTGCATTTATACCAAAACAAAGATCATGCTATCCCCAAACCAAATGTGTCACTGGCTATTCTTTAACCTGGTGAAACTGTTTATGAAAATTAATTTTTTATAATAAATTTGTCTGTGTCTATTTATTGTAGTAAATGATAAAATAGATTAATACATTTTATACCTTCATGCCATAAACATTATAATTTTTCTTTATATTTTCTAGTCTGTGTGTCACTTGTGATTTTCTACTGTGGGCTGCAAAACTTTAAAAAAAAATTCCCATTATTATAATGACAAATTATTAAATCTATGAAAATTGTAGTACAACACACACACTCTTTCTCTCTCTCTCTGTATATATATATATATATATGACAACATACTGTTATACAGCAGTCTTTTCTATAGTAGTGCTTCATAATTAAGATAGACTCATTTGTGTATTGAATATTAAAATACAAACTTATTAATTGAAACCATCAGTTTTTATGTTTTCATGATCATTAGATGATAATAAAAGTTAATTCTTTTTTTAACATAATAGTTAAAGTAGAAAAACCTTCATTATAACTTGATGATTGGAAAAATGTGAAACTGATGGTTTCAATAAACCTTTTAATATTTTACATATATGCATACTGTATTTTTGCAACATTTTCCCGTTTAAAAAATTATTTAACATAAAAAACGAGTTTTTTTTTTAAATATTTGTTCAAGATTATCTTTGTCCCGAAGGCAGTTCAATGTCTTCAACTCTTGCAATGACACTGATGCCAAATTTTAGACCAACTTGCTAATCCCCTTTTGGACAACAATATCTGTGTCATGCAAAGAGAAGATTTGCTGCATGGGCAACTGCCAGTCTTCCATACAACTCTGCCCAAGCTTATGCTGAGAATCAGACACTTATATAAGAGAGAGAGAGAGAGATCTACATGAAATAAAGCAAGTTTTAACAGTCTGCTACACCTTTGTGGTAGTTTGTTTAACACAATGCTTTGATGTTATTGGAGGATAAATATAGCTTCAATGAGTAGAATTAATGATAGTTTTATTTTTATGTGCAAAAGAATGATTTCAACGTGATCTATTGAACGATATAATGGGTTTAAACTAGCTGTAAAAAACTTACTGAGTAAAACCAAAAGGTTTCTATGGCTGTAAATATATCTTCAGGTTTAATTGCAATTTTTTTTCTCTTAAAGTTTTTTTTTTTAAATTAAGGTTGGGGTGGGGTGGGGTTTGGTATCCTCATTTTTATTTCTTCCTATTTTCATATTTTTGTCTCTGTGTTCTGTAATCATCATTAACTGATATACAGTGTTTGCCAAAAGTTTAGAAATGATTTACTCAAGGAAAGAAAAGATTTTTATTTTTCTGGTGGAATGATTTTAAAAGATGTCTGGTGAGATATGGAGAAAAACAGGGTAACTCAAGAGATGAACATGATTGGTGATTGTATTTCCAAAACTTCAGGGTAATACCCCATATAAAAGCTAATTAAATGAATCCACTTTTGTTCAGAAATTAGATTTGTCCAATTAGTTTTAGAACGAGATTGGAAGCTGTGTGTAATGTCAACAGCTGACATGTCATAGACCTGTGTAGAATACTCATTGCACTCTATGGTTTATAGTACTGAGGTAATAAAAAGAAAAAAGGCTTTTGGATGTGTGTGTGTGTGTGTGTATATGTATGTGTTTGTTTATATATATATATATATATATATATATATATATATAGAGTCCTAAATAATTTCTTTTTTAGTAAAATATAATTTATTCATGAATAATTTAACATTGAATTAATTTCAATCAATTGTATATTTGCAATTATTTTGAATCACCCCTTGCTATTATTTATCAGATATCTTGTTGATTCCTCTAAAGTAAAACAAAGCTGTTTTCAAGCTAAAGAAGTTTTCTATGAATGTTTTCAACTGATCTTCTGGAGAAATTTTTTATCATTCCGAGCATTTTGTATAGAAGGAAAAAGATGGAAATCACTTGGTTCAAGGTCTGGTGAATATGATGAATAGGATAGAACAGACCAGCCTGAATCCAATATTTTTTTCTGACTGCTTGATTCTTGCTGAATGTGGCCTTGCGTTATCATAGAAAAGCACAATATTTCTGCTATTAATGAGTGTGGGACATTTTTTAGATTTTCATGGTCACTTTTCCTGTCATTCACAAGTGGTGGCAGATTATGGCTTTAAATTGTGCATGAATTGCATTTCATCAATTCTCTTGATCAAGGTTTGAACATCTTGTTTGGGCTCATCTCTCAATGACATATCAACAAAATGAAACTTTGAAAACAAGTTTTGCACTTGGTAGTCAGTAATAACACCTTGACATTTAAAAATTTTTCTTAGCTGTTTCTTTAGTGTTTTTATTATTGTTAAACTCCCACAACATTACATGTTGATTATGCATTTTAATTTCCTCCAATTTAAGGGTATGATATTATAGATTAAATTATGGTGAGCACTCTTTCATTACTGAAATAAGAAATATTGATGAAGGCGCTTTTTAATCAGGTAATTTCTGGTTGCATTTAAAACATTAGAAGTTTAAAATATGTAGTTATAACTTACTTTTAGAAAAAAAAAAAAAAAAAAAGGTAATTATTCATGACTCAATCCTCTGTCTGTCTGTGTGTGTGTGTATATATATGAAAATCACTACATTTTTTCTAGTTCATTTGATACATCCACAAATGTAAGTAAGTAAAGTTGGCGACCATAGTCGAGGGTAACCCGAAGGCTCCCTTTTCGATAGCTACTACACCAATGTGTAGGGGAGGGCGCTACTCCTTTCCTGGATTGCTCTACTTTACCCTTGATCCGTACCTTATAATGCTGAGTGCTAATCAAGGAAGCATCAAGTACCATTTTTTGAGTCTTTGGTATGACTCTACCTGGGATTGAACCCAGGTCTCCCGGGCCATTGGCGAACACTCTAACCCCTAGGCAAATGTAAAGCCTCATATAACCTTGTAGATTTAAAGAGTCTCTATCTACAAATCTCATCCATCAATATCTGTCTATATTTCTGTACATCATTATATATATTATGTACATCATTTACATTTTTCAGACTATTGTCTTCATCTCTGTCACCCTGTTTATCACAACGTTTTGGTCATTGTACATTCCGGCATTTCAGAGGGGAAATTAACAGGAGATAAGTGATAACAGATATCCATAAAACATGGCTTGTGGAACTAGAACAGTCTACCCTGGTAAGCGAAATAAAGGGTTTAGTTTGACATTTCAACCACCTGAAGAAGGCCAGAGCATACAACGGCCAAAACGTTGTGATAAACATGGCGACAGAAATGAGGACAATAGTCTGAAAAATGTAAATGATGTAAATCTCGTCTATATTTCATTATTTGCTAAGAATCAGTTTGCGTTATCTATTTGTTAAATCCATTTTCAAACTTATTTACCATCCATTATTATTTATTCCATCACTTTCCATTTTATCTGTATTTTTTTTTTTTCTTTTTAATCAACAAATTAATAAATCTTCACATCTGCACAATCCCAAAGATTTGATCATAATCTATTAGGCACTGATATACTTCAACTAGTGTTCTCATTTGTTATGTCATGTTTTGGCCATTGTACCCTCTGGCCTTCTTTGAGTATATGACACTAAACTGCATTTAGTGGGGAGGTTCTAGTTCTGGAGCTGTGGGGAATGTGGAGTCAGCCTTTTGTTACCATTAAATCCAGGTCTACACTGTAAATAGATTTGTTAGAAAATTATTGTTATTAAATAAGAATACTTTAAATCATGTAACTCTGTACAAACAAATTGATTATTATTATTATTTATTCAGTTTTCCTTAATGTTCAGCTTTGTACACTCATGAAGCTGAATCCATCACTTGGATTTGTGGCTGTCATGATAGTGTGATGGATTTATTTGATGAATAGAGTCCTCCTTAATATGTGAATAGTTCTGAAGATTTTTAGTGTAATTTTTAATCCCTTTTTTTTAACCAAACGGCGATCGCCTATTAACACTGGTATTATTAGAGTCTTCATGTCTTTCATTCTCCCAGTTTCTATTTTTAAACCTTTATAATTGGAGAGTTTTTTTTTTTTATAGGTATTTCTTTCAATGGGCATGTTTCTTTCATGTTGAACAAACAAGTTCTTTCCTTGTCCTTCACTATTATATCAGGTTGGTTGACCTTAATTCCCTTATCAGTTTGGATTGGCATATCCAGGAATATAATAGCTTCATCTTTTTCTCTTATAGTTTATGGCTCATGTTCATAATATTTGTCTGGTTGGCTTTTGTCAGTTTCCAGGTGGAAAATGTCTGAATAGATCCTTGTATAATAATGAGAATTCCTTATCTTAGAAATGGCTGCCATGTTAGGATAATAACAACCACCAAAATGAGAACACTAGTTTAAGTGTATAATAAAGATAATTCCTCTTCTCAGAATGCATTGAGTTTCTCTTCTAGTGCTTTTGTTAGACCCCCACCTACATATAGATTGATTTCTCTAATGATTTTGACAGTTTCATCTTGGTTTCAGTTTTTTGACATTTTTTTTAAAAATCCAAACTGCATAGAGTGTATTGAATACTGCTATTGTTTTTCCTTTTTAAGATCTTGATTACCAGAGATCCCAATTTTTGGGTGCATCTCTATCCTTGTTTTCTTAGAAATTATTTAAAAAAATTAAAACCAAAAAAACCTTTGTTTTCATTGATTCAGGCTTTAAAAATTCCAAACCAAAGCAATTAAAGTTAAACTAGAAATGGTCAACCTTTTACATTCCACACATTAACTTTTTTATTTCCACAAGATTTATATATTTCTTTTCATAAGATTTTTGAACCAATTTTGATTTCCACAAGATTTTTAAGGATTAAATTAGTTACTAAGAACAGCAGAAAATTGTTAAAATTTTGATCCTTTAATAGTGATCTCATTTTGTTTTTGATCAATTTTATAGCTGAAAATTCTTGTTCACATTTGTTCTGAAAAACTTTTGCTTTCAACTCAACTTTTATATTATTAATGACACAAACCCCCACAAAATGGTCACCAATGGCTCAAGTTCAACTTGCAAATGACTTGTAGGATGTGATGACAAACCACCTAGTAGATCTTCAAACTGCTGGGTGTTTGTTTTTTTTGTTTTGTTTTTTTTGGGGGGGGGGTCAGCAACTAGACAAAGTTGACTTTTTGCATTAGCAGTGACAAATCTTGCTGTTAAAAGATGTTCAGTCACTCGGAGATTGCCAGAAGTATTTGTAATTGAAGGAAGGTCATCAAATTATCATTTTATAATGTATTTGTATGAAACTGAAAATATTCCAAAAGTATAAAATTAAAAGACACCTTCTTGGTGTCAATAAAATAATAAACTGATTACAATTAATAATAGTAAACTTATCCAAAATCACTGGGATGTGACAAAGTGCTGCATTTAATTATGGAATGTGTCATCAGTTGGTTATGTATGATAAAATTTAAAAATAAGAATATGCTCTTAACAATAGACACATTTTTTAATAGATGGGAGCTTAGAGATTATCAAAAACATTAATCATGTACCAGAAATATTTAGAATTCAGGGAAGCTCATCAAATTTTCATTTTCAATAAAAGATTTGTACAAAACTGCAATTATTTGCAAAGAAGGAGAAAGCTTCAAGACTATGAAAAAAATGACAAGTTTGGTCATCGCTGGATTAAACTTTCACATTGACTAAATATTTTTGTCACTTTCAAAATTTGTGGTACTCTGAGGTTTTTTGTAAATCTTTTTGAACTGTTGAAAGATATTGTAAAAACAACTATTTTATGATAATAAAGATATTTTAATGTTTTACACTTTTTGGTTTAAACTTGTTTTTATCATTTCTAGATCTTTATCAGTGACACATACAAAGTGTCTAAAAAAGAAAAATTTTTCCAAAATCATTTATTGCTTTATCTACAGCTTAAAGAGATAGTTGACCTTCAAAATAGTCTCCCACCTTCTTTTTTTTCCAGTTCGAGAATGTTTTCTGGAAATCATTTTGTTTGATAATATGCAAACCACATAATGCATTTTCTTCTGTCTCTTCTGCAATTAATGAATTTAAGTCCAAAAAGAAACCAAAGTTTTTGAAAAACAAATTTATTGCTTTACTTACAACTTAGACATTTTGATCTAGAAATAATCAGAATTAAAATTGTATACAAAAGTGACATTTTTTTAAAAATTTATTTATATATCATAGTAAAAATAGCCACATTTTATATATATATAGTGCTTGTAATGGTTACCATTTTAGGAAGTGGACACAACCCAAGTTTAAATTTTGGACGAGACTTTACATTTCCCATAGCACTAATACCCTTGGGAAAAGTATGAATCCGATTATTCTCCCTCCAGCTATGGATGAATAATAAAGCAGACTGTACTCTTTAACTTTGGTATGACAAACAGCCTAGGAGAAGGAAATCTATGAATTCAAACCTGTTAAACTTTGCTTGAAAATTGTCACTTCCTAATTGTGCAAAGGGGTTGAGTTAGGGGTATATGTGGAGATTATATAAAGAGAGGGGGGCAGGTCCAGTCCTATTTCCCTTGGAGGACTTTGTTTATCATGAACTTCTAGTATTTTTTCTTTTTAGTGTAACAGTTAGTTGTAGGAAAGGGAATCAATGACCTAGGTTAAAATCTTGGATGAGTTTGATTTCATTTCACTTCATGCTAATCCCCTTGGGAAAAGCATGAGAGACCAGCCCTGCTTATGATATAATGGTTGGGTAAGGAGATACAGCTATCTACAGGTGCCTTGGTTAATTTCTCTTGACTCCATTGTAGATTATTTTTGTGCAATAAAATTAAAATTCATTCAAGTTGTGGTGACAGAAATTTTTTGAATGTTCAGAGACAAGGAAAACTGATTAAAATTTAATCATAATCTACCAAGATTTTCAATATGACAATTGGAGACATTTTGTGCCCTAAAATTTTTTTGGCTTGGCATGAAAATGTTTTCCTCAAAATATTACCAGAAGTCAGCCATATATATGTACTAATTTCGAAAATCAGTTGAGTGGTTTTCTGTGTCTAAAACCTGCTAACACGCACACAGAGCAATATCAACAGGGACAGATTGGAAGTTCAAGCAATCTTAGTACATGAACAAAATTGACTTACTAAATAGCAAGAACAAATGTTTGTTTCAGCTTGTATATTGGCACAAAAGTTTAACATTAGAATATATTGGGGGAGGGATTGAGGTTTATTCAGATCTTAAGTTTTTCTAGAGAGCATTTTTTTTTTTAAATAGAAACTAAAATTTAACTTAACACATTAAGATACAAACCAATTTTAGTAGTTCAAAGTAACTTACTTTTACAAAACTGGAAGAAAGTTCATGTAGAGACAAGGTTTCCCTATTTCTTTTACTTCATTCTCTGTCTAGCAAATTAAATAAAGCAAAGTCTACTAATAATATTCCCTGTAATGTTTTTATGACCTGCCTGGGACCAAAAAGCCCGTGGACAACTGAAGAAGTGGGATGTGCACAAAATAATTTTTTATGAAACAAAGGTTAGAGTAAGACTGTTATATTAAAAATCAAGGGAGATTACTATTGAATTTTAACTACAGTTTTCCTTATCTCAACATTAAAAAAAAATGCCTTTCACATCTCCAAACTTTAATGAATTTTAATTTTATTGTCATAATTGCTTATACCCTTATTTGGAAGAAAGATCGGAGAAAATTTTCATATATTTATTTTGAAGTATCAGGTTAAGATTATGGTTTTAAAAAATAAGACTTATGCCGTGCAGTAACATTTTGATATCAAATAAATTTAGAAGTTTCAAACAAAAATAAAAAAAATTTGTTTGAAACTTCAAAATTTATTTAATATTAAAATGTTACTGCACAGCATAATTTTTTCTTGTTTGATTGCAGTCTAGAGAGAACGCTATCAACAGGGACAGATTGGAAACCCAAATAACCTTGGTACATCCCCAAAATTGGCCTACTAATATAGGTCATTTTGTACCTTGTAATGAAAAATAAAATGGAACATATAAACTATATTGTACAATTAATATAGATAAGTAATGGTTGGTTGGCTGGTATGTCAACCTTTGTTGAGGTATTTAGGGCTGAAGCCATTTTTTGTTTTAATTTTTCACGAGCACCTATTGACTTTGTTGAAGTTGGATAAATAATGAAGCTACATAGAAAACATTGATTTGCAATTCCCATTTTGACTTTTATATTTATTATTATCATCATCACTTCTTTTTTCAAATTAAAATTTCTTGGGCCAAAAAATGTGTGACTGTATCTCATCCTGCCTGTAATGGAGGGGTTGGTAAAATACATACAAGATGCATTTTTTTTTAATGGTTAAAAATATAGCTTTGTGTCATATGTAAAGTTGAGGTTGACCTTAATGGTTAATTTTATCATCAATGCTCACTACCATTGGTTATAATTTTATCTCAGATGGTCTCTTCTACCCAAATCTATGATAATATCTACATAAACATTATTACTTTTTATAAAATGTTTTCAGCTTTGTTTTCTCTTGGAATGTTTTATTACTGTAATCATTGTTAGATATTTTTACTATTGTGATTTCTGTTGTATTACTGGATTGCTTTTAAGAAAAGGTTATCAGTTATATCTACTTTTCTAATGATTATTTCTAATGTATTGCTAATTTACTTTAAACATTATATGCTTAAATACACAAAACCTTCACCTCCCTCACCAAATTTACCCTGATGGGTGTGGTGTCTAATATATTTGTGCAGTTTTTTTTTATGTTGTCAAATATGGCAACTTCCTATTTAATCATTTTCAAAATTATACATCTTCAATTAATTATTCTCATAATGTACTAGATAGAAATAACTTGAACATAATTATGTTTCCAATTAATTCTTTTGCTTTGTTGCTAACTGCACTTTGGCAGAAGGGTAATACCACCTCAACGAAGCCACCTGTCGTTTGAGGATGGGATCCTTGAGGCAGAGTGGTCTGTGACACTTCAACACTCCACTTTGGCCTTTACTGCGATAGACTGGCAGTCAGAGAGGCCTGATCTGATCAGCTGGACATGTCAAACCCTTGCACCTATATGATTAAGTCCTGACCATATTCTTCAAATTACATAATTGGTAGAAGGCAATGGCCAAGAGTCAGTTAAAAGAAACAAGACTTTGACCACTGTTAAATCACAGGGCACTAATTAGTGGGCACTGAAAGTCTGAAATTGACAGGGAAGGGGTAGAAATCCCATTTCCAATACAAATATACTAGTTGATGTATCCTTGTTTTAACCAGGGCCAATGAGTATCAACCTTGGTAAATTCCAACAGAAATTGAACACTGGTGGTAGGGGTAGAGGACCACAGGACCAGTGAAAAACCAAACGATAGGCTATCAGTCATATGGAAGTCCTACCTATCTGATAAAATAAAATGCAATTTTTTCCAAGCAATGATCATGTTCATACTACTGTATGGATGCACCACTTGGAGGCTGACTAAATGAATAGAGAAAAAGCTTGACAGCAACATCTCACGAAACAGCCACCAATCATCCATCTTGAAGACCATCCAAATTAGACGAACAAGGTATGTGGGACACTGCTGGAGGAGCAAGGACAAACTCATAAGTGATGTTCTGCTATGGACCCCTTCATATGGATGCACACGTGTAGAACAACCAGCTAGAACATCTACAATAGCTCTGTATGGACACAGGATGTTGCATGGAAGACCTGCCGTAAGTGATGGATGATAGAGACGGATGACGAGAGAGAGAGAGAATTAGGGAAATCCATGTGAGCAGCACAACATGATGTTGATTATATATATGTTTATCTAGAGGCCTAGGTGTATCTATGCAGTATGCAACAAGATAAAGAGAGGAGGAAGTAATTCATCCAGCCACCACTTGGTTGGCTGTCTGGCTGGATGGCTTGGAGGTCCACAAAAGAGTTTGAATGAAGCGATCTCGAATGAGCATAAGGCTGCCCACAAGGCAGAACAAAGAAACAAGAATTGATTAAACACTTCCTGTTTCTCAAAGGGGTGGAATAATCTTGGAAGTTTCAACCACTCTAGGAAGACTATAAACCCCTGGTCCAAATACCTGGCGACCAGATATCCTGAGCCACTAGTGCTAACTCAAAGTAGAGAAGTGTGTTGGCAGTGACAAGAGTCAAGTTAGATGTGGAAGAAAGCAGAGTGACAGGCTAGAGTTTGTGCAGTATGCCAAAACAGAGGGAGTGGAGCTAAAGAAGAAGGTCCTGACATAACATACCCTTCCCCCTCTGTGAGCAGGTCCAGTCCCTAAAACATTGTCTTTTCTGTCCCCTGGGCATATGCATCTGTAGAGTAACAGTGTAAGATTCTCTGACATTGCAGCACAATAGAATATACAACAGTGCAAAAAAGTATGCGTAATGCACATGAGCAGATGACTAAGTGACAGGTGAGTGAGTACAAGGCAGCCAGAAAAAATTCTTAACTTTTATAAAGAAAATAATACAACTAGAACTAAAAGACAGGCCAAAAGTCTAATCAGAACTAAAAGCAAAACATATAAACAAAACTGAACAAATTAAGAAGCCAGAATCACAGATTTCACAAGAAAAATTTAACAGACTAACAAATCCTTAAACTCCTCATTCAAAATACCACCAAATCTTTCACAAAACCTAACATAACAGGACAAAAATCAAGATTTCGTAACTGTCCTCCAATTTCTCCTGAAGATATAATTTACACAAAATGGTCATTGGAAAAACAAAAATCTAACAAAGAAAAACTTCCAGAAAAACAGCTCTTCAAACAAAATGCAACCTGAAGAAGCCACGAAATGTAAGGATCAGATTGAAACCAAAAATAGATTCAAACAACCAGAGAAAATGGAAATAGAAGATAACAAATCAGAAAAACTTAGCATATATACATACAAGGATCATTAAATAAGTTTCCAGACTTTTTTTGTATGGGCACTTTTATTGATAGTTCACACATAAAACTAGTCCCCTTCAAAGTAATCTCCTCCGGCTGCAATGCACTTGTTGTACCGTTCCAACAACTTCTGGAAGGCCTCATCGAAGTCCTCTTGTGTGAGCATGTTAATGACCTTTATCACAGCCTCTTTCATCTCCTCAATTGTCTCGTAACGACAGCCTCTGAGCTTAGGGAATAAGCAAAAGTCACAGGGAGCAAGGTCTGGACTCTAGGGAGGCTAAGGAACTGTCTTGATGTCCATCTTGGTCAAATAGTCTGTGACAACGATGGAGTTATGGAGTGGTGCATTGTCGTGGTGGAAATGCCACTAACTCGATTTGAAGAGTGCTGGTCTCTTCCAACGGAATCTCTTCCTGAACTCCCTTAAAACCTTAACATAATAACCCTAACCGTTTGGCCAATCAACGGTTGTGTATTGACTTCCTTACTCCTCCCACACCTCTCATCATCTCTCGCAGGCTCCTTGCCTTCCTTTAATCTTTTATGCCACTCAAAAACTGATGCTTGATTCATGCAAGATGGTCAAAAACAGTCTGAAGCATTCCATACGTTTCTGTGGTATTTTTTGCAAGTTTAAAACAGAATTTTATTGCATATCATTCTTCTAAAATGTCCTTATGTCGAGATTGCATTTTTGAAATTCAGCAGCTGTGACAATCAGGCTTTAGTAGGGTGTATTCCAATTGCTGCAGTAGCTGTTGATTTGAACGTGAAATCATAAAAATTGGTCAGTCATCTCATAAGATGAATAGCAATAACATAGTGAATTTTCAAGAGTCTATGACAATTTTAAATGTCTGTACAAAAAAGTCTGGAAACTTATTGAATGCACCACTTTATTTATATATATATATATATATATATATATATATATATATATATATATATATATATATGAAACTTATGGTATACAGAATACTTCAATGGAATTAATTATCACCGGTTATGGTAAATCATAACAAACGTCTACTGATTGTAACAGACTTATGTCCAAATATAGTTAGTCTACAAGAAACTTTCTTAAAACAAAAAGATAAAAACTATCAGATATCTAATCATATACAAGAATCAGGTTTAAAAACCTCTGAAGGAACTTGAATCATTATTAGAAACAGTATTCCACTGAATCAAATATAACTAAAAAAGCTTCAGGCAATTGCTACATAAAACCATCAATATATTTTCAATATATATCCCTCTACATGACCCCTTAAATGAAAATGACCTCCAACATCTGATAGATCAAATACTCAAGCATTTTATACTGCTAGGTGATTCCAATGGCTGTAATACAGCATAGGGTAATTAAGATACAAATTTATAAGGAAAAACTGGAGAAATTCATAAATGACAATAACTTATGTTTACTCAACATAAGGAGCATATATATATATATATATATATATATATAAACCCTTTTTTCAGGAAACCTAACCATATGTGACTTCTCTTGGGATGTAAATATGACACATGGAAGTAACCACTTTCCTATCTTCCTGGAAAACACTGAATCCAATAATCAAGTCCAGTGGGAATCTGAACAAAACCAATTGGGACAAATTCAAAGACCTCTGCAAAGAAAATTTAATGCAAAATAACAATATAGATTCAGCAGAATGTTTTGCAGAAATACCAAGCACTATAGCAAAGGGATGCATCCCTAAAAACTCTCAACCAAACAAATGCAACTAACCACAGTTCAAAAGTAAATACATACAAGCGATTAAATGACAAAAGGCATCTCTTTTGCAAATTTAACAAAGAACCAACAATTGCAAAGCTGAACAATTATATAGAGCAATGGCTCACAGAAATTGAAAGAAGTCAAAAAAGAAAGTTGGTAAAAATATGTTAACAAGATAAACTCCTCTTCCAAATCAAAAACAATTTTGGATGTGGTGAGGAAAATATCTGGCAAATTCCAAATATAGCTGATGCACTAGCCAAAACTTTCTGAAAGAATTCCTCAAGTAAAAATGGACTTAAAGAATTCCTTGTCTTAAAACAAAGCACAAAAAAAAAAAAAAAATACAAACTGAACTTTAGATCCAAAAATACAGAAAGCTACAATAAACCTTTCAGTTTAGCAGCATTGAAATCCTCTCTTTAAAAAAAAGTGTTCAACACAGTAGTTGGACCAGATGAAGTCCATTTTGAGTTTAAGACAATTACTGGCAGAATTTCAAGAGTTTCTAAAAATATATAACAATATATGGACACACTGTAATTTTCTGAATATTTGGAAATAAACTAATACCAATCCCAAAACCTGGAAAGGACCCTTTTTGACCAAGAAAATTATAGACCTATTTCACTGACTAGGTGTCTGTGTAAGACGATAGAATGAATGATAAATGAGAGATTGATTTGGTACCTGGAGACTAACAATCTAATTACTGAGTTACAATGTGACTTCAGAAAGAAAAAAAAAGTCCAAGAAACCATTTAGCCTGATTTAAAGAGACTATAATGAATGCATTCTATCAAAAGGAACACCTAACAATTTTCTTTGACCTGGAGAGAACTTGTGATACAACATGGAAATATGGTATCATGAGGGATCAACATGCCCTCAGCCTGAGAAACAGATTGGAAAAATTCAGTAATAGTTTCCTTTATAACAGAATTTTCACAATTCAGCTTTTCATCAACTCTTTCAGACTTGAAAAACAAGAAGAGGGAGGGCTCCAAGGCAGTATTTTGTTAGTAACACTCTTTTGCATAAAAATAAATAATATAGTCAAGAGTTTAACACCTGGAGTTGAAATGTGGAGGACTTCTTCTTTTGCTACCAATCTAAACAAATACCATTGAACATCATCATGCCGTGCCGTCAGCACGGATATCCCTGACCCTCCCTCACCATTTTTCCCTATCGTTCATCACCTCTGGCAGGTCTTCAGGGCTACGTCCTTTTATCCATTGAACATAAATTGTATAAATGTCTTAAGAATAACAAATGATATTATATTCTCAAAAAGTAAAATTTTTGCCAAGAGAGAAACCTGCATAACAATCCTGCTGACTTGAAGAAACTGAAATATCAGTAGTAGATCAGCATTAGATTTTTTGGAGTAATACTCAACAAAAAACTTACTTTCATCATCCACCAGAAATGTTAAAAATAAAAGTAGCTAAAGTAATACAGCTCCTCTGCATGTTGGCTTAACGTGGTGGAGACTAACAAACTTTACAAAAACTTTATAGGGCTTTTAATTCAATCAAAAATGGATTATGACAGCATTATATACACATTGGCAAAAAAAGAAAAAAAAATTATACTTAAAAATATTTGATTCTACAATCCATGGAAGCAAAAGACTGGTGCTTGGGGCTTTCAAGACCTCATCAAAAGTTGACATGCCAAAGCTCATGAAACACCTAAGCTTACATGAGAAAAATTAGCATTACAACACAAAACTAAAATCTTGTCAACAACACAAAGAAACCTCTATCAACAAAAAGAGTGATAATACCATCTGGGCTTCAAATGGATCCATTTAATCAAAGAATCAAAAATACAACTGGCAACAATGTCACTCCTATCACTGCATCTATACAAACTCTAAAAATAATAATATTAGACTTATACAGATTCCAAAAATCAAATAAACAGCCAATCAACTCTCAAAAAGAAATTAATAAAATTAAAGACAACTATCCCAGTCACACACCCATTTATTCCAATGGCTCCAAACATGAAAGCACAACAGGATGTACAGCAATATGTTATAAGAAAATAATCTAGAAATTTCTCCTATTTGAAATCTCCATCTTCTGTACTGAAACTTGTGCTATAAATTCAGCACTCAACATTATCTCAATAAATACAAACAGAATATTGATAAGATTTTCTGATTCCTTATCAGTTCTATTAAAAGACAAAACTCTTGACAATCCATTACTAGTCAAGATGCTATGTAAACTGAATCCAATATTCGAGTCAAAAGAGATTGTGATGTATTGGATCCCAAATCATGTTGGAATAATAGGAAATGACAAAGTCAATTCAGCTGCAAAATGTGTCATAAATAAGGAAATTGACTTAAGCTTCAAGGTACCATATACAGACCAAAAGAATCAAATAAAAAGATTTAACAAGTAAAAATGGCAACAATGTTGAAATAGTAGAGCACCAAAACAAATGATAAGCAATTAAGCCAATAGGAGGAGAATGGAAGGTGGGATGTAGAAAATCCTGAGAGGAAGAAAAATACTAAGATGCTTGTGCATTGGTCACACACTCTAATTCTCAAACAAAAACAACAACCACAGTGTGAAACATGTCAAACACTCCGCACAATTAAACGCTTCCTCATAGAACATGGAAATTTTGATCTCAACAGAAAATGCTTTTACAATGCAAATAATATGATAGATTTATTTGATCTCAACATAGATAGCATTTTATCCTTCTGAAAGGAAATAAAATCATACCAAAAATTATAAATCAGATATAACATACATTGATGAAACAAGACCATCTACAAAAATATTCGACCATGAAGCTAAGGTGTCCACTAACTCGTCTCACACAATTTGTTTAAAAACCCAAAATACCTACCAACAAACTGTTCAGTTACAAATTTTTATATGCACTCCCCAGACAAGAATATAAGACCACCCTAAAAAATGAAGAAAAAGGTATTGTTTACAACTTTTAAATAATGAAAATCAGATATATGAATTAAATTTAAAATATGAAGAAATTTCAATTTATTTTTGATATGTATATTAGCATTTATGCTTAATTTTAAAATTTTGTTTTGACATAAATATAAGACCAATGAGCAGAACTATAGAATATAAAGGCAGATTTTTTATTTAATATTTTGTAAATCCGCCGTTTGCTTTGATAACTTCAAAAATTCAACTAGGCATACTATCAATTAGTTTCTGAAGTTGAACCAAAAGGTATTTTTCCACTGCGTCTAAGATAGCGTTCAGAAATTGCTGAGTACTGTTGACCTCCTTCGTAAACTTTTGCAACAGTCAATCGCTACAAATTTTCTATAGGATTGAAGTCTGGAGAGCTCACTAGGTGGTCAAGAAGTTATTTTTTGTTCAAGCAAGTACTTTGTTATTGATGCATTGTGAATAGCAGCATTATCTTGCTGAAAAATCAATTCTTCTCCACATAGATGACACCCATCTTGAGTAAGGGATTAATCCTATAGTATCTTCACAATCTGCTGCTTTTTGTCAACCACTAAAAAATTATAGTTTAAGTTTTCCTGAAGATAAGAAGACCCCCCCCCCTCCAGATAATAAGAGGTCTTCCTTCACTATGCCTTGCGGGCCAGTACTTCTGAAAGCCATTTGGACCATCTAAATTGAATTTCTTTTCATCCGAGAAAACAACTTTTCGCCATTCTTTAGCATTCATGGTTTGATATTGACGAGCATATTCCTGTTGTTTCTCTTTGTGCTTCATTGTTAACCTTGGATGATGAATTTTCTTATACTTAATTCTTTCCTTGTTTAAATGCCTTCTAATTGTCCTAGTACTGCAAGGAGCATCCATTAGAGATTTCAATATTTTTTATGTTGATGAAGTTTTCTTTTTTACTTCGTGGACAATTCTTAAATTGTGGTGATAATTTTTCTGGCCTGCCAGACGGTTTTCTTGTTCCATACTTATTTGGACTTTTCAAGTAATTGCAGATAACAGTTTTACTGCATCCTAAGACCTTCAAAATTTCTGACATTTTCGAACTCTTTTCAGAGTTGTAACCTAGTCTTCTTCAAATTCAGATAATTTAGTTCCTTTAGCCATTTGTGTTTTTAGCACTTTAAGTATTACAGTTTTAATAGCTTTTATATTATATAGACTATATATAATAAATTTTTCAATTAAATCAAGTCCTTTTTTCTTTAGTTTTTATTGGGGGGGGTCTTACATTTATGTCAAAAATTAATTTAAAAATTTAGCATAAATGCTGAAATACATGAAAAAAAAAAAAAAAAATTCTTATTTTAAACTGAAATGTTTCTTAACCTTATCTTTCATATACCTGATTTTCATAATTCAGAAATTGTAAACAATATATATTTTCTTCATTTTTGACTGATCTTATATTTTTGTCTAGGTGTGTGTGTGTGTGTGTGTGTGTATTATTTCTTTCTAATATCAATTTGCAAGTAGTCAAATGTAGTTCACAGTCATCTTAAACCAATAAACACTCCTTAGTTGTAATATGAATGTTTTAAGAGCCAATATATTAATGTAGATTTATTTGATCCATAGATGTACCACCATTTTGGGTTAGAGTGGACCCAGGAGTAATAGCCACAAAGCAGTGACTACTCATTGACAAGAGTTTCAGAATTGGAGTCTCACCACCAGATGCAGTTTAGTGACATACCCAGAATTAGTGGGAGTTCTCTTCCCATATCAATGTTACAGTATATTATTTCAATAACTTGATATAAACAGATTCATGTACTGATTAGTATGTAAGGTACACTCTTTATATCCAAATCTTTCAATTATATGGTTTAGTGTAACTAAGAATTATTTACAAATTATTACTATCCTAACTTCAACTAATTTTTCATAATACTAGTAATTTACATACTGTTATATAGGTTTAAGTATTCCTCTCAGGATTCTACCTCAACCAGCTTAACAGATCTCTCTCTTCCTCTCAGAGACTGATACTTTTTCAAACATCTCAATAATTTCCTG
Source organism: Sepioteuthis lessoniana (assembly GCA_963585895.1). NCBI lineage: Eukaryota > Metazoa > Mollusca > Cephalopoda > Myopsida > Loliginidae > Sepioteuthis > Sepioteuthis lessoniana. The sequence continues at coordinate 40,048,302 of OY757932.1, forward strand.
CAAAAGAAGGTCTTTAACAATCAAGCAGCAGCTTAAAGCCCATTTCAAGAATTCATAGGTTCCAAGACTGCAAAATTCTGGAATAAATAGACATGTTTATTAATAGTGAATTTTATAGATTTTAATGGTTCTTGGTTTGATTTGGTTTCTTTAATGGCATATCAACCTTTGTGGTTATCTAATGCCAAAGAAGAACAGCAGTGGTACTACTTAGCTAGGGGGATAAGGGGGTTCATATCTTTCCCAAGGGTATTAGTCCAAAATTGTTGGAGTCCAGAACATTAGCCACTACACCGTGAGGACTCTCCCCCTTCAATAGTTTTTATTTTGTTTAATAAATTTGTACTTGTCCAGAATAGCACACTGAAAACATTTCTGCAGTAATATATATATATATATATATATATATATATATATATATATATAATTCAATGAAGATGGTAATATTTACATTCACCACCCAGATAAGAAAATTTCAGTCATTTTTTCCAATTATTTTATTTATTTATTTTATTCATTGAATAGTTACATGTAAAAATCATAAACCATAACTACCTACAAATTTTCGGCCGATATGTCTTCCATCCTTCTTCAGGTGTTTGCCAAACTCGGGAACCTTCACAGAATTTCAAACTATGTCCTTTATTGAATCCATGGGGGTCACAGGCAAGTAACAATACAGGAATACTTAAACAATTGTACTTGGTTATGGCTAACCGAATCAGAACAGGCACCCCCCCGATTCAATTGAAGGACGTAGTTCAAAGTTCCATGAAGGTTCCCAAGTTCGACAAACACCTGAAGAAGGCCGGAGGTCATATTGGCCAAAACGTTATCGAAATAATTAAAAAAAAAAAAAAAAAAGATGAAGACAATAGTCAGAAAATCCTCGATGACAAAAATCATCAAGCTTCATTGCAGAAATTTAGACAACTCATAACTATTCACCATATTACTTTAAGATGTTGACCAGTTGCCAATGTATCATTTTTCGATGAAAATGTAATTGTACACTAAATAATTGAAACTTACATTCACCATCCAAATACAAGTAAGTATTATATTCCTAAATAATTTTTGTACATTTCCACAGAATTAATGGAAATTCTTTGTTGTGTTATTTTGGACAAACAAATTTTATTCCAAGCTAGAATTTGAGGATTAAAAAAAAAAAATCAAAAAAACCCAGCTAAATAGAAATGATTAACTAGACTAGCTAATTATTATGTAATGGCAAGA
>OY757932.1:40054540-40349540 GCA_963585895.1 Sepioteuthis lessoniana
CTATAAAACGCTGTGTCGTCAACATTCTGTAACATCAGCAAAATTCCATACAAGTCACACACAGACACATCCGTAAAGAAATTCCATTCAAACGCCCTCACACACAGACAGACACACACACAAAGAAATTACTTCAAGCTGAAATTTATGAAAGCACAATTGTTATTGAAGAATTTTGTTTTGGCAATGATCGAAGCAAACAGAGAAAATGCTCCCCCTTTTTATCTAATTTCAAAGCACAACATTGTTTCTACAGAGAATATTAGACATTTGGTTAACTTGTAAAGAATAGGACAGACTGGGCTCTTTAACCTTGGTTAGGAAACCACACTAGAAAAAGGAAAACCGAATTCAAACCAGCTTTACTCAAAAACTGACCTTGTGTTGCATCCTGCTCAAGGCAGAGGGGTTGGGTAAATACATACATAAAGAATAAGTCAACATTTGCTTTGTGAATAAATAGTACAATAATAAATATTTGCTTAATCCTTTTCAATTCTTAGCCTTTCAGTTAAAGTAGCAAACACAAACTTTGTTCCAGGTTGTGGATATCTTTGTTTAAAGCTATCTCATAATTCAATTCAATGAATGAATGAATATAAAGGGTCAAAAATCAAATCTTTTTAGTATGTCATATTCTCATTGAGCCCCAAATTTCAGGTTTATGGTGTATAGTAAAACACCACGCAGCCTGAAATATAAGGTTTATCAATTCAAATGGTTAATATTGTAGATTTTACTAGTACATAGACTAAATGTAGAGGGCACAGTTTGGGAAAATTTTGCATCAGTGTCGACTAAGAATCAATAAAAATCATTTTATATTGAGGCTTTTACAGGAACAATATCATAAAAGATATTTAGTTCTGTTTTCTTAGAGGAGATTCCCTTTAAAGAATTTTGACATTACAATTCTTAGGTAAAGTCATGATTGGTTTGGGATTGACTTCTTCAGCACCATGGTCATTTTTGTGATAATTTATGAATAACACAAGATGTTAAAGATGAAGCTTTCATTGTATGACTAAACCACATTTGGATGCGAGACTTAGTAACAAGAATTTATAACACTATGTAACAAAATTTTTACTTTTTCTTGTTTCTGTGCAAAAGTTGATATTTCCCAATTGTTTATATATAAAGTAAATAGAAAAGACCTATTTTTTCCTTCAAATTTTGCTTTTGTAACAAGAGTAATAAAAGTTTTAAGAAATTATGAGAAACTATTTGGGAGCTGATATGTGAAAGCAATTTCAATTAGTCACAAATCTGACCCCCCCCAAACCTACTCTTTTCTAAATATTTTTGTTCACTTTTTCATATGATTTTGTAATTCATATAAATTTCAATTCATATGTTGTTTTATTCAGACCTTATGAAAATGTAGAAATTTGCTCATTTTTATATAGAAAAATAGCTTAATTTCTAAATTTCATTATCCAGGGCACAAAAGCTAAGTTTGAAGAGAATAATGGCCATCTTCTATACTTTTACAACATAGGTAATTAGGAAATTTTCCTAATTTTGCAGGAACAATTTGTTTCACATGGTAGAAACGAAAAATTTGAATGACTAGTGTGAATGGAAGAGATTGGGTTGGTGGTGCTGAAAACAATTGTTGGAAGGTTATTTTTAGGCTTAAACCAGAAGGGCATAAACAAAGCAGTTCATATGAAAAATCATGTTCACTTCGAGAGAGAGATAGAGAGAAAAAAAACCCAAAATAACATTAGTCCAAAGTATATATTTATATCTCTTCACCAATCAGTTACATTTTGTTTTGAGAGTAGAGAGATAGAGGATGAAATCTTGACTATCTCTAAAGTTTATGAAATTGTTTGATCAGTTCTTGTATTCCACCTACTGAGGAAGCATGGGGTGGTATAATGATTATTGTCGAGCAAAAATGGATGCAGCAAGCCAATTACTCTTAGGAAAAGCACATATCTATCTCTTCTCCCTCTCTGCTAGAGGTAAAATAAGTAAGGCAGACTGGGCTCTTTAGTCTTGATAGAGCAAACAGTCTAGAAAAAGGAAAGACTGAATTCAAAATCTGAAGAGTGTTGTTTGTGATAATCTGTGGTACATTAGTACACCATTCTTCTGTTACTAACTCATCCAAAAAGTGTAGCTGATTGTACAGAAACCTTCATCACTAGAAACAATTCCCTTGTGTAGTTCATTTGTTAAATTGATGTAATTAATCACAATCATCAGCTGAGTTATGCAATAGTAGACAAATGGGCTTAAAAGACTTGGTTAATAAGATTAATAAGGAAAAGAAAATGATAATCAGGGAGCTAAGTTCAAATTCTGGGCAATGCAGTTTGTATTTCACCTTAAGGCTTTTGGGGAAAAAAAAAACATGTATTCTCATCTTTTCCCCCAGCAATGGATAAAATAGTAAGGCAGATCAGGATATCTTGAGCATCCAGTTAAGAAGAGAAAACTCTGAATTTGAAACCTGAGGAGTGCTGTTTGGAGAATCTCTGGCACACTGCTGTACCATTCTTCTGTTATCAGACAAAAAGTGTGGCTGGTTGTATATAAACCTTTCTCATTATAAACAAATTGTCTGTCGGTTGTTTTCTAAGTTAAATGCTGATGAAGAAACATTATTTAACCAACTTGGAAAGTGAATTAATATCCTAACAACAAGGTATAAATATGAAGAGACCAGAAAAGCTTTTAAAAGATATTAGAAATGCTTCAAGACTCAAAGCTTCACTGCAAAAACCTAAGTGAAATAACCAGAATTAGAAAAAGTTATGCAATTCAATTACTATTATCACTTATACTTACAATTTCTGAGACTGGTTGTTGTTATAAGAAGGTATTCTGAAAGGTTCTTGGAGTGACTAAGAAAAGAAAAATCTTGAGCCAAGAAATGTATGGGCACACTATTTATTTAAAAAAAAAAAAAAAAAAAAAAAAAGTAATTTTCTTGGTTGGTCCAAGAACGTTTTAGTCATCCCACAAGGTGGCAAAGACATGTGGTATATAGGGATATCAGTTACAAGAGCTCCCTCATATATGGCTAACCAAGGAATGGCTAGCTGAAAATTTTCATGTCATCCACAACATATGGTCTATCAGCTTTCCTGGTTTGAATTCCTTGGATTATTATGTCTAGAATGTTGTTGTGACAGAGACCAACCATTAATCCCATAGTTCCAAGAACTCACTGAAGAACCCCCATCATGGATATGATAGCCAACAACAGCCACTTCTGAGGTCACATTCAAGGGTGAAGGTAAGGTTTAGGGAAAGTATTTTTCTAAGTTGAATATGTGTATTTAAAAAAAAAAAAAAAAAAAAAAAAATTTTTTTTTTTTTTTTTAAATATACTGATTTTTCTTTATATAATAATTTGTTCTTAATTGCTTAATGAGCCTTTTATCATAATGATTCTTTTGGACTAGTTACCTTTGTCTTTTTTTGGAGGGCACAGTGGCTGAAACAGTGTTAAAAAATTATATAGGTAAAGATGAGGAAACTGGTCTAAAAGAAACTGTGTTAGAGCCAAGATATATGAATCTGAGTCAATTGGTTTTTAAACAAATTTAACACCAAACAACTTCTCTTTCAGCTTATTCATGTCACCTGTTTGATGGTAACACTTGTTTTGTACACAGATAAAGTGGCAAATAATCGTTAGATTTGCATATAAATTTCAAACTAAATGTAACAATGAGACAGCAGTAGTACTGTATTTAATAATAATAATAATATATATATAATAATAAAAAAAAAAAAAAAAAAAAAAAAAAAAAATAGATGTTAGTTACTAAGTTTTGCTTAGTCTGGCATACAGGCCTTGGGTTGCTTGCAATGTCCTTTGTAACTAAGCGGTCACCCATCTAGATATTGAACAGGCTCATTTCTGCTTAACTTCTGTGATCTGGCAGGAACTGGTGCTTTCAGAGTGACTTGACCATAAGTTAACAGATGACTATAGATATGTGACTAAAAAGTGGTTTCACATTACCAGTCATGGATAGGATTTGCCGACTGTATATCTAGTCGGTGTGGTCAGAAGTGTGACTGTATGCAATATATATATATATATATATATATATATATATACACACACACAATGTATAAGCTTCTTGACTTGGATGGTACTCAGGACTTTGATTAACATGATGACAACACTAATGACATCCATGGGGAGTAATTCCAGACAGACTGAATGAGGCACAATTTCATTAAATGGAGAAAAAAAAAAAAAAAAAAATTGATGAATGAATGAGAATGAGAAAAAAAAAAGAAAAAAGAAAAAGTCTTGAAATTTGTTTTCTTTTCGAGTTTAAAAAAAAAAAAAAAAAAAAAAAAAAAAAAAAAAAAAAAGAGTAAAGAAAAATTTCCTTTTTTGGGTCTTCGTTTTAAAAGCCCTGCAGAGAGGCTAAGCGATGAAAACCTGTCCTGCATATGTGTCGGACATTTCCCACACTAGTGATTTCACAATCTTTACTATCCGTGACACATTTTTGTTGTCCTAGAAAGAAAGAAAAATAAAAAAGAAAAAAGTGGAACTTTAGGGTAACAAATGCAGATAAAGCCAAGAAAATAGAAACTGGATAGAAATAATTGCATACACCATTATCTCACTCTGAATAATCAATATCAACATCCAAAAGTATATTTTGTAATTCAGGTGCTTAACAAAAAAAAAAAAAAAAAAAAAAAAAAAAAAGAAGAAAAAAAAAATGCATCTAAAGTTTCTTAACTTTCAAAATGTTAAACTTTGAATTTCAAACACCGTTTTGACACTACCCAATCCATCCGACTTGCTGTTGACAAGACAAGCATTAAAATTATAGTGACAGATATAAATCAGTTTTGCCATCCTCAGTGTATTTTAACTTACAAAATGTATTGAAAAAGTATCAAGACTGAAGCTGTATCTACCAATGAATGAAACATTAATATTCTTCAAAATATTCAACATATTTATTCCAAAGTTTTTTATTGGTTGAAGCACCTCTGAAACTTCTTTTGAGATGGCATGAATTTCATTTAACATAGTCCATGTCCTTAAATCTTACTGCTGAAATAAATTTTCAGTTTAAGAAACAAGAAAAAGTGGCACAGAGCTATGAGGTCTGGTAAGTATGGTAGATGCTGAACATTCTCACTATGTGGTGACACATAATCAGTTCACTAACCAGATTATATGGCATAGAAGCATTTATATGGTTGGTTGGTTTTAAGGAATGTCAATGATTGTGGAGCTATTTTTATGCTGGAATAAGTTTTAAAATTATAGTCTCCAATCCTATACAATATAAGACTGTATCTTCATAATCATTTTAAGCATTATCTCAAAAAGATGTATGTGACCCTCAAATGTGACACTAAAAAGGCACAACCACTCCTGGGTCAGAGTGAACATGGAAGTAATGGCTATAGAAATTTGGTTTGGTTTATATATCAACTACTTATGGGTTATTTAATGCCAAAATTTGATTAATTTCTAAATGTTTGATTATAATCATATTTTCTATGTTCCATTGCATTTTTTAAAATCATACTTTTTATTTGCCTATAATAATTTGTTTGCACTGTTATATGACAAAATATTCCTACTACAAATAATTCATACACAATTGTATTGTTTAAAGTAATTATTCCTATTTCATAATAAACATTATATGGTTTCAAGTAACAAATAATAATCCTTAGTAAACAATTATAGCTTTAAATAATAATTATATATATATATATATATATATATATATATATATATATATATATATATATATATATATATATATATTGTTTGACCGATAGAGGGGACCTCAACAGAGTGGACTTAGGGATAATGGCAATGAAGGAATACTCCACATTCTCCAGAGCTCTAGAACTGTAGCCTCATCATGAGATGCTATTTTGTCCCATACCCAGGATAGATAATGCTTCTCAAAATAGAACTAAGAATTTTTGCTGTAAGTTGTTTGTTATAATAAATGTTTTCTAAAAATAAACACACCCACCAATTTTTTTTTTTTTCTTAAGAAAGATTTAATTTTTTTCCCCAAACCAAAGATACCAGGAATTTATTATTTCTAGAGGAACATTATACAATCAAAATGGATATCGTTAAATACAGTATCACTCAAAAATAAGTACACCTGAGAGTTTTCATTATTTCTAATTGATTATTATATAAAACATATCATTAGGTATTATTTAATACCAAACTCTACATAACTGAAACTGTAACCAAGAAAAAAAAATTGGTTTGAAAATAAACTTACTATATAAAGTTTTGTATAGGGGCATAGTTAATTTTAGACTACTATATATTCATATTTTTGGTTAGACTTTCAATACTGTAGAGTTTGGTAATAAATAATACCTAATGATATCTTTTGTATAATCTTCCACAAGAAATAATAAAATCTTTGTAGTTATGGCTAAGAAAGTTAACTTAAAAAAAAAAAAAAAAAAAAAAAAAAATTGTAGGAGTCTACTTATTTATGTATGATACTGCATATTATCTAAATTATTCTATGTTCGTGGCTATTATAATAAACTCACTTAAAAGCTATCAACAGTGGCCCTTAAGCTAATTTTCAAGTGCAATTCTGTTTATAGAATTTATATTATAGTCAATTGAATTATTAGTTTTATTGCAGCCAATTATTTTCAACCTTACCTTGGTCAAAATAAAGATAGGAGCGATGTTGTCTTTGAAGCTATCAGCAAGTGTCTCAGCTGACTTTTGAAGTTGGTCCCAAACAGCCGAAAAGTTGTCCTGTTCAGAAGCATGGAACAAATATATTACTGTGCCACCAGCCACAAACCTGCCTGGTTCTTCTGTCCACACTTGGGCAAGTTCTTCAGTGGTCTCTAGAATTTCTTCAAGATTCACTGTTGACTGACTCAAGACAACGCTCGTCAATTGCTTAGGTAACTGGTCAGCAGAGTCCAAAGCACAAACCTGTAAGAGCCAGAAAGATGAAGATAACTTAAAAAGGTTGGGTAATGTGCCTGTCAATATGCTTTCCTTTGGGAGAAAAAAAAGAAAATGAGACAAATAAATATAGGGTTCATGGTGGACAGTTGCATGTATTTCTAATTTTATATTTATCTATTGTAATCCATGGAGAAAAGAGTTTAAGTTTTGTTTAATGGCATATGAACCTCTGTGGGTCATTTGGTGCCAAGAAAGGTTAGGTTGGTTTTGTCTTCTATTTGGGTTTTAGAGCATGGGTTTTATGATATTTAATGATCCTTGTAGAATCAAAAACTAAGTTTCCAGACTTTTTGCGTATGGGCACTTTTATTGATAGTACACACATGAAACTCAAGTTCCCTTCAAAGTAATCTCCTATGGCTGCAATGCACTTGTACCATTCCAATAACTTCTGGAAGGCCCCATGGAAGTCCTTTTGTGTGAGCGTGTCAATGACCTTCGTCACAGCCTCTTTCATCTCAATTGTCTTATAACAACAGCCTCTGAGCTTAGGGAATAAGCAAAAGTCACAGGTCTGGACTCTAGGGAGGCTAAGGAACTGTCTTGATGCCCATCTTGGTCAAATAGTCTGTGACAAGGATGGAGTTGTGGACTGGTGCATTGTCCTGGTAGAAATGCCACTGACTCGATTTGAAGAGTGCTGGTCTCTTCCGACGGAATCTCATCCTGAACTCCCTTAAAACCTCAACATAGTAACTCAAACCCTTTGGCCAATCAACTGTTGTGTATTGACTTCCTTAGTCCTCCCACACCTCTCATCCCTCACAGACTCCCTGCCTTTCTTGAATCTTATTCCATTCAAAAACTGATGCTCGATTCATGCAAGATGGTTGGAAAGCAGTGTGAAGCATTCCATACATTTCTCTGGCATTTTTTCCAAGTTTAAAACAGAATTTTATTGCATATCGTTCTTCTAAAGTGTCAGATTGCATTTTTGAAATTCACCAGCTGTGACAATCAGGTTTTAGTAGGGTGTATTCCAATTGCTGCTGTAGCTGTTGCTTTGAATGTGAAATCATAAAACTTGGTCAGTCATCTCATAAGATGCATAGCAATAACATACTGAATTTTCAAGAGTCTATAACAATTTTAAATGCCTGTACAAAAAAAGCCTGGAAACTTATTGAATGCACCACATATTTGGCCAGATATTAGTGAAAAGGTAGATTTGGTCAGATTTCAGTGAAAAGGCAAGGTTTTTTGGAAGACACTAGTTTGGTTTGGTTGGTTTTATGGCACAAGAAACCTTGCATGCCATTTAATGCCAAACTTTGTTCATACACATATTAAACCTAAGATTTACGAACGAATACTAAGTAGATAATATTCCAAAGGAGTCTGAGCCCATCTGCCTGCATACAAACGACTCCAAGCATCGCTGCTACACAACACCAATAATTCAACCCAACATCAGCAATTTGTTTGCACATAGTTTAATAGTTATACATATGATTTATAAGTGAATACATATGATTCGTAAACATTTTACTAATAACATTTTTTCAACAAACTCAAGCTTATTTTTCTTCACAGCCAAATGATTTCAAGTATCTCGCCCAATATAAATCATTCTATTCACTTTTAATCATCTGTTTGCACACAGTTAAACAGTCTTGAACACTGCTATGTACCAGCAACAATTCAACATCAGTCACTTGTTTGTACACATGTAAATAAATATACAGGATATGTGAGAGATTAGTTTGTCAGTAATTTCGTTTTTACTTTTTAAGTGGATGGTTTGTAAATAACAAAAAAAAAAAAAAAAAAAAAAAAAAAAAAAAAGAAGGATTGAGTTCATTTGTTTGCACACAGCTAAATGGTTTCAAGTCTTGTAGTTATTTGTTATACTTTCCAGATTGAGGATGGCAACTATGCAGTCTGTGTCACTATCCATGCTTTCTATACTATAGGATCTTTGTAGGATTTTGTTGATCCCTAGGCATTGGACTGTTTATCTATTCCCATAGGTGACTTGGTTCTTGATGGTGAAGGGAATTTTTGAATTTGGTTGGGGGGACAGTTTAAATGTGCCTTCTGCTCTTTCACTGATCACTTCTGTGTTCCTATTTATTCTTCCAGCCAGGCCAATGGGCACCAGTGCTTTCTGTTTAAGTCACCCTGGCTTTTTGATTGTGGGCATTAAGTCCATTTCAATTTTAAACTCGTTTTAAATTTCTATTGGGGGTTTGGAGTTGGTTTTTGATTTTTTTCTTTTTCCTTTGATCTTGAAGTCGATCTATGTCTACTTTTTGTAGCTCTTGTTTCATTTTTTTTCTAGAATTTGTTGTTTCATTTTCTATTGGGTTGTCTTTGGTATTTTTTTTTTTATGAAGTGTCTTTTGGAGTTTTATGGTGTCTGTTTTGATGTTCATCAGAATCTTCTATGGTTTTTTTCAACAGGATCTTCTGAGTCCACTGGGTTGAATCTGTTGGATAATGGGATTGGTTCATTTATTAGTGTTTTTTTTGTTTAGTTTGGATTTTTTCTTTTCTTTGCTTGATTTTTCCCGATTTTCGTTGCGTTTCTCACATTTGTCTGAAATTGTTGAAATGTGTTCCTTGATTGTCTCTTTTGTGATCATTTTTAGTATTTCTATTAGATTTTTTTAATTCATTAATCAGTTTGTTCAGTTCTTGTATTTGTTTTGTATCTTCCTTTTCCTCATTTCCTTTTTTTGTTACATATGCATAACTGGGTTTGTTCTTGTATTTGTTCTATTTTTCTGGCCTCGGGGAAGGAGATATTTCTTGTGTATTTTATTTCTGTAATTCTTTTTTCTACATTTCATATTCCCGTTGATTCAGTTAAAGAGATTTTAACATTCTAATTCTGTGATTTGATTTTTCACATTTTGTACATATTGGTAGTCAGGTGCATTAATCTCTGTCCATATTTTTGGCATCTTAGAGGGTTTAGTATGTAAGTTTCTATTTTTGTATTTATGTAACCTATTCTGATGCTGGTTGGAGTTGTGGGTTTATTAAATGTTAGTAAGTATGTGTTTGTGTCTATGATTCTTGTTTCTTTGCATATGGAAATTCTCCTCACGTCTGTTATGCATTGTGGTCTAAGATGTAGTCTCATTTCTTTAAGGGAACATATGCGAAGTCTGGGGATTTTATAACTCTTTTTGAGAAGTTTAGGGTTGGGTGAGGGTATGTTTTTATTTTTAGTTTTCCAAATTGTTTCAATTTTAGAATCTTTTTTGATTTGTTGTTTGTATAATAATGGTGTTGTTCACAGCTGTTTTTTTTTTTTTTTTTTTTTTTAAAATAAGGAATGGCGATAGTTTGGCTGATTGATCGGATCAGGCCCATCTAGCCTAGTAAGAGCCAAACTGGAGTCATGTGACCTCTGGTTACCAGGTCAAGGACTACTCAGCCACCAGGATCCTATCCTTAAGTATTACAGGTCGCCATCCAAGGCCAACAGGTGGCGGGGGGGGGGATTTTATCTCTCTGCAGAGGAGCAGTCAGCATATTCTTCAGCCCCAGCTGACAGGGCGGTGGGAAGAGCGAGAGAGAGAATGGAAGCAACTTGCAGACTAGGAATATCATGCTAACTACTGATTAGCAGAGGTGGAATAAATAATAAGAAACAATAGATTCAACAAATGGGGGAAATTTTACATACAGAAATGTATGAGAGGGTTCCTTATCATGGCCTATGAGGAAGCTAACTTGTTTTATGTCTGTTCTACAATAATTGAATTTTTAGGTGTTTCAGGATAAACTTTTTTGTGGTAAGTTTCATGTATGAGGTGAGATAAGGTAGTTTGGTCCCAAAAGGAGATATGTTTTGAGTGTTATTCATGCCTGGCTGTTGAAGGTAGTAAGGGAATTATTACATGCAGTAGAAGACACATGGGGAACTATAAGAATGAGAAACTGGTCCATTGTGGAATGCAGGGTGTTAGTTATATGTTTTTGATGGGATCAAGACAACATCAGCTGCCTCAGTTTGTGGTATCTTCTAATTGCCCAATAGAAGTTAATAACTTGTCACCACTACATTCAACACGGTCAGATTGACCTTGAATGGCTTACAAACCATTCTATTTTTTGACTGCAATGATGAGTTTATGAATCATAATGAAATTTGACTTAGAATGTAACAGCACATATTTTTAAGTAAAGTACTCATTGCTTACCAAATAAGAATTATTCTACACAAAATTTGAAATACATTAAACTTAATGAATAAAAGTATTTATTTCAATTGCATCACAAAGCACTCTAGAGAGAGTCAGTGAATTGCATTGTAATGAAACTTTTAAGCAGACATTTACCTTTAAAAATCTTTGCAGCAATCTCTTTTCCCAATGAAATGATATAATACTTTCCAATAAAATATAGAGAAAATTTGGATAAAGACTTTAGTCAGCCCTTACAGCCACAACTAATTTGATGAAATAGAAAGTGGGTTAATACACATTGCATTTTTCCCATCAATACTTTTATGAGCAGTAAATTTTTTTTTCTGGGTTGAATTCATTACTTATATTTCTGGAATGATGATATTGACCAAAATAATTTAATAATGAGAATAGAAATTATAATTCAAGAGTATAAACTTTTTGAATCTATTAAATTTTATTTTGTAACTTATGCACTGAGATTAATAACTAAATACAAACACTCAAAAAACTTCAGCTGACATTTCAGAAGTCACGTGATGCATTTAATTTAATCTTAAATTACTGTTATCTTTATCTTCCACCTGCAAGATTATAACAATGTTATATGCTTACTCTAGTATATTTTTTAGGACGTGTGTACTGATGGTAGATTAAGATGAAATCTGTTTAATGTTTCGGCTAAGAAGAGAGAAGTTGTCACATAATGATTAGTGGCAAAGAGAATGAAATCAAAGGATTTAAATGCTGACTTGGACAGCTTGTGTTTTAGTTGGTTTTGCAGCATGTCAACTCCTGTTGGGTTATTTAATGCCAAGGTCATTTTTTTTTTTAAATCAAGTAACTAATAACAATCCTTTATAAATAATTATAACCTCAAGTAACTACTTTTAATTCAATACAAGTAATTTTCACACAATTCCTATCATAATTTATACAAAATTTTGATGGTTTCAAGTAACTATATTAAATAATAACCATTTATTTGCATGCAGTTATAGTTTCAAGTAGTCTTGTTTAATACAAATAATTTTCAAATGGATCTGTTTGACCCATAGATAGTAGTTGCAACAAAGTGACTGCACATTCCTCAAAGCTACAGAATTACCACTAAAAATGTGAGAGAGAGTTGTTTTGTAATTTGAGACTGCAATTTAGTGAATGAAATGTATATTTGCTTGAGATTTCAAAACCTTATTTCTAGAAAATTAAATTTAGTCAAAATTGGTAAATTTACTATTAAGAAAATGCAAATTTTAAAATTCTCTGGGACTTTGATAACCTAATTCTGACCAGCAGACTTAGTGATAATTAACAAAAAGAACTTGTCATTTGGTGGACTGTGCTATTCCAGCAGACCATAGAGTCAAAAACAAAAGAAAGTGAAAAGATTGACAAACAAATACTTGGATCTTGCAAGAGAGCAAAAATAATTATATATATATATATATAAAATGAAGATGACAGTGGTATCAATTGTATCTGGTGCTCTTCAAATGGTCCCTAAGAACCTAGAAAATAGACTGGAGGAACTATAGATCAAAGAATCGAGATCATCCAGACCACAGTACTTAAGATCAGTTAGAATACTTAGAGTCCTAGAGGTTTGGTTTCTTTATTTAATAGCATTTCAAAGCTGTCCTTGTAGAAGAACAGAAGTTGCACTATTTAACTCATAGCTTGGGGGATAAAGGGGTTCATACCTTTCCCAAGAGAATCAGTTTGAAAGTGAATCTAATAGCGTGACTTTCACTCCTTGCAATTTTTTTCCCATCAGTTTTAACTGGTAGTCTTTCACTGAAGTTTGAGTGACAATAAGTCTCTTCAGGTCTTTAGCTACTATCCCATGGAGAATTCCTAATGTGCAACATCATAGTGGTGTTTTTATTACCTGCAAAAGATAACTCATTTAAAAATGTTAAATTCTTTCTTTTTCTGATAAAAATATCACTATGATGTTGTAGTCCAGCACATTAACTACTATTCCATGAGACTTCCTCTAGAGAGCTAAGAAGATTTGTTGTCACTCAGACTTCAGTGAAAGACTATCAGTTAAAACTGGTGTGAAAAAAAATTGCAAGGAGTGAAAATACGTATGTAACTGAAAAGTTGTTTTTTTTTTTTTTATAATGGAAAAAAGTATAAATTCACTTTATTATAGTGATTATATTGTAAATTGAACCCTCATTTTAAAATCTAAAAATGTTAATATTTTTAAAGGTTAACAAATTTCTGGTAGACACAAAGGTCTCATCAATTTAAAAACACCAAAAATTACTAAAATTTTTTTTCTTAAACCAAATCCTATTACATTCATCTTTAAAAACAAAGGCAAACCTCAATGTGGTGGTCTTCAAGATGGCGTTTCAGGGCAGTTACCAAATTGGCATCCGGAATATTGACCAAACCAACTTTGAGAAATTTTTCTAAGAAAGAGAAAAAAAATTCATTAGAAAATAAAATCTCATTACCTGCAAAAAATAACTAATTTAAAAATGTTAAGGTCTTCCTTTTTCTAATAAAAAGGAAGTATGCAAGTTTTTTTCCAGATTAAATCTAATTTTTACAGAATATCTAAGATGATTATTTTAATCTTTTTATTCTAATTCTCTTTGGGATGTATATAAATAGATTTTCTAAAGTATAGATATTACATTGATCCTAAGTGGAAGGAGGGAAGTTTTGATCTTAGGCAAGGTACACATGCTATGAAGATGTGCTGAATAGTCCTTGGCCAGGCAAAGGGAATGACTCAAAGTTCAAGAAACTTGAAACACTGTTTTTCAAATTTCTTTAACTCTTCCTTCAAAAAAGATATAAAAAAGAAAACTCATCTTGGTTAGGCCAAGACCTTTTCAGCACTCACTTGTAAACTATTATCCAAACAGAAATTATTGATAGAGAAAGAAATAAAAAACAAGAACAGAAAAAGTTACTGTTCATTATATAAATGATTTTCAAGGATTGATTAAACTTCTGAATTCACTCTTTAAATTGATTTTGTTGTTGAACATTAATAAGCATTTTTTTGTTGTTCACTCATTTCTGAAGAACACCCCCCAAGACCCCTTTTTGCCTATGAAAAGTAAAGTTGAAGAACAGATCCACTGAAATGTTTTCATTACAACAAAAATAACACAAAAATATTAGTTCAACAGGTTGAACTGTTAGAATGATGCTATTCAAGGCGTGTCAAAAAAGCATGGAGACAGAAACTGTATTTACCAAGACAAATGAACAATGAAGGAAATGTTCATTTTCTTCAAAACATGAAATATGTTAAAAAGTATCCAAGTTGCATTTATAAAGACAAATGAACAAGGAAACATTAATTTTCTTTAAAATAGCCTATTTGGCTTTCAATACACTTATTCAAGTGAATTTTCCATTGATCAAAGCCCTTTTAAAATTCTTTTCTGATGTTCTTTATGTCCTCAAATCTTGTGCTTGAGATTAATTTTGAAAAAAAAGAAAAAAAAAGCCAAATGGAACACGGTCTAGTGAGTATAGGGGCTGCAATTACACATTATTATTATTATTATATAAATTGCTCAGCTCTACATTCATCTCCCTTTAAAGAAATTTTAAAGCTTCAGTCTTGATACTTTTTGATCACTCTTATACTTACAATGTAAATACCTGGCAACATTTTTTCTTAATTATTTATCTAATAACATCATTTATAAAAAAGGAGTTTAACAGGCTGAAAAACTCTTGCAATGATGTTGATTCTTCACAGAATTAGACGTTATTTGAATTCTAGCAACATTTACAGACAATTTAATTTTGACCTTTAACACAGTTAAGAATCAATTATCAGAGGGGGAAAAAAAAAGGTAACAGAAAATAAAAAGTGTACTAACCTTTTAATGTTCCCTCAGCAGTATAAAAATCTTTTCTGTGTGTCACCTGAAATGGAAAATAGAAAATAGAAAAAATAATTAGATAGATTGAGGTGTGTGTGTGTGTGTGGCTAATTCAATTATCACAACATTTAGGCTCTAAACTACCTTGGGTGTCTATTATACTTATCCTTACATCACTATTACAACATTATTATCTAATATCTGAACAGTCAATACAACAGTCAAAATGTTATGAAAATAACAACCAAGATGAGGATATCAATCTGAGTACATCAGTGCATAGTAATATCATTAATATATTATATCAATTACTAATGATTCAGTCTATTATATCATATATCTTAAACTTTTAGCATGCTTGATATCTCTCAAAATATGAATATGTAGCAGTTCAAAAATAAGTACACTCCTCATGCAATTCAATTTTTGATTGCAGAGGTGTTGCAATGCTGTAAAGTTTTGTAATGAATAATATCCATTTTGTTCCAGTAAAAATAATAAATCCTGGTATTTTGGGTTTAGAAGAAAATGAACTTTTAATAAAAAAATTGTTAGATGTGAACCTACTTATAGGCAATACTGAATTTTGGTTAGTCAGAATTCTTGTTTTTGTTCATTTTTGTTCGTCTGAATCACTGAGATAAGGAATTATCATTAGTATTCACTGAGGGGCCCAAACTAGTGTATACATCTTGGTCATTATTAGAGTCAATGTTTTGGCTGGCCTTCTTCAGTAGTAATCTGGGAATTTTGAAGTAAACCCTCTATTAAATCCACAGAGATAGATTGTTCTCATTGCACCATCCATAAGAGGATATCTCATATCAGTGGAAGGGAGAAGCAATATCTCCAGAGAGTATAAAGATATGCTCAAAATGTGGACAGTAGAATGAGGACAATTTAACCTTACGAATTGAATAAAATGTTCTGTTCAAAGCTCACAGATGACTGACTATAAAAGACAGCTAAAGACCAAAGAGTACAACAGCCAAAGCATTGTGACTATAATAACAAAGATGAGGACACCAGTCCAATTACATAACAAAACAGCAGCTGTACAGCTACTTGCCTCTCAGATGAACAAGACATGCTGGGTATTTCTGGAAAAGCAGGGACATAAAATTTATAAGCAATATTCTCCAGTGGATTGCTACATATGGACAGTGTTGGTCAAGCAACAAAGATTTACATTAATTCTATGCAGACACTAGATGTAATCTAGAAAACTTGTAGAGAGGGCTGAATGATAAGAGTCAAGAGAATCTATGCTATCAGCACAACTCTATAGATATATCATTATTTTATAATCATTATTGTATCACCATTATACTATTAGTTACCAATATATATCATATCCTTATAATATTCTCATTTCAATGTTTCACAGCTATTTGCTCCAGCCTTCCTTATTAAATTGAATGTTTAATAGATGAAATGATTTTATATATAACAGAGACAAGAAAATAAGTTTGAATGCAACAACTTACAGAAAAAGCATGGTTCAAAACAAACTTTCAATTGAAATAAATTGTTACCTTTCCATCATTACATGAAGGTTGGCTGGAAAGTTTATAGGCTGACTAAGATGGAATGTGAACAAATGAGGTTCATTTTTCAACAGTCCCCACCCCTTTGTGGTTCACACACTTCTTTCATCAGTGTCAGTAGTTTGAAATCATTGGTCAAAAAAAAGGATTCAACAGCAGATATGATTTCATCATATGAACTTTTCCACCCACCCTCATATAAAGCAGGAATAATTTCAAATGATTTAAAAAAAACAAAAAACAAACAAACAAAAAAAAAAACAAAAAAAAAAACAAACAAAAACATCCGCCCCCCCAGAAAAATCCCCAAAACAAACAACAAACTCACCTTCCATAAAGAAGACGGTCCATCAATGAGGTAGGCACCAATATTGGTGTATTTGCGTACAAGATGTAGACATTCAGTACCATAATCCAAGTCATCATCTGTACACTAAATAAATACAAAGAAAGGAAAATTACAAATAAGAGAGTCCAAATACTGCTTTTTCAGTTTTTTATATTAGAATTACTTTAAAGTCAAATTTTATGCTAGGTTTGATTTTATTCAATGTGATTATCCTTTTTGCATCTCATAGGATAAACTTTAAATTTAGCATGGAATATACTAAATTGCTATGTGGATGAAGACTGGGGCATTGATCAGTTTTCTGTTTCACACTGTATCTAATGGGCATGTAGTAGTAATGCCACGAACAATTTTACCTCGAGGAAACAGAAGGTGTACTCTCTCTGCTACCGGCACATGGAAATCAGAAGAAAAAAAAAAAAGGATGCAAGAGGTGTGACTTGTTTTATGGAGGAGAACGAGAAAAGC
This sequence comes from Sepioteuthis lessoniana, assembly GCA_963585895.1. Taxonomy (NCBI): domain Eukaryota; kingdom Metazoa; phylum Mollusca; class Cephalopoda; order Myopsida; family Loliginidae; genus Sepioteuthis; species Sepioteuthis lessoniana. The sequence continues at coordinate 40,071,892 of OY757932.1, forward strand.
CTCCGTGAAGTGGCGAGATTTGATGAATATAAAAGAGACTAAGTTTGAAGTGGAAAAGGGCAGTATTTTGCTGATGTCTGATTGGTGAACATCCAACAGTTTATTTTGTGCATTAAATAATTTGAGTACCCCCCCTCAATAGATTGATTCCACTTCGACTAGACTTCCAAAACCTCGAACAGGGCAACTGCTTACTGCAACTCTCTTGGACGGCTACCGCTCTTAGAGATTCATTACTGCTTACGACTATTAGAATTGAACAGCTTCCATGAATATATGGAGTTTTTACTTCTTGCAAAGAAACCTACTTCTCCAGCTTGGATCAGCCAGAACTAAAATACAATGGGGGGGGGGAGAAAGAGGTCGTTGTTTACTAACTTCTGATCATACTGGCATTGAAGATTTCAGTTCATTATGGACAAAAAAAACAAAAAAAAAAACAAAAAACAAACCTTTCTGTCTACATAAAGAAATCCTTCTCTTTCTATCTTACAATCTTTTAAAATCTGCCAACCTGCCTAAATTTTTTAGCTCCTTTTTAAACCATTATACAAATACATACATATATACTACACTTAAGCTTATATACCAATATAAATATGCTTGCACCCATATGCATATGCCTTCACATAGATATACATGCATTATTGCACCCAAACATATGCACCTAAGAATAGAAGAGATTCTTGTATCAAATCAGCCCTAAGAATGAAAATTGTAAAATACTGTATGACACCAACTTGATAATGAACCTGATTTTGTGTTCAAAGATGATTTCTTGCAGCAATAAGTAGACATGTCTTGATTTAAAGATCAAAATGACTTTACCATTTCATAGGCTTTTTTGATGAGTTCATGTTTGAATCCCTGAGGCATCTCACTGGCACGGTAGCTGTTTCGATCAAGTGACTGTTTGAGAAAATTATTGGAGTCAACAGCAATTACTGTTGACACCAAAGGGCGGACAACTCCAGCAGCCTGCACAAAATCAGAAAATGCATGCTTTAGAAAATAAAAACCAATAAGTTGAAAAACACTCCTTAGACCAGAGCTTTTCAAACTGTGTTGTGACACTCAAATGTGTCATCAAAATTTTAATATATCAATTCTTCTTTCAATTGTTTGAAAAATTTTTATTTCTTTTTACATACAATATCACCCATAAGTACACCCCTAACAAAATCTTGGAAAAAAAAAAAAAAAAAAAAAAAAAAAAAAAAAAGTTTTCCTCAAAACCTAAGTTTTATTACTTTTAGTAGAACATTGCACAATCAAAATGGATATCATTAGGTATTTTTACCACCAAACTCTACAGTATTAAAATTCTGGGACCAAAATTATGTACATCCTTTATAAAAATTTACATAATTTTAATTTTTGTTTAGAGTTTTGATGCTGTAGAATTTGGTAATAAATGTTACTTAATATCCATTTAGATTGTTTAAATGTTTAACTAGAAATAATAAAATCCTATTTTCCTTGGATTGATATTTTAAGAAATTGTTATGAGTGTATTTATTTATGGGTGATCATTTTATTCAATATTGTATAATATATATATATATATATATATAAGAGCAATATAGATTGTTACTAAAGAGGGCAATACTAGGTGGAATACAAAAAACATTGAAGTAATTGTCATTTGTCCAGGAGTTTTGAAAGGCCTACTTCTGATAGTAATTTAATTTTGTATGTAAGTAAGTAAAGTTGGTAACCAGAAGGCTCCCTTTTCAATAGCTACTACTAATAGCTGTAGGGGAGGGCACTACTTCTTTCCATGGATTGTTCCACTTTACCCTTGATACATTCCTTATATTGCTGAGTGTTAAGCAAGGAGGTATCAAGTACCATTTTTAAAGTCTTTGGTATGACGCAACCTGGGATTGAACCCAGGTCTCCCGGACCATTGGTGAACACTACCCACTAGGCCAATGAGCCGGTAATATTATATATCAAATGAACAGAAAGTACTTATGTTCTTGGAAAGCTGAAATTTGCATATAATTATTAGCTATGGTGGACAGAAAGATAATTAAGTAATTAAAAAGGTAGATAAATTAGGAAATTATTATTTGTCTATCTTATCAATCACCAAATAATTTGATCTGATAAGATATTAAATTCAGCATGAGATTGGTTTTCAGTTGCAGGATTTAAAAAAAATGCAGACGTCAAAGAAACAAGTTAACATGTCACCAATGCAAAAAAGTTTGGAACGCTCTTCCTAAGATGAACATTCAATTTAAATTTACAAGACACTGAAATTTTTTTAAAAAACAAGTTTTAATTTTTTATTACGTCTTAATTTATATTAATAAATATTTAAAAAAAAGTTATCCTTTTAGTTGCAGGAAATATACTTAAAATTATGTAAATTTAAAGTTCCATAACAACAATGAATAAGTATAAAGAACTTACGAACAATAATAGTCTATAACCATTGCATGGGCAGTGGAAGAATAGGCTACCCTTGTGAATTGAATTTTTGTTAAAAACTGCAAGAGCATCAATCAACATGACAGATACCTGAAAAAGACTAGAGGGTATGGCAGCCACCAGCAAGATGAAGATATTAGTCTGAATAGATCAGTGTAAAATGATAATTTCTCATCCATGAAATTTAAATAAAAATGTTCTAAAAATAAACTAAAATCCTGAATTCTATGCACCAAATTGTTTTTTTAACAAAGCATGTCATTTCAAAAATATTTCAAGAAAGAAATTTAACATACGCCATGTTTTTTGGCAGCTAACACCACTTGTTGGACGACAGACTCACTGGTCAAGGGACGTACAGCATCATGAATTAAGACAATGTCAGGTTCTTCACATACTAAAACAATAAATAGAAAAATAAAACATTTAAAAGTTAAGATAATGATATTAAATCAGCTAGTAAAAATTTTAGGCGATATTGAAAAGTTCTTGGTCTGACAAAAAAAGGGAATGACAGAGACAGGAAATATACATGCGATTCAACATATTCATCTCAAAATACAACACTTGGTAAATCATTTGTCAAGTTTGAGCCTCTGCACTGAGAGGGGGGAGGGAAAAAAAAATTTTTTTTCCTTGATTGGACTGAAAACTTCAACAATCCTGTGTTTTGTGTGCGTGTGTATATATATATATATATATATACACACACACACACTGAATAAACTAAAAATAGCAGATTTAAAATCTAAAATATGTTGACATAAATAAAGAAATAAAATTAAAAACCAAAATACTTTTCAGAATTATTTTCTATAAATGTAAACTCTGCATTATTTGGAATTTGTTAATTGCAAAAGATATTTTAATCGTACAAAAAATATTTGTTTTGAGACTATTCAAAATGGTGGCAAATCAAACAGTGCTCCAAGCTTGAATAGAGGTCTGTCATTAAGTTTTTGGTGTCTGAGAAGTGCAAACCAGGTGAAATTTACAGAAAAATGTATGATGTGTATGGAGAAGTATGCTTTAGTAAGGAAAAAAAAAAAAAGTTTTCAAATGGGTTAAGCAGAGTTTGCCACTACAAGCCGGAGTGTAGTGGAAACACACACACACACACACACACACACACACACACTATCCAGTAAAGAAAAAATTGTTTGTTTGGGTTTTATGGCATATCAACCTTTGTAGGTTATTTAATACCAAATCCATTTTTTATATGAATAAACAGTTCTATTTCAAACAATTCAGTTTAGTGTAAATACAGTTTAAATATCAAAAGAGTTCCATTTCAAGCAATTCAGTTTCGTATAAGTAAACAGTTTAGTTCTATTTGACCCATAGATTGGACCCTATCAAGTGCTACCACTCTAGGCCAGAGTGGCCCTAGGAGTGATGGCAGTGAAGGAGTACTCTGCATTCCTTAAAGCTCCAGCATTACTGGAACCTCACTGTCAGATTGTTTAGTGTCATACTTGTTGGGGGGGGTATTACCCCTCTGCAGAGATTCAGCTGTTGTATTCTACAGCTCCAGCCGACTGGGCAAGGAAAAGTTCTGGGAACAGCAATCAGGTCATGCTGGCAGTCTCCTGAGAAATGAAAGGACACATCATCGAGTTCTTTGAAAAAGGTGCAACTGTAGACAGTGATTCCAATTGCCTACTCCTTAGGCAAAATTCACCTTATTCATTGAATGACTCATATGCTGTGGCAAAAATAATAAGGCAGTCAATAACAATATTCTAGGAAGTAATGACCATCCGTAGAATCCTTGAAGGCGTTCGGACAAAAAACCTTCAGGCGACATTACTATTTGTCGACTTTACCAAGGCCTTCGATTCCATCCACAGAGGGAAAATGGAACAAATCCTACTAGCATACGGCCTACCAAAAGAAACCATAGCAGCAATAATGATTCTCTACAGAAACACAAAAGTGAAAGTACGTTCACCAGATGGAGACATGGAATACTTCGACATTGTTGCAGGAGTACTACAAGGAGACACGCTAGCCCCATACCTCTTTATCATTTGTCTAGACTCCGTGTTTAGAACGTTGAGCGACAAAATCAGAGAAAATGGCTTCAAGCTGACTAAGAAAAGAAGCAAAAGGTACCCCCGCAAAAACAATCACAGACGCCGACTAGGCTGATGACTTGGCGTTACTGGTGAATACGCCTAATCAAGCAGAGACACTACTGCATAGTTTGGAACGAGCCGCAGCAGGCATTGGCCTCCATGTCAATGCACACAAAACTGAATATATGTGTTACAACCAAACGGGCAACATCACCACACTCTGAAACTAGTAGACAAATTCTCCTACCTAGGAAGTAGCATCTCATCAACTGAAAACAACATCGACACACGACTGACGAAAGCATGGACAGCTATCGATAGGCTCTCGATCATATGGAAATCAGACCTGACCGATAAAATGAAACGCAGTTGTATTGATACTGCTATATGGATGCATTACATGGATGCTAACTAAACGGCTGGAGAAGAAGCTAGACGGCAACTACACAAGAATGTTGAGAGCAATATTGAACAAGTCCTGGTGACAACACCCCACGAGACACCAACTATACGGCCACTTGCCTCCCATCATTAAAACTATACAAGTTAGATAAACCAGACACACAGGACACTGCTGGAGAAGCAAGGGCGAGCTCATAAGTGATGTACTCCTATGGACCCCCATATATGGCCAAGCAAAAGCAGGACGACCAGCTCGAACCTACATACAGCAGCTATGTGAAGACACAGGATGTAACCCTGAAGACCTGCTAGAGGCGATGAAAGATAGGGAGAAGTGGCGAGAGATAGTCAGGGATATCCGTGCTGGTGGCACGACATGATGATGATGACAAAGTAGTAGATTTCTTATAATAAATACATTTCAATGAGTTCCCTATTAGTCCAGCTCAATATGTAACAATTAAAAAGACAATTGTGTTCTTACACCTAAAATATTAAAATTATTTTCATGCCGAACTCACTGTTACTTGGAAATATAATTTCATTATTTTAGGTCTTTGCTACAATAGCATAGATCACTTTTCATGCATTTTTCTTTTTCCTAAATGCAAAGTTGAGATATCTGAGAGCCTTATGTTTACCCAGATGATAAATACTATCAATAATTGTACCTTGCTCAACTCCTTCAAATTGTCGTATAAACTTAAATAGGGTGAGAGTTTCATCAATTACAATACTTTTTATGTTGACAGTGTACATTTAAAGTTTGAATAGTGAATATAAAATCTAACATATCAATGGCCATGAATTTGGATGGTTGTTGGCTTGGTTTTACAGGACGTCAATCCTTGCTGGGTTATTTAATGCTAAAGTCAGTCAAGTGAATATATGGTTTCAAGTAACTAATGATAATCATTGATAAATAATTATAGCTTCAAGTAACTATTCTTAATACAAATAATTAATATAGAAAATAATTATTCCTACTTAATAATGATAATCATTTGTTTGCATACAGTTTCAAGTATTCTTATCTAATATTAATAATTTGTATTGGATTATATAGTTTCAAGTAACAATAACGGTTCTTCATAAACAATTATAGCTTCAAACAACTACTCTTAACAGAAATAATTTGCATACAGTTCTATGATTTCAAGTATTTACCACTCTGGATAAGAGTGGATCTGGGAGTCATGGCAACTGAGGAGTGATTCTGCACCTATCAGAGCTCCTGAACTTGAGACTCACCTCCAGATGTGGTTTAGTGTCATATGCAGGTCTCCTGTTTTAGAAGAAACTAGTGGTGTTTCCCAGCATAGCTTGGAGACGGGGGAGGGGGGGTTATGACACAAAATATCAGTTCATAACATTGCATGTAACCTACCAGGCTAAAGTAAAATATTGTTTATTATGAATTTTTTGATAAATGAAAAAATTAAATATTAATATAGATTGAAAAAAAAAAAAAAAAAAAAAGGTCTTTTATACCAAATAGCAGTTTTCTACATCCTGGCATTTAGATGTCCATAAGGCTTTACAGACTTCTGGCACAGACACACAGGCATAGTCAACTTTATTAAGTAGAAGGCCTGGTTTGGCAGTATCACTTGGAATAACATTTAAACTTGAATCTATTAAAGATGTTGAAGTATAACTATTTTGTGTAGAGTAATTATGCACAGCCTATTTTAGAGGAAAAGGTCAGTTTTGTAGAAGTGACCAGTCAGAGAATAGCCAACTTTGAGGCATAAAAGTTGTTTGAACTCTTTTCTGTTTAGATTTAGTTTCTTTGGTTGTGAGCATGTGGGGTCTAGATGTAGCCATCATTGGTAGATTTTTTTTTTTTTTTAAATTCTCATAAGTGTGTCAGTTTTAGGGAGTGTTAGTCAGCATTGGTGAAAGTTATAGAGTGAATGTCAACATATACATTATACTAATGATAACATTTAATGACCGAAAAATGAGAAACAAATAAATTTGACATAAACTATATACATGAAACATTATAAATATGTTTGGATAAAGACTGCAACATTGCTTCACTTGCTCTAATGGCAAAATAAGAGTGGTGGTTTCACTCAGTGAATGGTAAATGTGAGCATTGGTCTGAGTATGTTATTGCTTATATATCCAATCCAAGGATATATGTATAGACTTTTGGGTTTTTAGCATTTGGATTCAGGTTGATTGACTGGGTCTGAAATCTGTTTAATTTTTTTTATATTTACCTCATTTAAATTAACTACACAAGCTGAGTTAATAACCTGATGGACTCATGGCCCTGCATTTACTTTATTGACTGAAAATCTCAATGCGTATTAAACAGTGATATTTGTGCATGGGTTAGATAATATTTATTTTGAAAAAAAATAAAAGATAAATAAATAGAGGAAACAAGTGTGTACCTAAAGAGACAGCCTTGATTCCATTATAGATGGACCTATGTCTTGTAGCTGCAGCAGTTGCCACATGGACTTTGTCAAGCAGATGCTGGCTGGCAACTTCTTGTAGGCTATCTGTGTATTCTTTGGCTACAGTCACAATAATTTTCTGAATCCATGGAATCCTGAAAAGATTAAAAACAAAATATATTGAAGATTGATTTATTTTATACAGGTACAAGAATTTTCTGTTATTAGTGTTTTGTTTTATGTTAAGAATCTTGCTGGATCAAAAAGGTCAAATAAATTCTGTAACTTCAAAGAATCATTTTGATAGCTGAATTCATCTTTCTTTTTATTGTTCCATCATGTCTGGTCTGGAGCATTCTCTGCAATTTTTTCTCTAAGGAAAGAGACTTTTGTTTTAGTTTCTTTGGTAATGAAGCAAGAAATAGAATTGAACATCTATTTTTTATTTATATATTTTTGTTACATGAAATAGTTCTGTGAAAAATCAGAAAACAATTTTGCTCCCCTTGTTTCTGTTGAGAAGCCACAGTCAATTGAAATCCATTCTGGTCCAGCATATACATTTGATATCTTGATGTATGATGTTTCCTTGATTTTTCTTACTTTACAGTGGCACTCCCTGTTTATTATTTGGACTTCATCCTAAAGATTTGTGCTCATTCTTCTTTCCAGATGTAATCAACCATACCAGACTTTTCTATTACACCTTTCATGATGGAATACCAGCAAGGAAATTGTGTTAACTAAACAAAAAAAAAAAAAAAAAAAAAGTTTAAATTGTGCAAATCATTACTTGAAAGTATAGAACATTTTCTACATTCCAGTGATCAGAACTACTTTGTCAGCTTAGAATACCTTGACTGTTTTTCCATCTCTACTCCAAAAGAGGTGTTCTGGGTACTGAAATGCATTTAGTCATGAGGCTCCAGCTCTGGAAAGTATGGGTCACCCTTTCATTGCCATCACTTTCATGTACACTGACCTGAAGTGATAGTAATTGTTAGGGTCCCATCAATGGGTCAAATTGATATGTTTGAAAATTATTTGTATTAGATAGGACTATTTGATACAATATTATCATGTAAAAATCATTTGTATTCAGAATAGCTACTTGAAACTATAATTGTTTATTAAGGATTATTATTAGTTACTTGAAACTATAACCATGTGAAAACAAATGAGAATTATATACTTTAAATTAATTATTTCTATTTAATAATAGTAAATAAATTACTAGATAGAAATACTTGAAACCATACAATTGTGTACAAACAAATGATTATAGACAAATAGAAAAGTGCAATGAAACATTAAACATTTACAAATTAATCAAATTTTATCATTAAATTATCCATAAGGTATTGATATACTGTTAACCAACCCAAAAGAAAGGATTTTTTTATAAACAGTATTAACAAAAAACTCAATATGTGACTTCACCTAACTATGGATACATAGTAGGGCAGACTGGGCTCTTTTGTTTTGGTATGGCAACTAGTCTGAGGGAAGGAAAACTGTACTCTGCTTAGAAATTGATCTTGTGTTACAGGAAGTGGGAAAGTTCAAAAGATTAGACAAAATAGTAGATTTGATTAGTTGATAAGGTGTATTTCCTTGAAATACTGACCTTATGCTGAGACTTCTTCTATGTTTTATATTTCATTGCACAAAGGTTTGCAAATGGAGACTAATTGAAGTTCCTGAGAAATAGCATATTGTATAAATCCAGATATCATTATCATTTTTTTTTCCTTTGCTTATTTTTATTACAACTCACATGGGCTGTTGATCTGTGACAATGAGAAACAGAAAGGATAAAAGTTAATAGAACTCACATTCTTTTTGCCTTGGAGAAGCCTTGTAAAATGCATCAATTACACAGATCAACTGGTGCATTTAACCAGTGGTGAATAGGCATCTCACTGAGTGTGTATTCTTTATTGTTTCTGATCTGCACTGTTCCTCACTGTCATAAATTGATGAGCTGAGTTGTGATAAAAAATGCAACTAAAAATTAATATGGAAGAAAATACTGATCAAAAATTAATAAATGGTAATTGTGGGCAATTAGGAATGTTATCTATTTTATTTTTAGCTAATATGGTTTTACAAATGAAAAAGGTCAAAAAATGAGGTTTTTTTTATTGTCTTATTCAAAAGAATCTTGGTTAGTTTTGGTTTGTTTTCATAATGGCATATCAACTCCTAATGGGTTATTTAATTCATTTGTAAATGAATCATTACAATCATAATATTTTTAATGTTCCATTAGATTAAAAAAAAAAAAAAAAAAAAAAAAAAAAAAAAAATCACACGGATAATCATGTTTTCACTCAGTTATATGGTTTCAAGTATTCCTATCTAGTACAAATAATTTACAAACAGATCAATTTGGCCGATAGGTAGGATACTAAAAGGCACCAACACTTCAGGTCAAAGTAGACCAGAAAGTAATAGCAATGATGGGATACATCACATTCAGATTTCTAGAACTGGAGCCTCACCATCAGATGCCACTGATGGTCATACACAGGAAACCTCTTGAAAGAATCTGAAGAGATTCTCAACAAAATAAAAATCTAAAAAGGGGAAAATAATGAAATAAATCATCAGTTTTTAATTTTGTCAAAATCTATCACAAAACCCTTAAAACATAAGAACCCCTTAAAAAACAAGCTTTCTTTTACAACCCCAAGAAAAAAAAAAAGCTGTTTTTTTTTAAGAAACTTTTTGATAAATACCAATATAAGAACCTTTTAAAAAATGCCATCACAAGAACCTTTTAAAAGGTTTGGTTAAAATACCCATTAAAAATATAAACTTTTTGAAAAGCTTTCATAGAAAAAAAAATGATAAAACCAAATAAAAAGATCTTCATATTTTTATTACCAAAACATTAAGCATTTATTTCAATTTAGTGAAAAGGAGACTTTCAGAGGAAGATACAATAAATGTGTATATGTTTATTCCCTTGATAATGAAAGCAAATTTGTATAACATTTAGAGAGTTTGTCAAGATATGAATGCAACAACTGGGTAGATATCCAAACTTGCAGAGAGAGAGAAAGGAGGGGAGGAATTAAAGGAAAGTTTGTGAACAAATATTGTGTGTGTGTGTAATTATATATATATATATATATATATATATTACACACACTTGTACTTATGTACATCTGTTTATATATACTTGGTCTTATCAGAGAGATGCAGAGTATGAGTGTGTGTGCACACACAGACATAAGAACATTCCTTTCCAGTTTAAAGAATAGACATTACTGTGTCTCCATAAGTAACATAACTGGGTGGAGCACATTGACAAGAAAGCATCCGCTTACAGCTAAAGTGGAGGTTATCAGGTTCTACTTTTAAACTTTTTAAAGTATCAAAAACCATATGCTTTAAATGTTATTTAACAAACTGAAAGATATAGGCAGATACCCAAGGCAAATTTACAGAAATACCACACCATAGGTTCTACATGAAAAAAGTATTAAGTCTGAAATAAATAATAAATGAAACATTCATTTTTCTTAAAAAACATCTCCTTGGCATTCAAGACAGAAATTCCAGCAAGGTCTTCTTCGGTCAAAGCAACTTTGAAACTCTTTTTTGCAATAGGGTCAACTTGTGCTTAATGTCTTCCAGGTTTCCAAATCTTTCTTGAGATGATTTTTCAGTTTACGAAACAAGAAAAGGTCAATAGATCTATGTCTGATAAGTATAAAGGATGCTGCACTTATAAACACCTGTATTTTGTCAGAAACAGCTACTCAAAAAATAGTGACTTGTTCCTTGGTCTTTTTTCCTGCCTTCATATTGACAATGACTCAGACATCTAGACACACCAATCCACAAGTCTACATACCATCATTGTTTTATCACATAAATTGCTCAGCAATGCACATCTTCATTTAAATTCTAAAATAAAAATTTAAGATTTAGTCTTGATGCTTTTTGATCACACACACAATATGCTAAAGCATATTATGTTAAATAAAGATTTGTTTTATTTTTCAAGTGAATCCCGTCTTATGTCTCAGCACTCATAGGCAGGGAACTGCTCCTGTGAACAGCAATCTTGTTTTTTTTTTTTTAAGGATTTAAACCTTCCTGATCAAGTACCACTGGGAGTAAAGGTGAGGAGCTCCCTTCCCTAAAAAAACAAAAAAAACAACAAAAAACAAAAAAAACCACCATTAAAACATTCCATGAGGTAAAAGGAGTTCATATACTAAATTTCCTCAAGATTATGTATTGTAGATTTCAAGGCTAACAGACCAAGAGAATTTATATATGTATAAAATCATGGGCATGCCATTTGAATAGGCAACTTGGGTAATTCCAATGTGACGAAGATTTTAAAGGTTAATTATCTATTTGTATATAAAACTCAAAGTGAGCTCTTAATTTATTGGTGATGCAACATGATCTTGCTACAGAGTAATGAGAAATTCTCTTGTTATGGTAACACAAGGTATTATTTGACAGTAAATATGACTCATGCTACTATCACAATGGAATTTCTTATTACTCGGTAGTGGCTGTGGTTGTAAATACATTGCAAAAAGCTTCATGTACAGCCTCAAAATTTGAACCAAAGTTTATTATCAACAAAATAAATTTAAAGACCAGAAAACCATATTTCAATATTTATTTGAGGAATGTATCTATAATGTATTTGTTGTATTATAGTCATTAGTCTTGGGTCCAAATTTTATCAAATGAAGTGCTTATGTTATTATTGTGATTGATTTTATGGTGTGTGTGTGTGTGTGTGTGTTGAAAAGCTGTCATCCCAACCAAAAAGAGGAATTTTCTTTTTCAGAGAAAATGTGCTAAGTGTGTTAAACTGTAGGAGGGTGGAATAGCAATGTATAAGAAATATCTTGAAAATAAATTTAGGTAATATCTTGGTAATGTAGGAGAGAAAAATGTTATGAAATTTTCACCCAGATTTTTTTTTTTTTACTACTACAACACAAATTCATACATATTGTTTAAAGATTTATGAAACATTACACAGTAATTTATTCAGATTTTTATTATGTTTTTCTTGTTGATGAGCAAGATCCTGTAAATGTGGTCTTAGGTTGTAGAAAAACTATCCAAAGATTTTTTTTTAGTTCAAGTATTTTCATACATAGTTGATCATTACTGAAAATTCAGGTGTTGAGAATGTAGTGTTGTGTTTGAAAGTTTTAAATCTAAAAAAAAAAAAAAAAAAAAAAAAAAAAAAATCTTGATTATACTCTTAAAAATGACCTATGATGATGGAAAGTACTCAAGAAAATTTTGGATAACATTTAGAAAATTGGATCAATTCTAAAAAATCTTGTAAGATAAAAAAAAAAAAAAAAAAAAATTAAAGCTTTTCTGTAGCTTTTGATGAAACATGCTTAAGAGAAAACACACACACACACATATATATATATATATATACACATACATACACACACAATTCTTCAGGGAGTGCCTTCCACACATGACCCTGACAATTATGTGTTTCATGCGGTTATGGTATGCAGAGGTTAGGACACGGTCAACTTAAAATGTTTGAATACTAAAAAACAATCCAGACAGATTTGCTGTATTAGTTGTTCATTTTTCATCAATATAATAAGTTTGACAAAATATACCAAAAGCCTTTTCTTTTCTTAAAACTAGTTGAGAACAATTAAAATTCAAAAGTAATTATGAAGAAATATTTTTTGAGTATATATATTAGTTCTAAACATTTTTTTTTAAAGACTAAAAACAGTATTGGAAAATATTTTTTCTGGAAATTTTGCACATCCCTAACATACTGATGAATGAAATTTTACAAATTCCACTTGATGTTGTCAATCTGCTTTCAATCTATTCCTGCTCCTTTCTCCCTATCTTTATCCCATTTCATATAAATTCTTCGTCTTTGAGATGGGGGAAAAAAAAAAAAAAAAAAAAAAAAAAAAAAAAAAAAAAAAAAAAAAAAAAAAGATAAAAGAGATCAGTGCCAAAGGTAAAAAAAAAAAAAAAAAAAAAAAAAATATTGAATAAAAATTAAAAAAATAATTGCAGAGGCTGCTAACAATTGCATGTACAGACAACCAATCCTCACCCCCATCAGATATAGTTTTAGGTGTACAAAACAAAGACCTACATACAGATGTTAAGCACAAATAACTTCTTTACAACCTGCTAGTATTATATGAAAGCAGAAAAGAGCATTTATCTTTCTACTCTAAGTTTTTAAAGGCAAACTCCCCCCCCCACCAAAAGTTCATTTTCACTAGTAAGAGGAAGAATATATATTCTGTAGTTCACTTCAAACATTATAGAAAAAAAAAAGAAAAAGATGACCAATGAATCTGTTGTAACAATGATCCGTAATGATATTGATGCTTCTGTTTAGGAAGGAGTAAAGGATTCTAACTAGTATTTCATAGTTATATTGAGGATTTGATAAAAAAAAAAAAAAAAAAAAAAAAAAAAAAAAAGAAAAGTCATTCAATGTGGACTGAAACTGCTCAAAATAATCATTCATTTTTAGATTGGACTGGAAATTGACTTATTATTTTAGAGCATTTTAAGTGTATTGCTCTAATGAAAAGCTTGCTATAATGTGCTATTTTTGCTGAGTTATGGTTACATACATACACTATGGTGGTGAGGGCTACTTGTAAGAAGATGGCCATCTCTCCATTTAAATTTTCTGTATTGTACAGCCATGTGTACACAGATGACTCAACAGGCCAGTTTCTCAGCAGATCTGTCCACATGTAACATTTAAACAATTTATTAGCTGCAGTATATGGCACATTCTGATGTACTTTTATGAGTCTAGTCAAAGCAATTGCACACTTAGCCACATATTGGCCAGGCATTCTTTTTCTGATCCAGGGCATATGATGCTGTTCAGTACAGCTTGGTTCTGTCTGATTTACAACATTTTTGGTATGAAAACAATTACAAATATTACAGGTCATGTAATCATGATCACTGATGTTGAATCCTTTGAGTTTACAGGGGTTTACAGGTTGCTGTTCAAATGTTACGCCTCCTTTCAGAATGGATTTACAGCACTCAAGTCTTTTGCTCCAGTTATTGATGCTGATTTGCAGAGTCATCAGATTATATTTCTGGTAATATTTTTGGAATAATTCCTTGACTTATGTTCTGGTGATGTTTACCAGATGAACTTTTCATTAATCAGTGACATTAGAAATGTATTGTCTTCCATTTATACAGCGCACAGCCTTTCCAAAACATCTGACATATAATCAGGAACTTATAATCCCCTGATGACTGTCAGTGAAGCTTAGAATATGCAGTTTTCCCAGTAGAGGGGATAAACTCCCAACAAAAAAAAGAGTTTCTGAATACTACATGAAACTGTATCTGGTGGAGTTCCAGGTAGTGCAGTGTAGTGTATCACTTCATTGGCATTACTCCCAGGTCCACTCAGAACTGGATTGCTAGTACCCATTAGAGTCCCATCTATGGGTCAAATAGATATGTTTAAAAATAATTTATTATATATGTCTATGTACCCCTGCCCAAAAAAACCCCAAAAAACAAAAAAAAAAAAACCCACTTAAGAAACAACTACACAAAAAATGTAAATATAAAATATAATGAATTCAATTCTCTAATCTTCAGGCATAAAAATAACTGAAGGTGGATTAACATGCCATAGAAAAAAAAAAGAAAAAAAGAAAAATTATAGTCCTTGGAAAACCTTTGTATCAGAAGTCAATATACAACTAATTACTAAAATTGCACTAAAGCAGATTTGATAGAACCTAGCGTGTACGCACACATACCTTAAAGTTTCTCTTATTTTTGGTTAGGATTTGGTACCAAAATCCTATTACCAGTTTTACCCAGTCAGCTGGGGCTGTAGAATGGATCTTTGCAGAGGAGGTAAGAACTCCCCAACGAGTGTCCTAGATATGACACTAAACTCCTTCATTGCCATCGCTCCCAGGTTCACTCAGGCCCAGAGTGGTAGTATCTGATAGGGCCCTATCTATGAGTCAAGTAGAACTAAACTGTGTACTTATGCTAAACTGAATTGTTTGAAATAGAACTGTTTATTTGTATAAAAATGGATTTGGCATTAAATAACCTACAAAGGTTGATATGCCACAAAACTCAAACAAAAATCCTATTACAAGTTACCAAGATCACTGAACTGGCTGTGATAAGTTTTGTTTTTCCCAGTTTAAGAAAGGTAGGTTCGAATACTTAACACTTGTACCCAGTTATGGCAAACAGAATCAGAACAGGCGACCCCCGAGGATTCAATAAAGGACGTAGTTCGATGTTCCATGAAGGTTCCTGAGTTCGACAAACACCTGAAGAAGGCCGGAGGACATATCGGCCGAAATGTTGTGGAAATAACAAAGATAATAGTCCGAAAACCCTTAATGATAAGAATACAGTTTAATTGTCAAAAACATCTCTAATTCAGTTTAGTATAAGTACAGATTTTGTTTAAACACACTTAAATGTCAAAACATTTCTATATCAAACAATTCAGCTTAGTGTAAGTACAATTTCAATGTCAAAAACAGTTCCATTTTAAACAATTCAGTTTAGCCTAAGCACACAGTTTAAATGTAAGTACGGTTTAATTGTCAAAAACATTTCTATTTCAAGCTATTCAGTTTCGTCAAACAGTTCTAATTCAAACAATTCAGTTTAGCATAAGTATGCAGTTAGTTCTATTTAGACTTATCTATGGGTTAAATAGAACTAACTGCACCCTATGAGGTGCTACCATTCTGGGCCAGAGTGGACCTGGGAGTAAAGGCAATGAAGGGGTACTTTGCATTCCCCAAAGCTCCAGCATTACTGGAACCTTACCATCAGATTGTTTAGTGTCATAATCAGGACACTCATTGGGAGTGGTGGATCTTACCCCTCTGCAGAGGTGCAGTCAGAGTATTCTAGAAGCCCCAGTCGACTATGCAATACACAGAGTTAAATGTCAAAGTTTTATTTCAGATAGCTCAGTTTAGCATAAGTACACAGTTTAGATTTCAAAACAGTTCTATTTTGAGCAATTCAGTTTAGCATAAATACGCAGTTTAAATGCAAAAAACAGTAAAGTCAAGAAACCACGGTTTACTTCTATTTAACCCATAGATAGGACTTATTAGGTGCCACCGCACCGGGCCAAAGTGGACCTGGGAGCAATGGTAATGAAGGGGTACTCCGCATTCCCCAAAGCTCCAGTATTACTGGAACCTCACCATCAGATTGTTTAGTGTCATACCCAGGACACTCATTGGGGGGGGGGGTCTTACCCCTTGCAGAGAAACAGTAGGTGTATTCTACAGCCCCAATCAACTAGGCAATTTAAGAAAGGGAAATTTTACTATTTTGTTAGAAAAGTCTTGCCTGCATTTATCTTATACACCCCCCCCCAATATTAATAACTAATATAATTAAAGCCAATATTTCCTTAAAAGAAATAAAACCATTAAAATTTAGCAGTTTGCCTAAAGGAAACAGCTGTATACAGATTACTGATGGGAGAGGGGGAAAAAAAAAAAAAAAAAAAAAAAAAAAAGAGAAGAGGGGAGGGAGGATCCCATGCATTTGCTCCTCAATGAAGAAATTGGCACCTCAATATTATCGCTAGTTTACATCTAACCTTCAAATTTGATGGGCTGATACAAACCAATAGACAAGTCAGTAGATTGAATTGATAACGGCTGTGACAGTTAAAATTATTACTTTAAACTTAAATATCATTTTCCAATCCATGTGCTCCTTCTCTTTATCCACAGCCACTTTGCTTTCTTAGCAGTCTCCAATATATTTTTGATTGCTTTACTTTTTCCTATTTCTGCTCATTTCGAAACTTATCAAGGGTTAAGGGATCTTGTAGTGAATCCTCTACACCCAACTTTAGTTGGTGTACAGCTTGCCGTCTACCCTTTTTCTGCAGTCTTTCATTAATTCCTGGTATTTTGTTTTTTCCTTTTGTTTGCTTTCTCAATACTATCCTCCAAAGGCACAGTCAAATCCAGCATAATGATTTGCTTTGTTGAATTAGAGAATATGACTATATCGGGGTGTAAGGTTGACTCCACTAAAAGATCAGGGAATCTCAGTTGACTTCCCAGATCCACCCTCATCTGCTAATCTACCACTGATGAAAACATACTGGGTACTTCTTTCCATTTCTGTATGTTTTTTTTTTTTGCTCTGAGCTTAATAAACTGTACTATTTGCCAGTTCAGTTTTAGGTTATTAGTACAAGTTGCAGAGTCAATTGTCAGCGATTATCTTTAATATCATGACATCCACGGCACCATCCATCAGACAAAGCTTTGGAACACCCACTTAATATGTGCTGCAGTGACCCTCAACCTGCACAGAGTAGGCAAGTGGAGGACTGCTTTATTTCAAGTGGGGAGATTTGTGGGACTTAGCAATACATCGTACACTACTGGCACCAGTAACTTTAGTTGGTTATAATTGGTGCATCATATGTCTGACCATTTTATTCTGTTTTATCATTTTCTCCCACCTTATCTAGAATCTTTGTTGGCTTAGCCTGATCATCTTGGTCATTCTTTTTGCTACTCCTGTATGAATCTTCTTGTAAATGGTGGTGTTAGTCCTTTCCTTTAATTGTCTGTATTCATAGTCTGGGTACATAACCCTACCAGCCCTTTGATGACTGCATCCATGAGTGTTTTTTGTCAATCATTCTTCTGCCACTTTTAGCACCTTTATAACGTCTCCCTTTTCTGCCCAATCAGACCTTGATACTTGCCTCACTTTTGGATTGATCGAATCTATACAGCATGTGTTCTTGTTCTAGTGGCAATATATTCTTCTACTCAACTGCTGAATGGAAGTTGTAACATTTGATTATCTGTATAGGTTTGGTTTGTTGGGTTTTATGGCATATCAACCTTTGTAGGTTATTTAATGCCAAATTCATTTTTATGTAAATAATCAGTTCTATTTAAAACAATTCAGTTTAGCATGAGTATACAGTTTAATTGTCAAAAACATTTCTATTTCAAACTATTCAGTTTATTCAAACAGTTATATATAACAATTCAGTTTAGTGTAAGTACAGTTTCAATGTCAAAAACAGTTCTATTTCAAATAATTCAGTTTAGCATATGCACGCAGTTTAAATGTAAGTACGGTTTCAGTTTAGCATAAGCACGCAGTATGAATGTAAGTACGGTTTCAGTTTAGCATATGCACGCAGTATGAATGTAAGTATGGTTTCAGTTTAGCATATGCACGCAGTTTAAATGTAAGTACGGTTTCAGTTTAGCATAAGCACGCAGTATGAATGTAAGTACGGTTTGTCAAAAACATTACTATTTCAAGCCATTCAGTTTAATCAAACAATTCAGTTTAGCATAAGTATGCCGTTAGTTCTATTTAACCCATAGATAGGACCCTATCAGGTGCTACCATGCCGGGCCAGAGTGGACCTGGGGGCAATGGCAATGAAGGGGTATTCCATATTCCCCAAGCCCCCAGCATTACTGGACCTCACCATCAGTGTTTAGTGTCATATCCAGGACACTCATTGGGGAAGGGTCTTACCCCTCTGCAGAGGTGCAGTCAGTGTATTCTACAGCCCCAGCTGACTGGGCAATACACAGAGTTAAATATCAAACAGTTTAATTTCAGATAATTCAGTTCAGCATAAGTACACAGTTTAAACGTCAAAACAGTTCTATTTTGAACAATTCAGTTTAGCATAAATATGTAGTTTAAATGCAAAAATCAGTATAGTGAAAGAAGCACGGTTTAGTTCTATTTAACCCAAAGATAGGACCCATATCAGGTGCTACCACTCCGGGCCAGAGTGGACCTGGGAGCGATGACAATAATGGGGTACTCTGCATTCCCCAAAGCTCCAGCATCACTGGAAACTCACCATCAGATTGTTTAAGGTCATATCCAAGACACTTGTTGGGGGGTCTTATGCAGTTGGTGTATTCTACAGCCCCAGCCGACTGGGCAATAACTGAATAGGGCAAAGCTACTAAGACATCAGGGAGGTCAAAGCCAACTTCTGATACCCATACATCTTCCTTTCCATGCTTTCTACTGTTGACCTAGAAAATTCTAAAAATGCCAGTGGTCACAGGACTCTCGGCAGAATTGCATGTTGCTATATCCACACAATTGGCTTATCCGGATTTATCAACCTTACTTAAACAGATCTGGAGGTCTGATTGTTACATGGATTGCTGTAGTATCTCTTAATTTGCAATCAAACTTTTTCCCAAGACTTTAAACAGACTTCTTGGTTAACATTGGAATAGTTTCTTCGGATATTGTAAAGCAAATCTTTTCAACTACCCTACCTTGCTTCCAAACTAGTGACCTTGATTTCACCAGCCTGAAACTCATCCTTGCCTACAAGAGGAGTTTTTAGCCCTTTTAATAGCCATCTTCCTCCATTTATAATTGTCATGTCATCCATGTAGGTTCTGATTGGTGGTTGCCCGACTCATTTTTGTTACTTGGCCTTTGCATTCATGACTAATGTGAGAAGGACGGCTGACATAGTACAGTCTGTTATTATTCCTCTTTCCAGCATGCGCTAGTTCAACATACTAATCCTTGTCCAGATTCTTATCAGGAAATTATTATTATAGTAGTCTATGATAAAGTCTGATCTGGTTGGGCATGTAGTATATCTTCTCCACTAACTTGTGTGGGATTGAACCATATGCATATATTTAGTCCAACCATAGACCTACCAATTTTTGTTTGCTACTTTTAGCATCTTTCAGTAGATGCGTTAACACTCTTGTATACTCAATGCGTCTTGGCATGCCGGAAATTCCACCCTTTTGAACAAATGTGTCAATGTATTTGTTTCTTAACAGGAATGTGGTTAGCCATCAGGATATGATGCTGAAGAAAATCTTGCACTGTCTTTAATAGGGATATACTGCTAAATGACATGATGTTAATGGAGTTTTCTTTTTTAGAATCCAAACCCTTTCTGTGTACTTCTATTTGCACCATATCAGTTTTAGTAGCCTTCCTAAATAGCACAGAAGATTTGGGCAATTTTTACAAACCCTGTAAGGCACTCTGTTCAGACCTGCAGCAGAAGCAGATCTTACTGATTTTAGTACTTCTTACTGTAGCTTGGTTCCTTCATATCGAATTCAACCTTTGGAGCTCCTAGGCTAATTAAAGATTTGATAAGAGTTTTTTTTTCTTTGTTTGGGTCACTCAGTATACTTTATATGTGTTTACAATTCTCTTCAAGGGGATCTTTGAGCTTGCCACTTTTGTCTCCTAATAACTTTTTAGTGAAGCTGAATGGATTTGATATAAAGGCCTTTCTCTGCCTAGATTTCTTTCCTCTATTTTCATTGGCCTTCATTGCACAGTGTAAATTTTTTTTGCCTTTACTTTATAATGTCCCAGAATTCTGAGAGGCCAACATTCCTCTAGTTGTGTTGACTTGCAGCGTTTTTATTTTTATTACCTATGATCTTAGTTTAATGATTTCATCTGTGCTTCTCTGTGCTCCAATCTTTGTTGCTGAACTTTTTTTTTTTTTTAACTTCGGTGATACCAAATCTTTCAGTGGTGTAACTGACATAATTAAATATTATAGACATCCTTGGTCAACATTTTTTTAAAAAATTTTATTTCGATCCTTT
Source organism: Sepioteuthis lessoniana (assembly GCA_963585895.1). Taxonomy (NCBI): domain Eukaryota; kingdom Metazoa; phylum Mollusca; class Cephalopoda; order Myopsida; family Loliginidae; genus Sepioteuthis; species Sepioteuthis lessoniana. The sequence goes on from OY757932.1 coordinate 40,092,886, forward strand.
CGAATCACTGTATGGATGATAAGATATCTAACTGGATTTGGCTAATAAATTTTCCGTATTTAACTGGTTCCCAAATACTTTTGAACTTGTCTTGGGTCATAATCAGCGGGTGTGTATATGGCAAAAGTACAACACAGTATTTTTATTTATACTGGTGGACTCTTATTCTAATTCACTTCTATATATGGCAACAGTAGCTATACTTGTGGAGATAAATGATTGAAGAGAAATTGGGAAAATATGATACTTTAGAGATAAGCATGGAGCAGACAAGAGATGCACTAGTAGCAGACTCCTGGAGATAGAAGAAATCAAGATAATATGGTATTTTAGAGATGAGCATAGAACAGACAAGAGATGTCCTTATACCAGAGTATAGAAAGTGAAGAAAGCCCATCTTATTACAACATTATGAAATATTGGAGAGAACAAAAAAAGTCCTATGGAAAGAACACGAATTGAATTCTCTGTTGCTTTGAGAGCTGAACTTGTACCAGGCTACTCTGTGTGTAGAAAAAGCAAAGTGTAAATCACAGCAATTAGACAGAGAAAGCCCGAAACAACATGTCAGTAACCAAAAGGTGAAAACTAGATTCCACATCTTGGCCTTCTACCAGACTACCCTGGGTATAGAAAGTGAAGAAAGCCTTTCATATTATATGAAATAATAATAATAATCCTAAGGATTGAGAGCGAGCAAATATAACCATCACTGAGATTGCCTTATGTCACACTGTAGACAGTGAAAATAGGAAAGCCTAATTTTATACAAGGAATCAACTGACTGATATTCTGGGAACTGGGTTTCTGGAAAAGGTGAATACTTGTATCAGTGTTAAAGACAATTTTTTTTTTTTTTTTTTTACTAAATATTATTGTTACAAAGCCATGTTTGTTTGTTGACGGCAACTTTTTTTTTTACTTTCTCAATAGTGCAGTCTCATCAGTTTACTTGCCAACTAGTGACTCCAATTATGAATGGATCTGTTATCTGGATTAAAAAAAAAAAAAAAAGAAAGGACACACATACACACACTTGATCGTGTCATCCAAAGGTATATCTGACCATCAGAATGATCAGCAGATTGGGAGCGGAATCATCCCTGCGTTTGGCAAGGCTGTGTTTACTGTCACAAAAGAACTCAAAGACTTCAATGGATCAAAGTTAAAATAGACAAAGTATCTGTACACTTTAATCAAACATGTTTCTTGGTCAGTCGTAGTCAAGGGTAACCCAAAGGCTCCCTTTTCAATAGATACTACACCAATGTGTAGGGTAGGGCACTACTCCTTTCCTTGGTTGGGTTTTATAGCATATCAACCTTTTTAGGTTATTTAACGCCAAATCCATTTTTATGAAAATAGTTCTATTTCAAACAATTCAGTTTAGGATAAGTACAGATTTTGTTTAAATGTCAAAACAGTTCTATATTAAACAAATCAGTTTAGTGTAAGTACAGTTTCAATGTCAAAAAACAGTTCCATTTCAAATAATTCAGTTTAGCCTAAGCACACATTTTAAATGTAAGTACGGTTTAATTGTCAAAAACATTTTATTTCAAGCTATTCAGTTTAGTCAAACAATTAAGTTTAGCATAAGTATGCCGTTAGTTTTATTTAACCCATAGATAGGGGCCTATCAGGTGCTACCACTCTGGGCCAGAGTGGACCTGGGAGTGATGGCAATAAAGGGATACTCCACATTCCCCAAAGCTCCAGCATCACTGGAACCTCACCATCAGACTGTTTAGTGTCATATCTAGGACACTCGTTGGGGGGGGGGTCTTACCTCCTCTGCAGAGGTGCAGTTGGTGTATTCTACAGCCCCAGCCAACTGAGCAATCCTTTCCTTGGATTGCTCTACTTACCCTTGACCCATACCATATAATGCTGAGGGTTAAGCAAGGAGGCAAGTACCATTTTTGAGTCTTTGGTATGACTATCGGGGATTGAACCCTGGTCTTCTGGACCATTGGTGAACATACTTATCATTATGCCAATGAAACGGTTAATATATATCCCTATCAGCTGAGGCTTTAGAATATGTTGATTGTATCTCTGCAGAAAAGTAAGACCCCACTCCCCACAACAACCATCGGATGATGAAGCTCCCGTCCTGAAACTTTGTGGAGTGCCCTTTCATTGCCATTATTCCCAGGTCCATTGAGTGGTAGTACCTATTAGGGTCCTATCTATGGGTCAAATAGAACTTCTGTCTTTTACTGGGGATTAATATTAATATTAAATAGAATTACTGATGCTAAACAGCAATACTTAAAACCATTTAAGTATATAAACAAATGAACTCAGGGTAATTTAAAAATTATGTTAACCTACAAATCACACACACACACGCACACATATATATGTGTATGTAACAGGATTTGGCATAAAATAACCTACAAGGGTTGATATGGCATAAAACACAACCAACCAATTGATCTGTCTATATCTATCACGCACACAATCATTAATTGTAAGAAGTATATTGCAATATTTCTTTTTAAAATTTGAAAGATGCTTTTTTATTATGAAAATAAAATCAGTTAAAATAAGGCAGATGTATCAATATCTGTCTTCTGTAATGTTTTCTATAAAGTAAGTTCTTTCTTATGAATACTGGAAGTATCTCACACACAGATGAATGCCAGAGTATTCAGCTAACTTATAATGGTAGATTATATTTTTAAAAAGTGTAGGCAGCATTCAAACATGCAGTAGACAGGTAGGTAGTTAGACAGGTATTAAGAAGCAAATTAATATATTGATTTGTTTCATTGCTTCTACTAAACAGTGGTTCATTTAAAATTCATAGAATAAATATGATAGAATGGTTTTGCTAAATTTAGATTGTCATAATGATTGGTTTTGCATAGTGGAATGGAATTTTTAAAATAGATAATCACTTTTCTATGCTGGTCATGGGAATCTGTAGTAAAAAAGGCAAACTTCAGTTCATAAAATAAAGGGTTTTGGAAGTTATTTTTTGTTTTTTCATTCTAAATTGTTATTTCTAAGGGGGAGGATAGGGAGGAGGAAGGAAGAATGAGAGAGAGAAAGTAGAAATGAGGAAGAGAAGACCAAGAAAAAAAAAAAAAAAAAAGAGGAAGGAAAGTGTTGTAAGGAGAGAAATGAAGAGAAAATGAAGATGGAATAAAAAGATGGGAGAAAAGAAGGAAAGAAATTATGGGAAGGGGGAAGAGATGAGGGAGGAAGTAGGATAAAGGGAAATAGAGAGAAAATGAGGGGAGGAAAGAGAGAGGAAAAGTGAATAGAGAGGTAGAAATAAAGAACAGTATTTGTAGATATTGTAACAGAAGAGACAAAAAGGTGAAAAAAAATAAAATAAAAAGAATGCATTATAAAGAAAACAAAATTTAAATTTAAAAAGGAAAAAAAAAAAAAAAAAAAAAAAAAAAAAAATGGGGACCCCCCCCCCAAAAAAAAAAACAAACAAACAAGACAAAGAGAAAAAATAAAGAAAATCACAAAACCATCTATAAACATAATTTTGAATAGAGAAACTAAGAAATGGAAAAAAAGAAAGTCTCTACAGAGCAGGTGACAATGCCAGTTTAGCATAGAATGGCTGCTGACTCAGCATTTTTCCAATATGTTTTTTCTCAAGCCCTGCAAGCTATATTTCCATTTCTATTCACTGCCAACCCAATGCCTTTCACCAACAAACCACTAGAAAGAGCTTTTTATTTATTTATTTTTTTTATAAACCATTCTTATTTTACTCTTTAGCCACATATTAGGAAAAAGAATAAAAATCTTAGAACAGTCCAACCTTCTAGTGCCATTTATAGAAGCATTTTCTATTTAATTATGGTATTTAGTGTTTAAGTTACTTGTCTCTCAGCATTGTTATATTCGATATTTGAAATTTTACATCAACTGCATAGCACACTTAATGCCCCCCCAAGTTATAAACTATGCATATTATTGTGTATATGTGATAAGAATACTTTTATGGTGTACTGACACTTATAGAATGGTAAAAAAAATGGTATATAAGTTGTATATATTGGGTTAATTCCAGAAGTAAAGCTTTCTTTTTATTTCTATGTGAACTACAATAGATATAGGGAACACAATACATTCATGGGATAGAGAAAGTTTTCAGCTATAAAAAACAAAGCAAAAACCTATTTTTCCACTATGGGAGGTGCATTTTCACCAGCAATGAACAAAAACCTGAATACTATTTTCATAATAGTAGGTGTGCTTTGAAAAAAAAAGCTCTTTATATTATATATATATATATATATATATAAGAAAAAAGACAGAATGACACGTGCACATCATAAAACAGTAAGCATAGTTGAAACTGCATACAGTTATATCTACTATTCCTATCAAATACAAATAATTTGTATGCAATTATATGGTTTCAAGTATTCCTATCTCTTTATAATCATTTGTTTGCACAGTTATGTGGTATTAAGTATTAATAATACAAAAATTTCCAAACAATTATTTGGCCCATACAACAACAACAACAGGTACTACCACTCTGGATCCGAGTGGACCTGGGAATAATGGCAATCAAGGGGTAACCCTGAAGTAGGTGTTTTATCAATAAAGCATTTTATCCTAAATTACTGGACAATTCTAATGATGGTAAATTTGTAAATTTATCCATCAATTTGCAATGAATATTTGACATGTTAGTTTAGTTTAAAAAAACAAAAAACAAAAAACAAAATAAAACAAACAAAAAAAACCCCTGTAAAATTAAGTTTTGTTTAATTTTGTCACTCAATTCTCAGTCAAATTAGCAACAGTTTAATTTACTTGTAGTAGAATTCAATTAATCATTGTTACATGTTTGCAATTGGTAGTCAATATTTTGATTTATATATTAACTGCTTTCATAGGATGGCTATAAAGAAGCTAATGTGGAAGAGAAGCAAAAACTGTGTAGCAAGTAATTTTTATGCATAAAATTATTAGCTATTTTTCTTAATTCTCTACACTAAAAATCTGATGAATAGAAGGAAAGAATCCATTCCTAATTTTTTTTTCAGTTCTACTACTAGGAACATCTAAACCAGCTTGGTCCTATCTAATAAAAAAAATAAATAGAAAAACATTTTCTGACTAATTTTATTGCCGAGTATTCAGATGTTCTACTATTCAAGCAATTAGTAAGATTTCAAAAATATTGATTTTCTATAGTTTTAGACAAGGTATCCTATCTAAATATAAAACAATATTGAAACAGTTACTGACTTTCCAACATGCATGTACACAAGTTATCTTCTGCACTTTTTAAAAAAAAATTTATTTTCAAATGTCAATATGGTTTGGTTTCTTTGTTTAATAGCATTAAAAATCTTTGGGTTGCTCTCCCAAATACTTGAAACTTTGGTACATATATCCGCCCCCCCCCCATTGAGCAATTTTCATTTTTGCAAAAATTATTTTTTGATCTGTGGAATCAGTTTGGTTCAGATGTGCCCAAATTTGTTTTTATACCAAAATTATAAATAAATGGTTAAAAAAAAAAAAAAAAAAAAAAAAAAAAAAAAAAAAAAAAAAGTTACAGTTCTCCATTTGCACTAATTATTTCACAGCAGCTAAAATTGCAAAGACAAATTCAGTTCATGTATATGAAGAGGTACCAAAAAGTTCTTGGCCAAACTAAAATGTGACTGATCTAGTTTGTTTGGATTTTATGGCATATCAACCTTTGTATATAATTTAATGCCAATCCCTTTTTATACAAATAAACAGTTCCATTTCAAACAATTCAGGTTAGCATAAGTACACCGTTTAAATGTCAAAACAGTTCTATTTCAAGCAATTTAGTTTAGCATAAGTACATAGTTTAGTTCTATTTGACCCATAGATGAGACCTTATCAGGTGATACCACTCTGGGGCCAAGAGTGAACCTGGGAGCAATGGCAATGAAGGGGTACTCTGCATTCTCCAAAGCTCCAGCTTTACTGGAACCTCACCATCAGATGACTTGGTGTCATATCTAGGACACTCATTGGGGGGGGGGGGAGGTTTCTTACCACTCTGCCGAGATACAGTTGATATATTCTACAGTTCCAGCAGACTGGGCAAGTGACTGATCTAGGCCATGAAACATACTATTCCACATATTCATCCCTTATTTCTTTTCATACTTATACACACACGTTTCTTGGCTGGGCCAAGAACTTTTCAGCACTCATAAACAATTTTTTTCATTTCTTTGTAACTTCAGAATAGGATCAAGCTGTAGTATCTGTTCTTTTAGAAATCCAACAAAAAAAAAAAAAAAACGAAATTTAAAAAAAAAAAAAGGTCAAGAAATTAAGTTAAGTCTTATTGAACAAGCGTTTTCCCTTATATAATCAAAAGTTTAAAATCATGCAAAAGGAACCAATAGTTTAATTTTTTCGTTGATAAAGAAAAAGCTTTTAGGTGTGAAACTAAGCATTACATTAATTAAATCTATATAAATGTACAGTATGACTTCTGTTTCTTTCTTTGTCTGCTCAGTGGAGAGTGTCGTTTTTGTACACTCTTGTAAATAAGAGAGAGAGTTTAGAAAATACCCAAGAAAATCTAATTGAATTAAAGTAAATAAAAATAATCATCTTTTAGGTACTTTTCCAGAATATCTCACTGAGAAATTGTTTGAGATAATGATTATAAGAGAAGTGTAATACTTACATTCACCATCCAGACAAGAGTGAGATTCAGTCATCAAAAAATTCTTTCAAAACAACACACACAAGTCACTAACCGACCACTAAGATAGTGACTCATGGCCAATTGCTGATCTTATACAAACACACAATTTGGTAAAAAAAAAATCATTTTGACTGAAAGTTCTTTCATTTGGATGGAATTACATTTTGATATTATTTGTACATAACCACAGACATTTGTACATAACCTCATCAATATATTCTACACAAGTAACAACTTTTATTTGTTTAGATTAAATATTGTCAATATGAGGAAAGTGAATAATGATGACTTAAATCTTCTAATTGACAAATTAAACTTTCTCCACTCCAACCATTTTTTTCCATTCCAGCATATTTAAGATATGTCTCCTCATATTCTCTTAGACTTTGTTAAAATGTTTAGTTTCACAAAAGCAACTGACATTGCACATAAGGTGTGACACACACAAACAATAGATACTTTGTTACAAACAGATGTATGACTATTTGAATCTGGTTACAGTTTGTCTGGTATCAACAAGGCTTGATATACAACAATCATGAAAGAGAAAAGCAATAATTGCATTTTATGCATATACAAAATTATGTTTATTGAAATGTAGTTAATAAAAAAAAAAAACAAAAAAAACCCCAAAAGCAAACAATCAATAAAAGAAAATGACAGTGAAATGTAAAGAATGGAATAGAGAGGAAGAAAATATAGAAAACTGAAATGTCATTTGAATGAAATACCTAACAGCCTCAAATTCATGAAAATTCATTTTTAATATTGATTTTCTGCCTCTTATTGGAACAGATAGATCAGTCAGTTATTGATGAAAACTAATAATTGATTTTTTTTAATTTACAAGCATGTAGGACAGATTTCTTCATATCAAATGTAAAAAGGTGGGATCTACCCCTACCCTTATTAATGCAGATATCCTTTTTACTTATATAGACTTTATCTATATGTTTGTTATTGGTCGATATTTGAAGAGATTCAAAATTTAAGAAAAAAAAAAGGAAAAAAAATTAAAAAGAAAAATCAAAATATGGCAGTTTTAAGCAATGTTCATGAATATGTGGGTTGAGGAGGAGGAGGAGGAGAAAAGAAAAAAGAAAAACAGTTGCACTGTTTCTCTTCCACTCACAGGTGAGGCTGCTATACATGAAAGCTGTAACCATAGTGACTGTTAAGTTTTATACTTTACAGACACCCTAATATATTGTAATCGACCTTTGCACTCCTCAGAACTTCCCTCCTCACACACAAAGTACAAACGATGGAATTTGTGAACCTAACGCAAATGACATAAACAGATATAAAGGAAGTTGCTACTGAGAGAAACAAGATAATGGGATACGAATCAATAATAAAAATCTTTGTGCCAAATTATACACCCCTCTCTTAATACACAACTAGAGAGAGAGAGAGAGACAGCTGTAAAGATATACAACACATTTTTACTTGTGTATAGGTTGAATTTGGGTAAACTGAATTTTAAGGAAAAATAAGACTTGGTATCAAAAATCACTTTCATGTATGAATGAAAAAAAAAAAAAAAAAAAAAAAATAATCAAGAGTTGACTTTTTCATGAGTATACTTGCACAGATGGTTGGTTTTACCACATATCCATCCTCGTTAGGTTACCTTTTTGCTAAAGTCAGTTTAACAATTATAGTATGGAAATATATCTTCAAAATCATTTTAAACAGGTAAGCACTCCATTATCTGGAATAGATCCTTTTTCATTGCCATTACTCCCAGGTCCACTTTGAACTGGTGTGGTAGTAACCGAGTAACATCTGGATAGTTTTATGGCACATCAATCTCTGGTAGGTTATTTAATGCCAAAGTAATTTTTTAAGCAGAAAGAGTTTTAAGCAACTATTCCTATTTAACAATCATTTGCTTGCAGACAATTATATGGTTTGAAGATGTCTAAAAAAAACAAAAAAAAAAAACAACAAAAAAAACCCCTAAAATTTCATGCAACTGTAGAAATAAGAAGCTACATTGCTGGTGTTAGGGTTTGTTTACAGTTACATGGTTTCAAGTATTCCTAACTAACACTAATATTTTGCAAACAATTATAGCTTCAGGTAACAATTGTTAATATAAACAATATGCTCACAGTTAAGTGGTTTCAAGCATTCTAATACTAATGACTTTTTATTTGATCCATTGATGGGACCATAACAGGTACTATCACTCCAGGTCAGAGTGGACCTGGGAGTAATAGCAACAAAGGGTTGATTCCACACCAAATATAATTTAATGTCATACTCAAGACACAAGGTTCAAAATGGTAGAGTTAGTCAAATTGATAAGTTGAGAATGCAGGAGCATCATTTTGACAGAAATCCTTTCAAAACATCAAAGTAAATAAAATAAAGAATGCATGGGAATAAAATCAAAGAGAAAAGAAGAAAGGAAAAGAACTCAAAAGTGATGTAGAGACAGGAGAAAAGTGAAGTATAGAAAGTTATAGTAAGAACCAGAAAGAAAGTCATTAAGTGTTGATAGTGTAGTCTATCTAACCATTATCGGTGAAAACAAAAACTTAACGGATTTTATTTTTTAAAATGCATTGAGTAACAATGATAATTTTCTTTTTACTCTGTAGTAAAATAAGGTTGTGTCTCACACACACTGATCAGATAACCTGGTCTTATGACAGACTAATAAATTCTTTTGTTATGATAACAATTATTTGATGCCAACATATCTAGTGTTACCATAACAGAATTTATTATTCAGTAGTGAGACCAGGTTGCTAACACATTGGAAAACAAAAAAAACAACCCCCCCCCAAAAAAAACCAAACACACACAAAGAATTTACATATTTAAAATTGAAAGAATTATAACAAACATTAATACAATAAATACAAAAAACCAGACATCTAATACAAATATTTATTAGGAATGTTTTTGTAATATAATTAGTAATCTTTGGTCTAAATTTGATTAATTTGAAGCTAAATAAGTATGCTAACAGTCATCTCATAAGTTGATTATTTTTTTTATTTTATAGTTCGAAAAAAAAAAAAAAAAAAAAAAAAAAAAAAATCTTTTACCAAAAATTTTTCCAGTTTGTCATATACACTGTTGGGAATATATATATATATATATATATAAATAATGGGACATTCACATATGCATTATATTTCATAAGTAAATAAATTATTATAACTCTAATATAAATAGCATTATTATTAGGTTGTTGTTGTTATCAGTACTATTGTTAACAATGTAAGAACTGTATGAATGGTTACCATGACTACATATTCTCACAAATTAATATTTCATAATAAAAATCAATTTCTATTTCACCTCCAACTGCAACAGTGAAAATTGTTAAAGCCTCTCAGAGAAATATGTTCATTATTGGCATGTATTGTGTGATGGCGCTTGCTTGGAAAGTGATGATGGTGGGGAGGAGTGATGAAATACAAAAGAGAAATAATAGAAAGGAGGAGAAGGAGGTGTGGAAAAAAAGTGCAAGAGAGTTCTCATTCAACAACTGAGAAGGAAAAATGAAGGTGTTAATAATATTTTAAAGATGAGATATTTTTAGATAAATACCGAGCCCAAATATTCACAGAAAAACATGCATACACAAAACACATACCTCCAAATACATACAAGTATATATGCATAATAAAAAAAAAAAAAAAAAAAAAAAAAAAAAATCATGGTTGGAGAGAGAGAGAGAGAGAGAGAGAATGTTTATGTCCAAGTACCAAATAGCATGTTGAAATACAGTCCAGCAAGTTGTTTTTTTCCTCACTTAAGTGGAAGGCACACATTAAACTGACTACCAGTTGGTGCAAATGATTTCCAATGTTCGATTTGAATATCTTGAGCATGTTGGATATTTCCTGTATCATATAAACATTAATTATTCTCAAATAATGCCTCACTTCAACTGCTATCAACCTAAAGTTGTATCAAGTAAGGGCCTGACAAGTCATGCAATGGAAGTCTTTGACTGGAGGTGACCATGTGTTGGTCTAAATTACTAAAAAGCTACAATTATTGAGAACATTTTTAGCAAAGGTTCTATTAATGATATCCAATAATTAGCAAACTAGAAATGATTCTTATGACTAAGAATCAATTTCTATTTCTTAGAATTATTCAGTTGAGAAAAATATATTAAAAATATCTTTGATCCAGGATATAATTGCTCAAAATGTGGATGAAATATTTTAAACATTTGATCACAACCCAGAAACTAATATTCTCAAAGTTATCAAAATGTCACATTTTTTTTATGTAGCAGGCTATCACACTATAAAATATTGTCTCAGGGAGAGGGAAATATTTAATGATACAATTTTTTTTTTATTAGCAACAGTACAAAGTTTTTTATTTTAAGAAAAGGAAACTAAAAGAACAAGTAATGAAGATTTTGAACTTGTTTTAAAATTGAAGCACAAGTATTTTCTTTATATTCCATGAAATAAAAGGGTAAATAACATGTGTGAAAGACTAAACAGGATAACAAAGTTGTGGAATAAATCTATTAAACATTATCAAAATTATTGTTTCTTTGAATTTTATTATTCCTTATTTTTTCCTAAATGTTTTATGCTATTTTGCAATAATCAAGATTACTTTGATTTATACAGGTACAATTTCTCAGCTTTCTAATCAATAAGAAGTAATAACTGATTCCCAGTAATAAGTATAGCTAATTATTGAATATCACTAACAAATTATTTACTGCAACAGTCAGAGACTCTTGGTCTTTTATCAACACCAACTTGACAGTGAAGCATCATTTGGTGAGAACTCTCTAGCATGAAACTTTACAAGTTAACTCATTCACTTTTCCATGGCAGTACAGATAATAAAATTATTGTCATGGAAAACTGACACTAAATTCACACCTGGTTGTGGCTGTTTGTGTTCACTTTGCACTTGGAAAAGGTATAAAATCCATCTACATTCACCAATTGCCCATTAAAATAGGGCAAACTAGGCTCTCAATTCTTGGTGAACAACCAGTGTATGGAAAGGACAACTCTGAATTCAAAACCAGCAACTAGAGCACCTAAGACAATTTGATCTTCAATTTTGTTCTGGCAACTCCTATGGTAATACTGGTAGCAAGTTGAATTGACAATTGCTTTTACCTTGGATAACATAGGTGGCATGGAGAAGAGAAATTTGTTGTATGGGCAAATGCTGGTCTCCCATATAACCTTGCCATCTTCTCTATAAATTCAGTGACCCTTTTTTTTGCATTGAAGTCACATTTTACTTTAAAGTAAAAAAAAAAAATAAAAAATAAAAAATAAAAAATAAAATAAAATATATAAAAATTATTGCTTATTTTCATTCATCTTCAGTGTTAGAATCAATAAACAAACATTTGTCATTTTAACAAAAAAAAAAAAAAAAAAAAAAGTTCCTGCTGTTATTTTTAGTTGTCACAATACAATCTAACGCAATCTTTCTGAATGAAGAGAGAGTACAAAAGTATAGAAGGTAGAAAGAGATAAAGACAGTATACAAATGAAAATATCAGAGAGAGAGAGAGAGAGAGAGAGAGAGAGAGAGAGAGAGAGAGAGAGAGGGAGAAGGAATCCAAACTGTTATTGTTATACTTCAATAAGAAAAAAAAAAAAAAAAAGAAAAAAAAGAGGAACATGTATGAACATAGAAAAATCTACAGGAGATTAAAAGATATGGACATGTTTAAAACAGCAGCAGCAGCATCTTTATCAAATGTTTTTCTTTCCCCATCAACTTTCCATTTTTTTTTCAGAAGAGAAAAATGAATACAATAATATATTTGTTAAGTTTTTTTTAAATTTGTTTTATTAAATGAAAACTTACCTGTATAGAACAGGTGATTTCATATTTTGTCAGAATATCATCAATGAAAATAAGAATATAATGCCTTCAATATTTACTGCAAGTTCCATTATAATAAAAGAACACCTAGAGGTTTACTTGCATTGAATTAAGGCATCTTTGCTTATTTTCTAATTCAATATTAATTCAGAGTTAACAAGATGATAACAATAAACTTGCAACACAAGAACTTCAGGTTACTTGTTCAGGTCAAATATCTTTGTAATTGGGGAAATAAGGTTAAAAAAACGGTTCAGACATAATCAAATATTGAATGTCTGAATCATAAACTGATTTATAGAATCTGTATATTAAAACTGTCATACCTGATTACCAACCTTTGTCCTTGGGATTTGGTGTGCTTAAGGCTAACAGGGAAGAGATTGCGGGGAATGAAAACTTTGGTTTTCTAATCCAGTGATTGATAAAGTGGTTGATATCAACCTGGGAGGTTAAGTAGTCTATTCAAAGAGACAGGTCGGTGGGTCAAAAGCCGACATTAATAGAAGTGAACCAAGTACTAAACCAAACAGTAAACCTCAACAGCAAACAGGTCATCCACTCTGCATATTTCCTCATGCACATCCCATTTTCTATGTTGTATGTATTTTGAATAAGACTGAAAATCTTTAAGTGGCATTCAAAATTTATGTTCAATATTTTGTACATCTGATGATTTCAACAATGAGAAAAAGAGAGAACAAATGAATAATTATAATTATTAGCATTTAATTCTTATCTCTTGAAAAATTATGATTGGGATGAGTATGAATGCTGACTTCATAGTATTAAGTTGCAAATTGGATTGGAAATTGCTTTATTTACTAAGAGGATTTCAATGCTATTGTGCTAACAAAAATCTCTATGATGTACAATTTTTGTTCTCACAGTAAAATCCATCTCTTTTACTTGCAGCTATGTGTAAAATAGCAAAGAAGACTGTCTCTTTAGCCTTGGTTAGCAACCAGTCTAGGAAAAGGATAACACTGAATTGAAAACCAAGAGCTGAAGTCCCTAAGGTGGTCTAATATTGTTTTTAACCTCATTCAAGCAATTCCTGCAACATGGGTCCCAAGTTATAGTGGCACTTGAACTCCCATTGGATAATATTGGTATATGAAGAAGTGGGGCTTACTGTGTGGTCAACTTCTGGTCTTCCAATTCCTTTCACCATACTAAAGATTCATCAGGAAGTAAAAGGCATATAAGAAGTTATTTTTGTGCCTACGTTTAGAAATTAGTTAAGGATTTTTGCATAATAAACTATCTTGATCAGAGAAACTCAAACTGCAACATTTAGAGCCAGCTTCATCTTTTTATAAATCAATTTCTGCTCAGCTGTAGGGGATTGTCGGTTTTATTTTCTGTTCCCATATATACTAAGTGCTGTATTGTTAGAATAATATCTAGTGAAAAAGTGGTTGTAGAATTGTTGTCTCCAAAATCATTCAGTGGCCCACTACATACCTTAATGGACTAATTTCTAGCTTTAACAATAGCTTGGTAGACAATGTTATGGCGAATTAAACATTTATCATCTAAGGGTTGTCATATCTATGCTACAATTTTAATTATCAATTGTACTAGTGCATATGTATGGATTAGTACAGAGTAATCAAAAATTTTATTTTTTCATTATGTAGGTTTTTTTTTCATCAGTTTTAAAAGGTGCTTTCTTTACTGAAGTCTGAGTGACTGCAATTCTCCTCAGGTCTCCAGGACTTTTCTAAGTATTCAAGTTGATCTTAACAATGCTGTAGTCTTGAGGGTTTCAGTTCTTCCTCTGATCTCCAGTCCCCCCCACTCTTTTCCAAGGGCACTGACTACAATTGTTCAACAGCTTTTTCAGTTCTCTGGCAAGATCTAAGTATTTGTCTTTTTTTTTTTGGCTTTCTTTTACTAATTAACATTGTATCTGGTTTTCAAGTCACGATTTGAAGATCTGTTTGCATCTCAAAGTCTCAGAGAATTTTATGTTTCACTTCCTAGGACAGATTCTGGTTTGTGCATGTACCATTTATTAGCATGGCCAAATATCAGTCTCTTGCATAATTCCTGGTAGATCACTTTTAACACCCACTCATGCCTGGTCTTTTCCTTTTATGCCAGTTTGCTAAATTCCCTTCCATGATTAACTGTTTCATCTCTGTCACCACATAATCAACACTTGCTTTTCTTCTGCATATTATCAATTTTCGCTTTGACATAATTGCTTCAGATAGCATTATTTTGTGCTGCTATTAAGAGATTCAGTTTGTCTCTTTAGGTTTCCTCCTCTTTGCCATATCCAGGTCATCTTGTATGCCATTTCTTTAGTTTGTCCCTTCAAGTATCCATTGTTCTGAATTTTATCACTTAAAGTTTAAACATATGACAAAATATTCTTGCAATATATATATATATATAACTTTCATATTTTTTAATGTTATCTTATAGTTTTAAATTAAATACATGATTTCTTGGAGCATATATAATATAATTTATTCCTAGACATAAAAGTTGGTTCACCAGATATTCATTTTATTTCCTTGAAAATCAATTTAAGCTTTTATTTCAAGTCTAAAACTAGCAAGCTAATACAATCCTACTTCTGTTTCATATGATACAAATATTAATGTAACAACTATTATGATGAGACAAAGGTAGTATAATTTATAGCCTAGATGAATTCATCTAGTTTTTATTTTAATGTTTGGTAATTGTCCAGAATATACTGCTGAAGGAATTTCTGCAGTAATGATAAAAAAAAGAAGAAAAGTATATAGAATATTTACACTTACTATCCAGATAAGAGACATTTCAGTCATTACCTTCGTATTTTTTTTAATTATTAAAATTTTGAACTCCTATATGTAAAATTAAAAACTATGTCTTCAATTCGCTACAATTCATTCTTCTGCAAAATTTCTTAAGTCTTTCCTTAGCCCAACCACTATGACGTATGGCAACTTAGGATTTATGGCCAATATATAATGTAAATGTTCAGTAAAAGGAAATGACTGAAACTTACTCTTATCTGAATGGTAAATAAAAGTTTACATTTCTAGATAATTCTTTTTGGTATATTACCGGACATTTCCTAAGCGAGATTTTTTGAAAGTTACTGAATATTTTAACATTTGTTTCTTATATTTTTCATTTTCTTTTTAAATTAAAATGATAATTTTTAATTTATAATTTTGAACAAATTGTTTACAACAAACAATAAATAATGTTCAAGTGCATAAATGTTTCTGCACAAATTCTCATTGACTGTAATCCAGAAACCACCCCCCAAAAAACCGGCACATCATAGCGAAAATTCTAGAGCAATACATTTAAAATGCTCTAACTTAAAGAATAAAACAATTTCTAGTCTAATTTACAACTAAATAATTTTGTGAGGTCTACATGCGCGCTGAGCGTCATTTTTTTAATTATCTAAACTGAGATTAATTAATAACAGATACTAATCAATAAGAATTATTCAGTTTTCCTAAATAGAAACATCCATATCATCACAGACCATGTTACAATGGGAACATAACGGGTTCACGGGTCGCCTACTAAATAATACAAAAATAATTCTAATGATATTAAATGGGGAGGAAAATAAGCACGAAAGAGTTTTTTTTTTATTTTGAATCGTGAAAACATTTCTCATGGAAAAAATGCTTGCAAGGGTGCGGACGTATCTCTCTTTAAAGCATTTTAAAATCCCTAACACAGAGAGAGAGAGAAAACATGGCAGTTTATGCTAATTTTCTTATATTCAATTCCACGCGTTTATCAAGGAGAAAAAAATCTGGTCGTGCAACCACAATAAATAAGCGAGTATGATACAAATCAAAAAGTTATGCAAATTCAAATTGTTAGTGAAGGAAGACGTGGAGTAACAAGAGTGAAATATGGTAAGCATGTTTAAAAAAATATTAGTTTATAGAGAGAATTAACTGAAGCAAAAGACGTCTAGAGAGAGAGAGAGAGAGAGGGAAAAGACAGACAGAAAGTAGGAAACGTGTATATAGGTGGGGGAAGAATAGAAGAAGCAGGTACAGAAGTAGCATGTCAATTTGTGTATATGTGGGCCCAAATCAATATCATTATTTTCCTTACGTGCAAGTCCTCAGTGGGTGTGGACAGAACGGACCAATCAAAACGGTCAAAACTAAAATTGATTCTATGGAGGCAAACAAAAAACAAAACAAAAACAACAACAACAACAACGAAAACAAAACAAACCCCCCCAAAAAAACGATAATAGATTTTTATGCATGCTGTTAGAACGATTGTCTAATAATACTACGATAAAACAAGATATTTTTTTTCTTAATTATTACAAATAAAACATCATTTAGCTTTGAGATTTATGTATTCATTCATTAAGAAATCACCGTTATAGTTTATAAAACTTTTTAATGAATAAGTGAAAACTAAAAATTCTTTGTTTTGGCTTATGAGAGTTTTAAGTACCAAATTCTAATTTTTCAATGTAAAAATTTTTGTTGAGTGACAACGACGAACAGAAGAAGCATGTGCAGTTTATATTTAAAATTTTATCGCAAAATGCATATTTTTCAATTTTAATTCATAAATTGAAGTTATTTTCAAACAATAAAATGAGAAAATATTAAAACGCAAGTTTTGAATTAGTTTTATAGTTAGTTTGTAAACTAATAATAATAATAATAATAGAAACCTTGCTTAAAGAAAGACATGTCACTAGTGGACAAATATGTGACGAACCTTTGCTTATATAGATAATAATGATACAAAAGAAAAAAGTTGAATTCCCGCAAATAGTTTTGAAAGGTATTTATTTAGTTTAAAAAAAAAAAAAAAAAAAAAAAAGTGTTTTTCGTTTTAGAGAGAAAATTAAGTTTTCAAATTGAAGCAAAACCTACAAGTATGTAATAATAGCAATTAAAGGTTTTTATTGTGTAACAATGTGAAGCATCTGTTTTGATGTCTTGGCAACAGAGTAGGAGGTAAACTACAATAATCACGTCTATGGTAATACTCAATAGAAATAAAAGAAAACAAAGGAAGAAAAGAAAGGAAAATAAATTCGTCTGAGATGCAGAGATAACAACGACTGCAGGAAATAAATAAATAGATAAATAAAACAAAAGATAGCATCTCCCTTCAAGCAAAACAACGGAAAATAATGACGAAAAATAGTGAATATCAACAGAAAGTGTGAATGCATTAAACAAGGAAAAAAGAAAAAGAAAAGATAAACAGTAACAGAAAGAGAAAGAACAATAGATATTAAGGAGGGGGTGAAGGAAAGCACGTGTTCGGGAGAGAGGGAAACAGAAAAGTAGGAACCTAAGTGAAAATGACAAGAAAAGAGGGAAAGGATGTCTATTGACATTCCAAAACTAAACAATAGATAGAGAGAACACACACAAAGCCACAAGCTTAATATATTAGGAGGAATTTAAAAGAAAAATTGATTAAAAAATCAAAAAAAATCTATACTTAAAATTTGAGTATGCAGTCAGGTACTCTGTGTGAATTTTTATTATTATTAATAGGCTAAGCTGTAGAGTAAATTTTGAAAGATAGGATAAAATATATTTAAAGAAAATAAAGTTACATAAATTCCTGATCCAATTCGAAGTTAAATAATTTACAAATAACAAGTAAAATAAAGATCCCGAGTTAGTTCAGAATTCTATTAATTTGATAGTTAACCTATGAGTGTGTTTTAAAGTTTTAATAAAGAACAGACAACTTAAGTCTACAATATTTTTATAAAGTTGTATGTTATCTTTAAAAACATACCTACAAGAAAAAGTGCTGCTTAAATTATTTCTCAATTTCTTTCACGCTTTTATTTAGATTTTTTTTATTTTTTTATTGTTGTTGCTGCTCACTTGTGACATGAACACACTTGTGATTTCAATGGTGCAATTAAGAGTAAAATAAAAATATCAACTATTTGAAAACACAGACAATATTTTTGTTTCGGAAGAAAAGATTTTCATGGTATATCTGACAAAAAAAATTAATCTAGCGATTGTTGAAATTTGTTGTTTTATTCAATCATAATTAAACGTTACTAAACTACTGTGCATAAAAAAAAGTTCTTTTAAAGAACTGAATAGATCTCAGTTTCATATGATTGTACTTTTGAATTTTAAAGCTTTGTAATTCTAGTTTTAGCGGTTTTTAAAAATCATCTCATAATATCTAACCTTAACAAAAAACTAAAAATTTGATTATTTTGTTGCTGGAAATCAAGCAGAAAGAAAATGAATATTTGTTACCTTTTGATATAAAAAAAAAAAAAAAAAGTCAAAAGTTAATTCTATAAACTAAAAACAAAAGATGGTCGAACATATAACATCTAAATAAAAAAATTCAATCAATCCTATAACGTCCGAATAAACAATGAGATAGAGAGAGAAAGAAAACAACAAACTAATGCGAGCATTGGACAGACGGCCGAGAGGTCTGAGGTTTTCAACCCGAGTACCGGCTCGGGCCAATTGAAACCTTGTGTTATGATTATTACTAGCTGTCCTTAAGAGAAGAACATCGACAAATTTCAAAAGTCTTTTACCTTCCTAACGAACAGTCAACTCTTTATGACTTAATTGCTTTAATCAGAATTTAAAATAGAGATTGTATCTATATCTTTGTAGTAAAACGTACTGTGTACACAAACACAATACATAACAACACACACGCAGTCGTCGTGGAACATAGTAAGAAGAAAGGAATGTACAAAATAGATTTTACTTGCCTGTTAAATGATTCCAACGTATAAGCAATCAACGGTTTGTCCATAATAGGCCAGAACTGTTTGGGGGTCGTAACCCCGGTTCGTTCTCCATACCCTCCAGCCGGTATCACAACACACACGTTGAAATCCACTGGACCTTCGTCACCCGACATTGGAAAAAACGTGCTGTTTGTTGTTGATTTGTAACACCGATTATAATTGGTCAGCGCTTTGGCTGACGGCGGATTTAGCCAATCAAAGCGGCCGATACACTCACACATAAACAGTATGGCTGAATCTGATGTCAAAGAGCTTGAACCCACGCTTTGTAAATTTGAATTTAAGAAATCCTCTCGGAAACAGGCAACAAGAGGGAGGAGACAAAAGACAGAAAGTGATTCCGAAGGTACTGAATAATATTTAAAAAATATCCATGCGTTTTCTCTGAATATTAAATTAGATTCTTTCTTGTTTAAGCATGAAGCCTGAAGTCCGCGCCAAGATTTGTGGTCAATTTAACCCTCATGATATTGTTTATTTAAACAAAATATCTTTAAATATTTCAGAAATTAATATTTTCCTCGGTACTTTTGAAAAATTTGCGAGTAAAAATCTCGATAAGTTCCTCACATTGAAATTTATTTATTCGTTGTAGCTTCTTTCTTTCCTATTCTTCGAAAGCTTTGTCCTTTCTTCCTGGTCAGTTGTCGGCACGTGGCAATGATGAAGTAAAAGTAAACATGACATTTAACCTATACGCACCTTGGCTGTGTCGGCCGCAGACTCCCACAAGATACTTTGTAATCTTTTTTTTCTTTTAGCTGATTTATAGAAACGACTTCTAGTCGACTCTTGACGAGATGTGCTATTCTTTCTCAGATCCTAACCGCCATCACCGTTTTTAAATAATGAGTGGTAGGGAAACTAAAAACTTAGAAGAGGTAGGAAGGAAGTATGTCAATTGACAAACACAGCATCTACACTATTTGTTGTTGCATCTTTTTGTTTTTATTTGTTTATTTTTTAATTACTAATCGTCTTTCTCCCGCGTCTTTGCTTTGTTTACATGTAAAAGTACATGAAATATTAACGAAACCCAGCCGTTCATTTGGCAACTGGGACTTTTAAAAAATCAGAAAAATTCAATATTATTTACTTCGACGATATATCGATAGCTCGTGACGTTAAATTCTGTTTCATTTTTTGAAAGAAAATTATTATTAGCAAACCATATTGCATTTTTTTTCAGTAAGATCTTTTAGCATTTTAAATTCATTTACATTTTGTGGGGTGTTTACAAAGATTAAACTATTTTAAATAAATGTGAACTAAAAAGGTCCTATGAAATGAAGTACATAATTGAAATATATAAGTACATCAAATCAACATCATTAGGTATTTTTAATTTTTCTAATGGAGGTGTTAGCCTAATGATGGGTTATATTCTATTTTTAATATTCAGTTTAGTTATGATAAATGTGGTATGTAGTTTCTTAAGGAGTGGGTGGAAATTTTAAAAGCCATTTATTTATTTATCTTAATGATGATGTAGATGACTAGCATTATCAAACAAATGGTTACACGCCCAAACCTATACCCAAATTGGAATAAATTAAGATAATTATATTTATTTATCTTATTAACTGCTCGTGTGGTATTCAAAAAACGCTATTTTAGGTATGGCCCTACTATCAAATTCTGTATTTTTTTTCCTGTTATATTATTTATTTATTCATTTATTTGAAAAAGACGATTTCCTAAAAATTAGGATAGATCTACCCCTCAGAAAAAATCATAGGAAACAAAATATGCACTAAAATTATTATGTAAAATTTCCTGAAAAATATTAGATATTCCTTATTTAAAAACATACTTTTTAAAATTTTTATTCAAAAAAATATCAATGTAGAGAGCTGTAATTTCTTCATTTTACTACTTGTGAAAATAGTAGACTGTCCGTGAACCTGTTGGGTTCCACTGATTCTTATTTCTTAGCATAGTTATCTCTGTTTGCCTTTTCTATAAAATTATTATTCAATTGTAAGTTGAACTGGAAATTGTTTTAGACTCTAAGAGTAAAAGCATTACTCTCATAAAAAATCTTTCTATTATGCCTCTTACAGAGAAGAGGGAATTATAAATAGTGATTGTGAGAGAGTAAAAATGATGAAAGGGAGATAGTAATGTAGTCTACCTAGTTTCATTATTTTGCTCTTAGCAATGTTGACTAATGACTGGTGTTATTCTATCAACAAAATTTCTCATTACTCTGTAGTGATACTGGATTGCATGAC
The DNA here is from genome assembly GCA_963585895.1 of Sepioteuthis lessoniana. NCBI lineage: Eukaryota > Metazoa > Mollusca > Cephalopoda > Myopsida > Loliginidae > Sepioteuthis > Sepioteuthis lessoniana. The sequence continues at coordinate 40,114,436 of OY757932.1, forward strand.
CAACAAATACAAAGTCACACTGAATTTTATATACACTGACGTGTGTTTGTGGCGGGGAGGATTTGCTGAGTATGTGTTCGAATTTATAATAGATTAAATGTACAAGTAATATAGCTGGATTACAGTAAATGATTATATACAGATCAATATGTATGCACATTTTAAAAAGAGGGATGTATAGTACTCCAACTCCATGTACATACTGTACCCAGTCCAAATTCAGCAATATCCCTCAGTGCTGACAATTTATTTTCTAACAGTTAATGAAGTGTGATCAAAAAGTATTGAGACTGAAGCTTAAAGTTTTTTTAATTTAAAAATTTAACTAAAGATGTGTACACAGCTGAGTAACTTATAAAAAAGTGATGATATCTTGATACCAAGATGAAGTGTAGACAGTATCAATTTGAAAAAAAATATGAAGCTAGTCTCAGTACTTTTTAAATAAAAATGTTTTTGGTGAAACACAGGATTGTGCAAGTACACACTTTCCATATTCACCAAACCCCTTAGTTCCATGTGACCTTTTCTTGATTTATCTCAGCAGTAAGATTTGAGGAAGTAGAGGACATTAAAAGATATAAGATAGTGCGACTTCATACCAACTTCAATAGAAGAGTTGTGCTTCAACACTAGAAAACCAGCTGGAATAAATGTGCTGAATGCCAAGCGGGCTATTTTGAAGAAGAAAATAAATGCTTCATACATTGTCCATTTTTGTCTTGGTAAATACAGCTTCAATCTCAACACTTTTTGATGGTTTAGTTTATTTGTTTAATGGTATATCAACTTTTTATGGTTTATCTAATGCTGAAATTTGATTAAATTGTACTTTTTTGTTTATAATCATTTGTTTGTACATGGTTATCATATCAACTATTCCTAACTAATACAAATTATTTGCACACAGTTATATGGTTTCAAGTATTCCTAACTAATAATTTATACACAATTATGTCATTTAAAGTAATTATTCTTAATTCATAATAATCATTTAACTAATAATAATAATTAATATGAATAATTTGCACACAGTTATATGGTATCAACTATTTCTATCTAATACAAATAATCTTTAAATTGACCCATAATATTTTGTTTCAGTTAGATGCTTGTGAGTATCAATGAAGTTTATTTCATTGTTATTGCCTAACAATATAGATACAGTCTGAGCAATCTGAAATGCAGTTGATTCAGAACTTAAAGACTGAGATGAATGGAAAATTTAGCACATGGTCCCAAGTATAGTGTAATGGTTACTATTGTAGGAAATGGAATTGATGACTCAAGTTCCAATCCTGCCTGATCTATTTGTATTTCCCTTCATTGCCATTGATCTCAGGTCCTCTCTGGTATGGTAGCATGTAATAGGGTTCTATCTGTGAGTCAAATAGAACTGTTTGACATTTAAAATGAGTGTAAAAAACAAAGTGATATTGAATTGTTAGTGATATATAGCAATAATTGGAACCATTTAACTTTGTTGACTTATGCTAAACTGAATTGTTTGAAATAGAACTGTTTGATCATTCAATTGTGTGTAAACAAACAACTGATGTTTAATTTAATTATTAGTGTTAAATAGCGATACTTAAAAAAAAATTTAACTGTGTGCAAACAAATGATTAATAGTAAATAGAATTATTTGTATTTGATAGAAATAAGTGAAACCATCTATGTGCCAAAAAATCAGCTCAGGCTCATTTAAAAATGTTATCTACAAAATGTGTTTAGAAATCATATATTCAATTTATACGTATAAAAAGGATTTGGCATTAAATAACCCACAATGGTTGATATACCATAAAACCAAACCAAATCACTTCTTTTGGCTCCTATAAGATTCACCAGCTGCAACAAATCATTGGCTTGCCTTTTTAATTCTGAACCACCTAGTGGCTTTTTCAAAGGACTCAGTAATGGTTCTAATGGCTCTACTTCTAGCAGTTGAATGAGCACCTTGTAAACCACTTCTGTTAGCTTACATAAGACTTGCTCGCCCTGGCTTCTACATTGTTCTATCAATTTCTGGTATTTGGTAAGCTTCCTCCAGATATTCTTTCCAAGGCACTGTTGATGCCTACATGATCACATATTTATAAGGCTTACAAATTTGAGAGAGAGATTGAGATAACCCAGAGAGTCAATTCAGTGCTCAATCCCAAGTCAAAAGTCATCAAATAGTGAAGAGCAGATTGGAACATAAGAGTCAGAGAGAGACGCCAGAAGAGTGAACACCCAAAGTTACTTGCCAAATGTTCACATTCCTCATACCATGTCTGCCAAATGCAAAATATGATTTCATATCATCATCACAAGTGACCTGTATCATGTTGTTGTTGCTGTGGGTTGGCTTTTCTCCACCCTAATTAGCTGTCGCTTACATAATGAATCTTCCAGAGGAATTTACTGTAAATGCTGTAAGCTCTCATTTTAAAGGTGAAAATAGTTTCGTATTTAGATTTTCCTGTTGTACTGTGGATCAATTTTAGTTTTTCCTTTTGACCTATTATGTAAAAAAAAAAAGGTTACTTATATAATTTCAACAATGAAAATATTTCCACACCTTAATAACAAAACATATTGGCATTTCTTTAATATAAGTACATGTTGATACTAGTTGAATTTTGATTTGTAATTTTCACTTTTAAATGTATGTGATAAGTGGCCATTGCTGAATTTAGTGCATTGACAAAGAAGCTTTTTTTTTTTTTTTTTTTTTTTTTTAATCATTTGGCTGTGGTATATAACTAGATTGATGCTTCTTTTGTGTTTTTTTTTTGTTTTAATGAGAGAGGTTTTATTTATTTATTTGAAGATGAGGAACTATTTCGGATGTGATAGTTACTGACTTATTTTATTCTAATGCCAAATATAATAAATTTCACAAATATATATCATCTGGTATATACCAAAAAATAACTCTAAACAAATCTATATATAAATAATATATTTGTAATTTTTGTGTATGTGTGTATATATATATATATATATATATATATATATATATATATATATATATATATAGTAGCTCTTTTGTTATGCTCATTGTAGGAGTACCAAAAATTCAGTTAAAATATCAACAACTGAACTGATTTGTTTACAAGGGATTTGTTTATTGTGGTGAATGCTTGTGTAGCACCCGCTACACTTTTTAGATGAGCTGATTACAGAAGAATGTTCTGTAATTAATGTATTGCATATTATTCCTGTTTTTGAATTCAGAGATTTTCCTTCTCCTTGACTAGTTGCCTTATCTAGGCTATAGAGCCAGTCTGCTCTATTATTTTACCCAAACTCGAAGAAGGAAAAGAGAAAGATTCAGGTCTTTCCCAAGAGCATTAGCACAACTTGGCTTATTGATTCCATTTCCTAAGATAACTGTTATGCCATGTACACTTTATATATATATATATATAAATGATCAGAACCTCAAAATGTAGGCATGAAAACAAATTCTTACTAAGCCACTTGAAAACTAACAATTCCAAAGACTAATTGAATTCAATGACAACAAATCAAAATAATAAAAAATAAAAACACTAGAAAATAATAAAGTGAGTTAATTAGCAATATCAATTTTGTGATTTGTTATGTAAATAACCATGCATGGGAAAAATAATATGTCTCTAAATGTAAACAAGATCCAGTATAAAATAATATGTCTCTAAATGTAAACAAGATCCAGTATAAACTAGATTGCTCTTCCTATCATGTCCACAAGCTGATCGCATTAGCAAGAAAGTGGTAGTCACCAAGTGTCTTTGGCTCTGTGTTTATTGTATATAAACTAGATGACTCTTGAATCCATTTGATTCATGTTATAAACAGCAAATCTTTCATGATTATCTCCATTATTTTGAGAATTTGAATGATTAAAAAATGATATTAAGTGTGAATATCTTGTAATTTGAATTGGAAATCACTTCATTCTCAGTATTTTAAATACATAATGAATAATAAAAATTTTACTATGATGTGCCATTTTTACTGGGCTATGGTTACATGTGTATATGCATGCACATATATAAGAAGTTGGTTGACTGTAGTTGAAGGCTTACTATTCCTTAGCTCCTACACCAAGGTGTTGTCGAGGGCACAACTCCTTTCCCTGAAATACTCTGCTTACCCTTGATCCATATCTTATAATGCTGAGTGTTAAGCAAGGAGGCATCGAATAGCATTTTTTAAGTTTTTGGTATGACTCGACCTGTGATTGAACCCTGGTCTCCTGAACCATTGGTGAACACTTTAACTATTATATTAATAAAATAAGTACTATATTGTCGCTTGACAAATCTCGGATGAAAGGGTCGTTGTGATTTTAATAAAATTTCTTCATATTGTGAATGTCCTATTTTTGCTGATGTCTCTAAGTATTTGCCTTTTTAAATTTGCATGTATCAACAAATATATATATAGTCTTCTCACAGTGATCTCATTTTATTGTTGAGTGTTAATGATGATGATTCCTAAGTTTGTGAGATTAATGTGCTAACCATTGTGCTACAGCAAGCACCCATTTCATATAATGATGGCATCAGTGGATAAAAATAACAATAAGTGAATGCCCACTAAAGTGTTTTGATTAGAAGTCACCAAAATGGATTGTGTAGCATGAAAGGCAAAACTTAGAAGTAAAGATCAATCAAGAAATTCAAAATATACTAACAAGTTTAATTGTGACTTTGATATAAATTTTACTGTAATCATAACTGGGAAATAATATTGAATTTAGGTACTATTGTTAGAATTGTAGACATTTTGGTATTAAATTCTTTGTCCTATCACTTAGTCATTACTTTGAAATATGATGTTGCATTTAGATAGTGATATAAGAAGTCAACAGCTCATCAGTTTGTCAAGTTCTATAATAATATCACAAGATGTCTATGTTTTTGCTTCTAGCAATCTCATACTTGGCAGGCTGCCTAAAGAGTAAAAGAATTATCAGCATGACTTGAATCTATATAAAAAGTAGACAAACTTTTTCATTTATGCTTATAATGTATAATTCTCTTGTACATTCTTTCTCTATTTAGCACTATGCTTGTCATATAAATTATTCTTATAATATTTGGAAGCTGACATATGTTGAAAGGTTTTAGGTTATTTTATTTCCTCACTACTATTTTTATTATATTGTGCTGTTGATTATAATCATTATTTTTCTTGCCCAATTGGCTGGGACTGTAGAATACACAGATTGCACCTCTACCCCACTCAATGAGTCTTGGATATGACATTAAACAGTCTAATGGTGAGGTTCCCATAATGCTGGAGCTTTGGGGAATGTGGAGTACCTCGTCATTGCTATTGCTCCCAGGTCCACTCTGGCCTGGAGTGGTAACACCTAATAGAGTTCTATCTATGGGTGAAATAGAACTAAAATGCATACTTATGCTAAACTGGATTACTTGAAATAGAACTGTTTTGATATTTAAACTGTGTACTTATGCTAAATTGAATTGTTTGAAATAGAACTGTTTTGACATTTAACTGTGTGGACAAAAATTATATTTGTTCTAAACTGTATATATCCATACAGGGGCTGAGGTGTGTGAGTATATGTATTTTGTGTATAGATGCTAGTTGAGAAAGACTGGACAAAGTGAATGAATGTCTTTAGTGGAGGTAGATAAGTTTGAGAAAATTAGCTGAAGGCCACTCAGATGGAATGAGTTAATTTTTTTAATCCTTTTCAGTGTGTCCTGGAGACCTACAATCTAGCAATACCTTTATATCCTGCCTTATGGGTGGTCTGTGTTCGGGAATGTGGCAGATTTACCCCTGCATATGTACAAGTGAGATTGTGTGGCAGGTATTGCAGCAGTGGTCAGAAGCGATAAGCAGAGCTAGAGAAAGGTCTTGGAGTGTCACATCCAGTCCTTCAAGTCTTGTCTCTGTTCTTTTCTATTTGTGACCATTAGCTTGACTATGTATATCTTCAATTAGATTTGTAAAAACTGCAGCAACGTGGGGGTCTGACTTCACTGCAGCAAAATATGCACAATGCAGAAGGTGCTTGAGGCAGAGTAGAAGGTTGCATCACACTATACATCAGTGGTTTTAAAACTGTGGTGCAGGGACAATGGGGTCCACAACATCAACGATAGTTGTCTGTAGATGCTGCTAGGGAGTCTTGCTAATTATCTAATTAGAGATAGAACCACAAATTTGTATTTCTAGTTAGTAGTACACTAGTACACACCTATGAAAATTCAGTTTAAACAGCAACCCCTACTTAAATTATGGCTTTGTGTGGCTTCTAAGTACCTAGTGTTGTTCTGAAAGGCTGTCAAAATGTGATTCCCTTTTGCAACAACATGTTTATGTAAAACAGTATTTTCAGTAATTATCAATATGATGACAAAATACAGATCTAGACTTGTGCTGAGTGAATTACATGTATCTCTGTCAAAAATATCACCATGAATTGATAAATTGTACTAAGCAAAACGAGCAAATCCCTCTCACTAAATTTTATTACGCACATTGGATGTGGTTTTCATTAAGTATCTTTGATAAATTTCATTTTTATTTCTATGGGAGTTCACAAGATTTAATTTTTATTTTTATGGAGGTCTATGAGATAGGGCCCCCTTCTACTTTAGGGTCTAACTCCAAAAAGTTTTCAAACAACTGCTATACATCTTAAATCCAATATTTTAGGGTCTGGGAGATCACATTAGATATATTCATGAAACTGAATATTGTGACCATTCACAGCTTTTCTTTTAATGGTATGATGGAATAGTTTTAGATATTGATATGTTTTCTGAAACAGTTTAAATGTGATTTTTTGTTTGATTTTTTTTTTTTTTTTTTTTTGTGAGCTCAGATACAGGGTTAAATTTATTTTATTTTTTAAGATTTTTAAAGGATATTTTTGTGGTTTTAGTTAATTATTTTTTCTTTATTTTTATTTTTATTTTTTTTGAATTTGCAATTTCACATTATTTAAATTTAGCTTTGGAAGGTATACTGCTTTAATTTGAACAAGAATGGATATTACGTAGATATGTGTCGTGTGATGATTAAAAAAAAAAGTATTGAGACTGAACATTTTTTCAAATATTTATCTATTTGCTAAATACTTTATAGAATATATAAAAGAAACTGTTCTAGACATTTTGTTATTTGCAACTGGTTGTAGGAATCATGAAAAGGTTTACATCATTTGAAAAAGCTGATTGAATTCTTCAAGATTGTGTGTGGGGTTTACTTTTTTTTTTTTTTTTTTTTTTTTTTTGTTTGATAGAAGTTTATAAAATTTAACCAAAATTTGTTTGAAACATTATTTGCCTTTTTGTATGCCATTTAAATGGCAAAATGTAACATTTCAAAATTATTTAAAGTTGAACTTCATAAAAAAAAACATTGTTGATAACAAAAATATGTAAGGTCTTCGATTTTAAAACAATCTTTTTCTTTTTTCCATTTTTCCTTTTCCCATTTCCTATAAAATTTTATCTCATTGTGATACACTTAGATTCTAACTGTGGAACATTGATCTTTGACCATCACTGTCAATCAAAACTTCTGCTATTCACCTGAATCTTTGCAGTTGTTGACTCTGGGAATCATACATTCATTGTAAATTTCTTTACTCATTAGCTCATTATATAACACTAATAATTTGTTGTTTTTTTTTCTACTAAATGAGAATGTTTTGGTGATACATATATTTGCACAAATTTCATATCTCAGCAAAGAAAAAGCAAAAAAAATGTATTTACCTAACCTCAAGCAGGACTTGACACAAGGTTAATTTCTAAGCAGAGTACAGCTGGTTTAAATTCAGAGTTTTTTTTCTCTTAGACTGGTTGCCTTACTAAAGCTAAAGAGCCTAGTTTGTTCTCCTAGTTATCCATTTGAGGGATAAGAGAGAGGTTCATGGCCTTCTCAAGGGCATTAGAGCAAGGTGAAATGACCTTGTCCAAGATTTGAACTTGGGTTACCAGTTCCATTTCCTACGATGATAACCATTATACTAAGTATACCTTCTCATATGCAGTAAATATTTAAAAATCAAACAAAACTCAACAGTTCGAAGAATATGATTATAAAAGAATTTAGAGATAGTGGAAACTCATTGTTAGGTATTGCTCACAAAGAGCAGTTTCAAAAAGCTGTACTACATTTGTTTTTGGATAGAATCTTGTGTTTGCATACAATCATCATATCTGTAAAAAAAATAACAGAATTATATTTTTATCACATAATGTATTCAGACTATTGTTTTCATCTTTACTTTTATATTCATGTTTGTCAAGAATGCTGCTCACTTTGTGGAAAAAATGCTCCCATTCATTCCAACCAGGTGGTGAGTCTAGTTGTAGTTAGTTTTTTCACAAGGGTCCCCACTGATAAGGCACTAACAGTGGTACAGGATGAGTTGACTGCAGATATCTTGCTGTATCCCAATAGATAACCTAACGTTGACTTTCTGTGTGGAAACGACCTACTTTGGGATGGGGTGTGACATATACCAACAAGAAGAAGGGCTGGCCATGGAATCACCATTGTTACCAGTATTGGCCAACATATACATAGAATACTTTGAAGAAATGGCATTGTACATCACTAAAACCATCAATGTTGATGATGCATTCATTCTCTAGTCTCATGAGGAAGATGTTCAAACACTACTGGATCATGTGAACTCAATCTGACCATCTATACAGTTCACTATGGAAAAGAGCAAGACAATAAATTATCCTACCTAGAGGTATTAATAACTTGCACAGAGCTGGGAATCAGGACATCTGTGTCTTGAAAGCCAACCTTCACTGGACAGTATCTCAACTTCATCTCCTGCTATCCATAGAATATAAAGGAAGGAATTGTTTGTTGCCTACAGTATTGAGAAAAAGCATATCAAGAAGAAATGAATAGTTTAAGAGACAACATCCATTGCAACAACTACCCAGAAAGCATAACATTGGCTCCTAGAAATTTGGATTGGATGACACAGAGCAATACCTGAAAGCTTGTCACAGTCTGTCTGCCTCATGTTAAAGGCCTAGTGTTTTATAGCAGAGGAAGACAACGATGCTGATGTATAAAAATATAATCTGCTTCTTCTCTTTTCCTTTTATTACTAAAAATGCACATCTGGATTGTGTGAGATAGGGAGTTGAAGATGGCTGAGTTTGCATATACACTGGGGCTGAATGTACAGATCTGTAAACTACTTTCTTTTTGTTCTCCTTAGGTCAAAATCTCAAGTTTATATAATTTTTTGGATGCCCACACTAATCTTCACACTTCTTGTTTACTTTAGGAACCAGGTGCACTTCCTGCTAGCATGCCACTCACGCAACTTATGCAGCATTTCTGTCGAGGAATCTTTGTCCTGTTTACTTTAGGCAACAGATGCATTTCCTGTTATGCCATCCACACAATTTACACATGTCAAAGGGATCTTAAAGTCGATAACCAACACTAGCCAAAATGATTCAAAAGATATGTAATCCATATGATATTAGGACAATATTTAGGAGTGGATTGACTCTGAAAATATCTCTTCTGAGTCAAGCTTCGAACAGAATACAACATGACCAAGAATTGCGTGTATTCCTTCCCATGCAATATACAAAGGTGAGACATGCTGCCCACTAAAAGTAAGGCTAGATAAACATCAAAAAGCAGAGTATGACTGACTGTATATGAAACAAAAAGAGGAAACCATCTGTCCTTATGGGATGAAGTTAAAATAATTGATAGGGAAGAATATTGGAGAATAAGAAGTCTTAAAGAAGCAGCACATACGTTGGGCTACTGTGACCTATTGAGTAAACTGAGTATAGAGATGTATACGATATTGGAACTAATAATCGAAAAGACTAAATGAAAAAAAATTGCAATATAAACTAAGGTAAAAATTGTACATAATAGTAATATCTCATAGGTTGGTAAAGACATTAGGTTTATAAGTCCCCAAAAGTTCACTCTGAATTGTCCAGTAGGACACATGGCATAATGGATATGAGCATTTGGTTATAGAACTTTTAAGTGAAATTATCTGGAGGTTGCAGGTTTAAACCTGACTACGTGTAAATAACAAAGAATACTTACTATAGCTTAACACTTGTACTCGGTTATGGTTAATGGAATTAGAACAATTTACCTCCTGTGGATTTAATAAAGGGTTTGGTTTCAAGTTCCATGTAGGTTCCTGAGTTTGATATGAAATACCTGAAGAAGGCTGAAATGTGAATATAACAAAGATGAAGACAATAGTCTGAATAAACTCGATAATAAAAATTATCAAGCTTCCTCTTAGAAATTTAGACAAAGAGGATTATTTATGCATGGATTAGCAATTTTGCCTTATAATATCTGTGCCATATACTTAGTATTTGTGAGTTAATTCTAACAAGTAGAAGAATGGATATGCTACTTCCTTGCTTACCTCTGGGCTGAAGGTTCAAATCAAAGCAGTATTCACTTATTAACATATATATATATATTTTCTTTAGGATGATGGAAGTCATGGAAGAAAAAATATACATGTGTTTGGTTGGTTTTATGGCATGTCACCTTTTATTGTTTTTGTTTATTTATTTATTTTTTTAATCTATTTTTTCAACTGAATTTTTCTTGCCAGCAAATAAGATGCCATAAATGTAGTTGAGGCTCTATAGAACTGTCCAAATATTTTTTTTTTAATTATAGTTTGAGTATTTTTGAACATCTTTGGTCATTATGCCAAAGTAATTTTGTGTCTCAAGCAGTTATTTGGTTTCTTGTATGCAATTAATTTGTATTCAGTTATCTTGTTTCAAATATTCTTATCTAATACTAATAATTTTCAAACTGATCTAGTTGACCCATAGATAGGACCTTAACTGGTACTATCACTCTAAGTCAGAGTGGATCTGGGAGTAATGGCAATGAAAGGGTGTCTCCACACTCTACACTGTCAAAACTGGATCTCCATCAGCAGATGCAGTTTAGTGTCATTTTTTTTTATTTGAGAGAAGTGTTACCTATTTGCCATGGATGTAGTCAACATGTTCTAAGACCTGCTTACAAAGCTGAAAAAATATACAGAAAGTCACTTTGTTATTACATGTTACATATCCACATGTATTGATGTACCTACATGTTTATGTGTGTGTTTGTGTGCATGTATGTGTATGTATAAATGTATATAGTGTGTATGTAAAAGTGTATATAATATATGTATGTGGTGTAATGGTTATGATCATTGGAAATGAACATAGTGAGCTAAGTTCAAACCCTGTTTGCATTTCACATAGAGCAAATATCTTAGAGAAAGGTATGCATCCAACTATTCTCCCTTCAGCTCTGGGTAAATAGTAGAGCAGATTGGGCTCTTTAATCTTGGTGTGGCAACTGGTCTAGAAGGAAAACTCTGAATTCAAACCTGTTAAATTTCACTTAAAGAAATAACCTTGTGTCAAATCCTGCTTGTGTGGAGCGGTTGGTAAATGCATATACATGTGTGTATATATAATGTTTCATTACATTTGATACCAAGGATTGTTTTTGTTTATTTATTTATTTTTTTAATCTATTTTTTCAACTGAATTTTTCTTGCCAGCAAATAAGATGCCATAAATGTAGTTGAGGCTCTATAGAACTGTCCAAATTTTTTTAAAAATTATAGTTTGAGTATTTTTGAACATCTTTGGTCATTATCTATTATGTTAAGTGATGATGTGTTTGAAATTTAGGAAATGATGGTGTTGTTGAGGAATATTGTGAATTTTTAAATCGACCTTTTCGTCCTGTGTTAACAAAACCTCAACTGTATTTTGGTTTTAAGATATTGCATGTATATTAGATGCAATTTAGAATTCTTTCTCCCAGAGTGAAAAATATTTTGTTTAATGTAGGTTTTTTGTCTTTATAAAGATAGCTTCTGGTAGTTAGACTCTTATTATTTTGCACTTGGTATCACATAAAAATCTTTTTGTTATTAACAAATCTAACATTATACAATATGGTCTCTGGATCATGGCCTTTCGAAGTAAACAGAGAATGCTGTAGTGTTAATTATCAAAAGTTTTTAAGATATGAAACTATTTGCATTCTCTATTGTGATGGTTGGTTAACTCCATTTATCTGATATGCTTCTAGTAGTGGTATGAAAAGAGTCTTTCTTGGAACACAAAAACCTGTTGACACACTTTTGCTTTTTGGCTGAAATTGCATGAAGAAAAAAAGATAGAAAACTGAACAGTCTGTAACTAGGAGACAACAGTACCTTCTAACTTTGAAAGTGACAATCCATCTTTATTTCCTGATATCATTCCAGTTCTGCTCACTTAAGCTATCTCATGTTTTAAATCAAGGGGTTATTTGGTGGAGGAATAAAACAATTTTATCGTTCAACTCCTAAATGTCCTCTGTATTATGTTCTTGATAATTTGATAATAATATTGTGAGGTATTTTTGTACTCATTGTTAAAGGCTAATTGTAGTATACTTATTCATTTGCAGTTAATTACAATATAAATTCTGAATTATCCTTTTTAATAAAAAATTACATATTTATTTTGTGTAAAAGAAACATTTGAATATTAATTCACTGTGACAAAAGGTGATATCAAATGGCGTATTGTGAAACTGTATTCTTCAGATAAATCAATTCTTGGTATTCTGAGTATGACATTAAACTGCATTTGGTGATGAAGCTCTAGTTCCAGAGCTTCATTGATATTACTCCCAGGCCCACACTGACCTGGAGTGGTTGTATCTGTTATACTCCCATGTGTGATTCAAATAGATATGTTTGAAAATTATTTATATTGATATGAATTTTAGATGTTATTAGTATTAGATAGGAATATTTCAAACCATATAATTATATATAAATCATTAGTATTAAATAGGAATACTTAGTATCATTTAACTATGTGCACAAAATGATTGTAGACTAATAAAAAAGATGCAATAAAACATCCTTTCAGCATTAGATAACCCATATGGAGTTGATATGCTGTTAAATAAACCAAACCAAACCAAACCAAACCAATCAGTTCTGGATTGAATACTTCTGCGTACCTTTCTTATAAAAACTTTATTTATTTATTTATTTTTTAAAGAGATTTTATATTTTTTCTTATTCAAAAGAATCTGTAAATAAGATGTGATTCTACACTGAGCTTAAGGGCTACTGAAGATGGACTTTAGATAAGTTAGAAATAAAAACGATTAAAAATATGCTTAGGCTAATAAGAAATTTTCTTATTAGACATAAAGAAAACCTCTTTTGATTATGAATATTTTCAAGTTAATAATTTGAGAAAACACTTCACGCTATTGTCAAAATTTTCTTTTTAATGCAAAGTGAGATATAAGATGAAGATATAAGAATTTTTTTTTTTGTTTTCTTCATGAAATTCAGCTACAATGATAAAGTAGAAGCCTGTTTCTACTTCTAAATTCTTTTACAATACTTTATAACCCCTGCATTTAGATATTATCTTTCTCTTTTCTTCACCTCTGAACCTGACTGTTAACTGCTATGTAATACTAGGTTTGGTATATATGGCTCTTGTCTGACTCAGTGTTTACTGCAGTTTTAAACTTTCAGTTTTCTTTTCTTAAATATTTAAATAAGGGGGGGGGAAGAAGGAAAGGAATAAAGACTCGAATTTCCAGCTGTCTCTGCTGCTACTTGGTTCACTTGAAAGTTAAATATGGCTGCAAGGATTTTATTTATTTAGGCTATGCTTTTTGTTGTTGCTGTTTAGTTTTTATTTTTGTTTATAAATTCATAGGGAGATATATGTGTGTGTGTGTGTGTGTGTGTTGTATTTTTCCTTTTGTTTTTTTTTTTTTAACTTATATACAAAAACATAAATTCTTTGCTAAGTTGTTTCTGTCATTATTTTCCTATCCTCTTCCAGTACTTATTTTTGGAAGGTTTTGCATTTTTTTTTGTTTTAAAAAATTTCTATTCTTTTTTTTCCTTTGAAAATTATTATAGTGCATTAGTACTTTTGAAATTTTGCAAAGTTAAAGTAACATAAATAACACACACACACACACACACACACACGACAAACAACATAGTTTGGAAAATCAGATTGACACATTTTGCTAATGGTCTAGTGTCATCAGAATTTTTTTGATTTAAAAAAAAAAAAAAAATTCTGATGACACCATGTCAATCTGATTTTCCAAACTGCCTTCTTTCTCATACCAAATATATATATTTATTTTACTTATCTTTTGTATTTTTTTAGAATTATCATATTATTATATTGGTTGATATAATATTCTATTCCCTGGTTTGGCTAATACGTCTGTTTCATGCTGTTTTTGATTTTTCAAATAAGTGATGGTTATCTTCTCTTTGTTCCAAGTTCTTCTTGGAATGATCCCTTTAAGTTGTGTGTTCTATCAACTGTGTTAATTTGTCTTCCTGTTTTGTGCTGTTGGTTTTTTTCTTTAACACTGTTTGAATTGGAATTTGTTCTCATGTCTGCATTTTGAGGAGTTTTATTGTATCCTAGCTATACCAAGTAAAAGCCTGGCAGCCATGCGACTGAAGTCTTGAAAGTTGATATAACTTTGATCCATGATTTCTCAAAATGTCTATATTTGATTACTTATGAGGCCAAAAAACTATTATGCTCAAAGATATTAGAATGCCACTTTTTTATGTTGCAGGCTGTTACACTAAAATATTGTTTCAGAAAGGGGGGGGATATTTAATGATACAACTTTTTGTTATTAAGAGTATGGAGATTACTTTGAAAGAACTGCATCATGGCTATTTCAGAATGTAAATTTTTTACTTCTTGACATAAATTGCATCTACTATTTGAACTACTGGTCGAAGAGGATTTTTCAAATGATTTTTCATTTTATTTGTGGGGTTAATATTCGGTCTTTTAGATTCCAATTAGATTTAGATAGTCATTTGATTCTAAAGTAAAGGGTTAGTAAAAGATCGTTTGTGTTTGTTTCATCTTAACTTCCATTTAACTGAGGAGATACCAATGTATATATATTTTTTAAAATTACCCTCTTTAGGAAAACTGTTAGCTTGGTAAACTACATTTTCCAAGTTAGAATTTCCATCCATAGGGCATTCTTTTTTGATTCTATAATTACAAGATTTGTGATTCCTTATCTCTCAAATTTGGTTTATCTATTAATTTCCTATTGTGGTTATAAATAATTTTGGAAATATTGTTAGTACATGAGTAATTAATTTCAATGATATTTCTATTGAAAATTTTGCTTAAAGGATTATCTCTATTGAAATATTTTCTTATATTAATAATGGAAAGTTTGCAGAAAGGAGGGTTAAATTATATAATCTTTCTTTTTGTATTTCTACAATTATGTGACAGTGAACTCCACCCCACCCCCAGACTGATTGATTAATTAACGATTCTAGGGAAATAATTAAGGAAAATTCATTTTTTTTTCTTTCTCTCTTCTTCTTATTTTATTTCCTATCCTATTTTATTTATTTATTTCTTAAACTTTTGACCAATGTCCTGAGATTCTTTAAAGTGAATCTTGCGATAATATAAAAGAAAACAGTAATGAAGTTTGTACAGACTAAGGGGTGAGTGAAAGTTCATACTGGAAATAAAAAAAACCACCTTAAGTGGATCTTATGGTGGAGATAGTAATAAAGTCTGCGTGGTCAAAGCAAGAATAAGATTAAGCTAAAGATTGAGACCATGTAAGTGGATTTGTCCTTTTTCAAGTACTGACTGTTTGCTTGGGATCAGCAGGGGGTACTGAAGCTAAATCTTAAGTATCTCTTTAAACGTAGCGTCGGCCATATGTGAAAAAAGTTGGTCAACTTGGCGATTTACATATCATTATGCATAGGTGTGCCCAGGGATCATCGAAACTCCACCCCCAATTTATATAAACAAGGCATGATGCCCATAGATGAGGACAGATCAGATCAAGGAAGACGAGCGATCCAAAGAGACAGAAGGGCCCTGTGCAGCACCTATCCGAGAATAATCTTAGAACTTCGACTCAAAGCCAAGATTAGTCTCGAACCGAGAGTTCGAAGTAAAAGCTGAGACAACTGATTATTTTCTGCTAAGAAAACCAAGAGCAATAATCACCTCCCTTACACCTGTTTGATCTGTCACATTTCCAAACAAACGAATAAGTTTCGTAAGACCTTTTTCTTTTTCTTTTTTCCTTATTGTATTCTACACATCTTGTAAATATATTCATCATTGATAAAAACAAAAGATTGGAGAAATTTGAAAGCGTTGTTTTCCTTCTTCTTATGCATTTTGTGAACCGCAACAGGTACAATCTCTCTCCCAACAACGATTTTATTTCAGCATGGATTCCAGCCAAAATTGGAAACGATCTGAGTTAGCTAGAACACTGCCATTCGAATCAAAAGACACAATGTGGGGCATGGTAATAGTTATCTCGGATTGGCAAGCAGAGCCGAGGAATTGAATGCCAGTGAAAATTCCCAGGCGGAACTAGATGCATCGACCAGGGTGGATTCACAACATCAGAATTATTATTTGCATTATGTTTATTATTGTTGTTAATTTCCCCCTTTCCATAGTTGATATTCTTAGAAGTATTGCTCTTATTCATAGTATTGTCCCATTTGGTTAAATTAACTTTCTTTGTCCAAGTACTCGAGTTACTGATGGAAACCACTATTATACAGGGCTTTAGTATTAGTTCCTTTATTATCTTCAAAATTTTTTTGCAAGATGATAATGTATTAATTCTTAAATTGATTGCATTTGGTATCTGTTTGATTAAGTTGGTTCGTGTTGACATTGATATAGGGAGGTATGTGGTTATTCTTGTTAAATGGTTTGAAAGTATTATTATCTAAATTAAATGTAACATTTGAGGAAACTTACTATTTTTAAGTTGGTTGATATTTCACTTTTCAATTCTAATGATCTAAATGCCCTAATAATTTTCTTTTGCAATTTTGATGTTTTTAGGTTGTTACTATTAGGTATGAAAATAAATCCATCATCTCCATATAATCCAATTTGCAGTAAATCTATGATTCAGCCTTATGTACCTCATATATATACTCCTACTAGATCGGCAATTTGTGCAGAATCAAAAGATCCCATGGTCACATCAAAATTATCAATTTGACTTTTAACTTATATATTGTTATTATCTATTAGGATAGATTTCCTGCATGCTAAAATAATGCAAGTTTCCTCTTTGGTAATATCTGTATGATTTATTGGAACATTTATACTATGTAGTAGTAATTCCTTAGATATGGAGGGGTAGCTTTATCTA
This sequence comes from Sepioteuthis lessoniana, assembly GCA_963585895.1. NCBI lineage: Eukaryota > Metazoa > Mollusca > Cephalopoda > Myopsida > Loliginidae > Sepioteuthis > Sepioteuthis lessoniana. The sequence goes on from OY757932.1 coordinate 40,131,698, forward strand.
AATATTATTAGAATCTAAAAGACTAAAATAAATAAATTGGAAAATCATCAAAAAATCCTCTTTGACAAGTAGTATAGATGGTAGATGCAATTTATGCTTGGAAGAAAAAAATGTATTTTGAAATATAAAGATAATAAGAATCTATTAAAAAAGATAAATGAATTAATATCTAAATGTAGACATAGAAATAGATTTAAAATGATACGTAATAACTCCACTATATTGGCCCTGATGCATAAATTGGATGAATAGTGGTTATAATACCTATTTTTAATATGTAACAATTATAGATTATATTAGGGTCACAATAGGATTATTTGATAGTATTACAAATCAAAAATTTATCTAAAAATTACATATGAAATTATACAATAATATTCAACTGAAGAATTTAGAGTAGTTTTCTTTTAATAAATTAACTTCCTAGATTTGGTATTTTAAATGAATCAATGGAAATGATTACAGTTAGAAGCAGTGAAATAAAGATTAATTAAAATGAAATTAAACACCGCTAAAAAGGAACTAACTTATTAATGAGACGATTAGAATATAAACAAAAATTTTTTTTACAAGAATGATTTGAATAAATATAGTCATATTATATATCTGAATTTGATTTTATTAGTAATTGATTATGATTAATTTGCATGTTATTGAATTAAACATCTGCTACCTTTCATAAAGTAAATAGTTTTAAATGTAGATAAGAATGCTTTGTTATGAGAACAATTATAGTCTGAATATATGATTTTTTAAAAAATGTTTGAATAAATAATTAGGTTTAATTAATAAATTGGGAAGCACTTGATATTCAGATTATAATAAAAATAGGAATTTTATAGTTTGTTTTAAAAAGTGGGACACAAATTAAGACTTAAAAATGTAAACTATTTTTTATCATTATAATTTTCCTGGTACAGCACTGAATAGGTAATGCTATAAAAAATAGATTATACTATATTGGGTTAAAATTATCAGTAAAATATATATAAATTATAAATTTGGTGAATAAACTTCAATTTAGTGTTTCCATTATGTATTTATTTCAGGTTATTGTGACCTCTTCATATGTATTTTCATACATTAGTGTTTAGGATTTGGTGTGTGTGTGTGTATGTATATATATATATATATATATATATATATATATACACACACTCACCAAATCTTAAATATAAATTATATAATTCCTTAAATGTTTAAATCAAGATAAACTTTCTTTCTCTGGAAGAGCTGTAACCCTCCATTGAAATTGTTTGCCATCCAAGAAAGCAATCTGTGAAAGCAGATTGAATTTATAATGGATTACATTCGTTGAGTCATCCTTGATATTAATGATATATGCACACAATACATATATATATGTATATATGTTGTGTGTGTGTATGTGTATATATATATTGTAATTTGCTTGAAACATTGCACAAATTATTTTCTTAGATTTTTTTATTTTTTATTTGAACATCCAATAACTTGTTCATTTAAAAAAAGTCTCTGATGATGAAGTTTGTACTTTGAAATTAATAAGACTCAATAATTATTACTTCACATTGCAATAACCTTCTAAATTAATACAATACAATAAAAGAATATATATATATATATATGTACATATAGTGCGTGTGTGTATTGTGTGTATATATATATATATATATTGTGACGTGGCATAAAATATTATTTCCCAGGACGGGAGTTTATTTTTCGCACGTGTGAAGTTGGGGCTGTCTGGCACTTGATCCCTCGCAAAATAAGTTCCAGTTAAGATTCCTTCTTCGGGCACATGGGGAATTGGCAGATAATGTAGGGGTTAATTTGGGGCTAGACTGACCACCGCTGGCAAGGGGTTTCCAAATTTCACGTTACACACACCCACCAGACCACTTCGTCTTCCTACCCCTAGGATAATGGAAGATATGGGCCTCTAGGTTTAGATATAATATTATTATTTATTGTAGTCGACAATTCCAATTTCCCGTGGAATATTTTTAAAGGCGAATAGGACATTTAGCGAGAATAAATTGAGGCGAAAATGAAGCTGAAAAGGAACATGCAAAAGAAGGCAATTTGATAGGCAAACAACACAATGAATAAATTTCAACACGAGGGGACATCTAAAATATAACAAGGTTTTTAATACGTGCTGACACAGACAACTACTAAGGCACCGGCTATATTACTAGCAGACAAGACTTAAACACAATATCTTTCTTTCCTTTTCTTTTCTTTCTTTTCTCTTGAACCTTGAGAAGGTAGCAAAGTCCATTTAGATGTTTAGGGTTCATGAAATGAATCTTTTCATTCTATTTCTATTCTTTTCTTCATGCATATAATTCTTTATGCTTCTTTCTTTAAATTGAGAAGGAGAGCATACAATTGCAATACTTAGGAAGGGTGGAGGGAGAAAATGGTTTTAAGGTTTACTTGGCTTTTTCAACGGGCTTCTTCTGAGATTTCTTTTCTTTTACGGGCTAGCAGGATTCTATGGAGCTCAGCTTGAAGGCATCTGCTATCTCCTGTCCATGAGCTCTATTTCGCTTCTTCGCCCGGAGTTTTGGCGACAGTTTAAACACATCTTGTCACGCCAACTGCTGTCCTAAAAACTGAATTCTTTATCCCTATTTCCGCTGATGAAAAAAGCTACTTCCGTTTTTAGGGTTCTGGCCAATCATTCGGCCTCTTTCTCCTTCCTCACCCTGTCAGGCGATTCATTCGGACTACTATACGGACCTCTTATGTCCCTCTTCTCTATCCACCCGGGTGAGGTTATGGAGTACAGATAGCTTGACCTACATTCTAATTTCCTCTTTTAACGGTCAACCTTTGGGGCCTGTCAATTCAAACACGGAGGGGTGGGTGAAATTTCTTCTTTCTCTCCTCTCAGTCGTAGACCATGTGACAATATATATATATATATATATATATATATATATCAGTTTATATATATATTTAATAGCAAGGAAGCTTGTCTGCAACCATAGGTTTCATGCTGTCTTATAAATGACAGTCATCAGGCAGAGTAAGAAAGATATTGCTGAAATCGAAAAATACAGTCAAAAGAACATTAGGATTGTGTTCAACTCTTTGTGTTTGTTTGTGTAGATTATATTTGCATATTATTGTTTGTGGTTGTATAAGTGATATTTAGTATGTGTATGAAGATATATGCACTGGATGGCAAATATGAAGTTGTCTCCTGGATATGAGTCGTGATGTGTAACCAATTTTGACCAAAATTTTTTAATATTTGTGTGTGTGTGTCGTGATGATTTTAACTAAAATATTTCATTATGAAGAAAATAAAGTTTTGATTTGTAAGCATAATAGATAAAGGAGTATAGTGGGTCAGAATGCAATAAATACCATGGTGATGAGACATGTTATATTATAATATACTATGGAATATTATTTGTTTATTTTTTATATTTGTGTGTGTGTGTGTGTGTGTGTGTGTGTGTGTTTTAACTAGTGGTAGTTTTAACTAAGGAACAAATTATTGCATTACGAAGAAAATAAGGTTTTGATTTGGAAGCACAATAAATGAAGGAGTATGGTGGAGCAAAACTTAACAAATATCGTGGTGATGAAACATGTAATATAGTAATGTACTATGGTGTATTATGCTGGAATATGTTTTGTGTTACATTGCAATAATTATTTGTATTAGTTATGAGGTGTTAATTGTTAAAGCATGCAAGTTATCTCCCCTGATGCTCTCGATAAGAGAAAGCATTATTCGGGGACCGGAAGTAAACAAACGGCCATATTGGTTGATGTGATAGTGTGAGAAGAAGGGTGTAATAAAGGTGTCTCCATATGCAGAGTGTTATAGTCTGAGTTCTTTGTTTTTAACATTGGTAGCAGAGTTAAAATGACACTATGGCTTCAAAATATTTTCCTCCACCCGCATTGCTAAAAGATAAATACAGTACATGGTGGAAAGAAATGAAGATATGGGAGCTCGTAACTTCACTTGATAAATCAAAAAGAGCCCTCATGGTGTTTTTGTCATTGGAAGGAATTGTGAGAGAAGCTGTTTTGGAATTAGATACTGCGGTTCTTAAATATGAAGATGGAATGAAAGTTATATGAAAAACTGGATACACTTTTTCTAGAAGATGTAAACCAGTCTACCTTTCGAGCATACGAAACATTTGAAAATTATCAGAGACCACCTGGGACGTCATTAGAAGATTTTCTGATTGAATTTGGCCGACTTGTTGCCAAATTAAAAGACTTTAACATTCTTTTACCAGAACCTGTACTCGCATTCAGAGCACTAAAGAGTGCCAATATCACCAAGGATAACAAAAAATTGGTCAAAGCTACTGTCAGCGAGTTAACGCTATCTTCCATGTCAGAACAGTTACGGAAGATTATGCATGGACGTTCTTCTAGTGATTCATAACCCAATACTTCACCTGTCTTGGTAAAAACCGAAATGGATATTGTTAACTATGCAGAAAATAACCAAATGAACTCTACTGGAGTATATTCTGGTCACTCCTCATATTGATATGATTCACATTTCGATAATTTGCGAGAAAAGATAAACCGCGCTGGAAGACGACAGGGATATAAAAGTAAAACATGCTCCACTAACAAAAAGAAATTAAACCCGCAAGACCGAACAGGTAACATTACAGTATGTTTTAATTTTTGCTGCAGGTTTCACTGGTCTTATGATTGTCCTTACGGTCATAGTAGCAGGAATAAACATGGCTTCGAAATAGAGAAAGATTTTTCTGTGCCGCACGTGGTCTTAATAAGTAAACAAAAATGTAAGTACGGTGGGGACATTTTTTTGAGTGAGACGCTTGGCTCTGCGGTTTTACATCCAGCACCGTTGTGGAACAAAATAGTATTAATATTTTTCTTGAAACATTAAAAAAGAAAAAGTAGTAAAAATAAAAGGAGTGAGAACCTTTAAATTCGGTGATGGAAATAAACTGAACTTGCTCTACAAGGTGATTCTACCATGTGTTATCGCTGATATTGAAGTCAGTATTATCACTGATGTTGTGAACCCTGACATTCCACTTCTCTTGAGTAAAGATGCCATGAAAAGGGCTGGAACTTGCCTCAATTTTGAAGATGACATTGTTACGATGTTAAAAAAGAAAATTCCATTAAGCTGCACATCGTCTGGACATTACTACATTCCTATTACCAAACCAGACAAACGTAAGTTCAAACAGATACTTTTTAAAGAAATCTCTTCTAAAAATACATCAGAAAAAATTAAAATTGCAACAAAGTTACATAGACAATTTAGTCATCCTAGTAGCAGGAAATTGTGGGACTTAGTTAAAAAGGCAGGAGTGACAGATCCTGAATTTATAAAAATTTTGCTGACACTCCCAAATTCTTGTGAACTATGCATTTGTTACAAGAAGACTGAACCTAAACCTATTGTTAGAAATTTTAATATGGCGTCGGTGACCAGTGGTTCAAATTCTGGGATTTCTAAAAAGTCTTTGTATAAGCTGGCACCCAGGGAAAGAATCAAGGCCAAGTGTACAAACAGAAAGCCATTAGCACAGAGTCAGCTTGTTGATCTCAATAATCCTAGATCAACAAAAATCTGCAAGAATGGGATGAAATCATTACTTACTCTAGAATGTAACTTTTTATCTCCTGATTATTCTGATACTCTTTCTCATTCATAGTTTCACTCAGTTTGTCATCAACTTCAGCATCATATTGTCTACAAGAAATAGATAAAGAGTATCAGAATAAAGAGGATTCGGTTGCAAAAGTTATTTACCATGTCCAGGTTCAACTTGCAAGAAAAATCCTCATGTAATTGATTCAGCTACAGATATAAAATCCAATTCTTCTTTCTTCAACAAAGATGTAAATACAACCGTGCTAAACGATATGAATGCCACATGGCTTCATTTTGATTCCAGTGACAGTGAAGAAGATTTAAATAGTAAAAAAAAAAAAGAGAGAGATGTTTGAAGGAAAAGAAACTGCAGAGATCTCGTGGGTACCAAGAATCACACAAATTGCCAGCTCCTTGACAAAGATTTAAGATCCTGGGGTTCATGTCTGAGCCGAAAGAGTCCTCTGTTTGATGATGTTACACTTTCCTATTTTCTTTTGCAGAACTTATGCCCTACAGAAATGAAAAGAAAAAGGGGAAGAACTGTTAAAGCATGTAAGTTATCTCCCCTGATCTTCTCAATAAGAGAAGGCATTATTTGGGGACCGGAAGTAAACAAACGGCCATATTGGTTGATGTGATAGTGTGAGAAGAAGGGTGTAATAAAGGCGTCTCCGTATGCAGAGTGTTATAGTCTGAGTTCTTTGTTTTTAACATTAATGATATATTACATATACTTCATTGTAATCCATGATTCTATGTACGTAAGAAATATAGTGAATATATTGTGTTAAGTTGTTGCAATAATTGTTTGTATTAGTTATGTGGTGTTTGTTTTTTTTTTTTTGTTTTTTTTTTCTCAATGTGTGTGAGTGTATGTATAGTGATGATTTTTAACTAAGGACCAAATCATCATTGCATAATTCAGAAAATGAATTTTTGATTTGATATGTAAGAATGATAGGTCTGGGACATAAGGATAATAGGTGGGGTGTTGTGTTGGATCACAATGATAATTTTCATTAGCTGTCTATGTTGTGTTTACATATACATTATTGTAATATATGAATGCTTGCGCATAAGGGATATGTTAAATATACTGCATGGAGATACATTTCTAACAATCATGAAAACATAGCTAACATAATGTCAACTGGTTGAGGGGGTGTATCGAGATAGATATAAAGATTAAATTGAGGAAGATGGTATTTATGGGGCATTGGGTGTGCTGTTTGATAGAGGAAAGGGTGTGTTGTGGGGTTATTTGTGGGAGGGGGATTTTTAATAGTGGAGGTAGTAGAGGTAAGGTGAATGAGTTATGTGTATGGGTTGAAATGTGAGATAAGATTTTGTGCTAAGCAGGGTATTTTATGATGGGTGAGTGATAATTGCTAGTTTCTAGTGGAAGCAAAGAAGGCATTTCTTTTTGTCTTCCTGTAGGTGGGTGCTAGTTTTAGTACTTCGCAAGTGATGGTGGGTCAGATGTTCATGTCTTTTAAGTGCTAGATGTGTGTGAATAAAAAAATGTGTTGGTTGAGTAAATTCTGTTGGTGAAGGAAAGTTTGTAGTTCTGTAGATTGTTTTTCTGTCGGCAGTTTTCTAGTAGGGGGGCATGTTTCTTTATCCCTACAGTTGCATTGTGTGTTGAGATGTGTGTTGCTGTAAATGTTTTCAATCTTTTTGTTCTGACTTTTAATGATTTGAGATATGTTACTTGTACAATTGTAGCTGACCTTTGTATTGTTTATATTAAAAAAAATTTTGCTAGGGGGCTATGATTGGGGAAGAGTTTGCTTATTAGATTTAGGATATCCCTACCAATGTTTGATGTTAGGCATTTGTTGTAGGGTGGGTTGAACCAAGTTAAATTTCTTTCAGTGTTTTGGTTTGCTATATATATATATATATATATATATATATATATATATATAGTCATGCACAGACAGACTGTTTCGTTGTATCACAACTCTTCAGTGTGGCTAGACACGCAAGATTCTCGAAGATGGGATCGAAACCCGGTTGACTCATACACCAACTCAAGATTCTATCTCACAGCCATAAGGAAACCAGTGTAAGCGAAGGAATTTTACATGCTTATATATCATATTTGTTTTGCTTACATATATCCGCTTAATGGCTAACGAGAGCTCAATTCATTTGAAGAGCCTTGCCTTATCTGTATGGCAACCATTACTTCCTTTGCTAGAGAAACATATGTATGTGTATATATGTATACTTTTCTTTTAATCATACGTGTAAAAGCACATGCGATATCCTGCCCTCATCAGCCGCCAACTAGGGGTGATAATACAGTTTTGATATCTCAAGGCAGTTCTGGCTCTACTAAGCAGCTTTTGCCACCGGACAGGGTATTTAAAAGAATTATATATATATATATATATACACACATGCCAGATCAATTAAGAGCAGAGATTACATTGGACGTTCATCTTCATTTTTAATGTGCAGTTTGTGATTTTAAAAAAAAACGCATTTACTTTCGGCTATTGATATTATTACACATTTATAGTAACCGTTTCTTGATGTTATGTAATCACATGGGAATGGTGGTTCTGCGTGCATTTCATTCGTGCTGAAAACTTCTCACTTTCGACCAAATCCTACTTGATGCATATTGCGCCGTAGTCTGAAGACGATTTGAGGCAACTTTCAAACTGCAGCCAGTGATTCCTCTTTTTGAAAGAAATGAAATGCCTGAGTGTCCTTGAAAACCATGACAACCAACCTCAAAAGGAATCACATGGCATATTCAACTCTTTTTTACGCAGTTGGCACGCAGTGTCTTGTATCGGTTTTTCTTCCTCTTGTGTGGTTCCTCTCGGTTTTCTTCCCAGAGGACAGTCAATTCTATGAGGACATCATACATACATACATATATATATATATATATATACACACACACACACACACACACGTGTGTGTGTGTGTGTATATATGTATGTATTTATATTTATATATATATTTGTGTGTATCAGATGTTGGTGTAATAATTAGTGTTCGCCAATGGCCCGGGAGATCTGGGTTTCATCCCAGGTCGAGCCATATGATGGACTCAAAAAATGGTACTTGACGCCACTTTGCTTAACTGTCATTATTATAATGTAAGGATCAAAGGTAAAGTGGAGCAATCCTGTTAAAGGAGTAGTGCCCTCTCCTACACCCTGACTATGGTCGCCATCTTTTATTTTTATTTATATGTATATATTTGTGTGTGTCTTTTTATTTATATATACATATATATATATATATGTATGTATGTAAATTTTTGTGTCTGTGTGTAAATATGTATATATTTTTCCGTGTTTATATATATATGTATCTTTGTGGATGTTTTTATGTGTGTGTGTGTGTATATATATATATATATATATATATAATGCAAAGTTAACTGATTGTGGGTATGATTCTATTTTAGGATTTTCTTTCTTTAATATCCATATAATTCTTAGTCAATAAGAGAGCTCATTGTAGAATGATATTAAATTCAAATGTTGAGCAAATTATTCTATATTAAAGAAAAACCTTTTGAAAATTATTAATTTTTTTTTTTTTTTAATTTTTTTTTTAATAAAATCTATTTCAGCAGACCCTATATTTTTCAATATGTTGTCTGCATTTTCACACAAAGAAATAATGAGAAATTTCTAATGAAGATTTAGAAAAAAACTCATGAAATTCTGGCCACCCTATCTTTTTAACCCAAGTGTAATTTTTTTTTTTATATATATGTAATGACCAGACCATTTGTTTATTGTGTCCAGTTGACAAATGACTTTCAATTCCTGTATCAATTTTTGACTTCTCTTTACTTTCCATTTCTTTTTTTTATCTAATGACAAACAATCATTTAAACCCAAATGAAGTAAATAAGTAAAAAAAATATAGACTAAAGGAATAAATGGATTTTGGGAGAGACAATTATCTACTATAAACAACTTACATAGGTATTAATAACCTCTTAACAAAATTAAATTATATTATATTTTATGTGGGGCATTCAATAAGTTTCCAGACTTTTTTTGTACAGGCATTTAAAATTGTTGTAGACTCTTGAGAATTCAATATATTATTGCTATATATCTTATGAGATGAATGACCAATCTTTATGATTTCAGCTTTAAATGAAGAGCTACAGCAGGAATTGGAATACACCCTACTAAAGCCTGATTGTCACAGCTGGTGAATTTCAATAGACCAGAGTTGATTGGCCAAAGGGTTAGGGTTACTATGTTGAGGTTTTAAGGGAGTTCAGGAAGAGATTCCATTGGAGGAGGCCAGCACTCTTCAAATCGGCTCAGTGGCATTTGCACCAGTCCACAACTCCATCATTGTCACAGACTATTTGACCAAGATGGGCATCAAGACAGTTCCTCAGCCTCCCTATAGTCCAGGCCTTGCTCCCTGCGACTTTTGCTTATTCCCTAAGCTCAGAGGCTGTTGTTATGAGACAATTGAGGAGATGAAAGAGGCTGTGACGAAGTTCATTGACACGCTCACACAAGAGGACTTCAATGGGGCCTTCCAGAAGTTGTTGGAACGGTACAACAAGTACATTGCTGCTAGAGAAGATTACTCCGAAAGGGACTAGAGTTTCATGTGTGTACTATCAATAAAAGTGCCCATACGAAAAAAATCTGGAAACTTATTCAATGATCCTTGTATATATTAATTCTATTTTATCAAAAAAAAAGTAAGAAAATTGTCATACCACTATTTTCATATTATTCAATGTAGTTGATCACATTTCAAAGTAAAAATGAAAATTTTACCAGTTACTGTTAAGAGTATTATCTAAAATTATAAACAAATACAGCATAATATTATATATCCTCAAAGTTACAATCATATCTTACACTTTATGATAATATTCATATTATCACTAAACCTCAAATCCTTAAATTTATAAATAAAATCATACCAAGTATCATAGATAATATGATATTAAGAATTATCATCACAGTGACTATGGGTTACTATTACAATTATTACTACTTATTGCCAGACTAGTTAATCATCAACTTATTATTATAATAACATCAATGCCAACAAAAACAATAACAGATATCAACAACTACCACAATATGATGTTACTTAATATGATAATTAGCATCTAATAATTAATAACAAATCAGTCTAATTAATATTAATAATTATTACTATGTACTACAATATCATAACAAAAACATCATTCATAATATGCAGTCTGTAATCAACACAAAATGATACCCTATATCACTTATTACATAATTAAAATAAATAAAACCTGCTTGGAAATGTTTCCAACTCCAGATTTACTGGATTGAATATCTTATATATATGTGTGTGTGTGTGTGTGTATTTTAAATTTAATTAATGTTAATATACTTTTGATTTGAGTATATATGTTTTAAGATATGATCTAAATTAATTTTTATATTTTGAACAACTAGTTTTATTTATTTGAATTATGTAATAAGTAGTATTTTGTATTAATTACAGAGTGCATATTATGACTGATATTTTTGTTAGAGTGCATATTATGACAATGTTGATGTTTAATAAAAACGGAGGAGAGTATATTTTAACGTCAACTTTACTTTATTATAAATTCATCACTTTTTGGATGACTTTGTTTTTCAATTTCTCCCCATACTATTGTATTCCTTTCCATTATTTACTTCATATATATATATATATATATATATATATATATATATATATATATATATATATATATATATATATATAAAATGTTTTTTTTTTTTACATATCTATGAGTGGAGGTCTAGAGAAGTGAATAAGTTAAATATTTTGCCTGTCAGTTTTCTTCCCTTTCTACTTATTTTTTCTGCCTTATTCATGAAAAGAAGAGGAACCTTTGAAAAATAATATTTTCAGGTTGGAAAAAAAGAAAAACAAAAAAAGATTCGGGACATCCATTTCTTTACAAAAGATACCAACACTCAGTAACATTGAACTTATGTACTTTTATGTTAGTGGTTTATCAACTAGGTATTTGTAGAATTTTACTAGCACATAAATATCATGACAGCCATAATATGCAAATAAGTTACAGATTTCCTGACTGTTAAGAATTAGGTTTTTCAAAAATCTTAATTTTCATACAAACCACAACAGTTTTAACAAACTGAAAACTTGTTAAGAGAAATTTTATCATCTACAAATCATTTCCCAAATTAGATTGAATGAATAGTAGTTTCTTTGTAGTTTGTTTTTAGCTTAAAGGTCTTGTTCTAAAAGATGGCTATGTACTACAAACCTTTGGCAACTTGTTTTTATACGTGTGTGTGTGTGTGTGTGTATATATATATATAAGGGTTGGCTGAAAAGTTCATAGGCTGACCAAGATACTCTCATGGATTGTAACCAAATGAGGATTATTTTTCAACATGATCCCCTTTGAGATTCACACACTTCTTCCATTGGTGTTGCATTGCTTGGATCCCATACATAAATAAGTACATAATAATTGTTAAGGGTGAGGTAATATATATACACAGTAATTATACATAAATTACATATGCATACACACATTTTGTGTATGTGTGTAAAAAAAAAAAAAAAAAAAAAATTATATGTAAATATATATGAATTGGTTGTTTGTGTCAATAACTGCATAAATCTCATACTAAATCACTTGAAGGGATGCAGAATCAGAAGTTTCCCACAAGTACACAGAATTCCTTTGTTTATGAGTTACAGGTTACCAGTTTAAAAGATTTGTGACTTGAACTCTATAGAATGTTGTCTCTACTTTCCAGTGACATTATCAACTCATCATGGAATTTAAATTAACACCTTTTGAATTAAAAGATTCATTATTGAGATCTTGAACATTGATATCACGTGAAATTTATGAAAATTCTCTTGTTCATGTTCAGTGTCATATTGTCATTGTCCAGTCGGCTGGGGTTGCAGAATACACCAACTGCTTCTCAGTAGAGGTGTAAGACTCTCTCCCTCCCACAACGAGTGTCTTCGTTATGACAAGCAATCTGATGATTAGGCTCAATTAATGCTGGAGCTTTGGGGAATGTGGAGTACCCCTTCATTGCCATCACTCCCAGGTCTACTCTGGCCTGGAATGGTAGCACTTGATAGGGTCCTATCTATGGGTTAAATAGAATTAAACTGTACTTCTGCTAAACTGAATTGTTTGAAAAAGAACTGCTTTTGTATGCTACACTGAATAGTTTGAAATAGAACTGTTTGTATGTATAAAAATGGATTTGGCATCAATAACCTGCAATATTTGATGTGCCATAAAACTAAACCAAACCATTTGTTGCCATTGCTCCCATGTCCACTCTGGCCTGGAGTGATAGCTCCTGATATGGGTCAAGTAGAACTAAATTGTCCTTAAGTTAAACTGAATTGTTTGAAATAGAACTGTTTATATGTATAAAAATGGATTTGGCATTAAATAACCTACGAGTGTTGATATGCCACAAAACACAACCAAACCAACCAATCATATTGTCAGTTAATTCAACTCTTACGTCAGTGATTTAATGCCTTTTTACTGGAAGTTGTTAATATAGCAAAGAATTTTATAAAGTGGCTGCATTTTCATTTAGTATTCCCATGATCTAATGGAAAAACAATGAAGTCTTGTATTATTGTTAAATCTTGCTCAAGGTTAGTGGTATTAATACATTCCTACTGAAACCATCATTTGACAGTTATCATCCAATGAAGGCTTTGTTGGCTGCACAGGTCTTATTTATATTTTTTGTTTGTAGAAGCAGGTATAAATATGTAATATGTGTGTGTTGGTTGGTTGGGTAGGTTTTATGGCATATTAACTTTCATAGGTTATTTAATGGCAAATTATATATATATATATATATATATATATATATATATATATATAGTGTTTAACCTAAGATTTCTAAACAGATACTTTTTAGCTAAAATTTTAGATTAGCACAGTCTCATTTGTTTCCACATGATTAAATGGTTTTAATTCATATTTTTTTGTACAACCCTGTCTCTTTCAAGAAGGATAGAACGTCTTCCATTTTGATGTTCTCGAACAAATCACTTAAATGATTCATCTTGAAAAATCGCCTTCTGATGAGAGTGAAAGCTCTACATTTTATGAGAACTTGTTTAATGGTGCAAGGTGTTTGAAATGTGGTTGTTGTTCCTGTTTCAGTATTAAAAAGTGAGTAAGCCTTCTATGACCAATCAGTATATAATGACTTGTTCTCTTCTTGTTTTACTGAAAGCCGGTTTCCATTCTCCCAAAGTGAGCTGGATTTGGAAGAGTTTATTGTAGATTCTATTATTCCAGTGTTGTTACCATTTTGCATGAAGGAGTTTATTGATTTTGGGTTTCAGGTCAGTATACGCAATCCTGAATTTATCTGGGGTCAGATCTAAGGCTGATTTGGCTGCCGAGTCTACTCTTTCTTTTCCTCTCACTCCAATGTAGCTTGGAATCCAGCATATAAGTATTTCTTTACATTTTGACATTGAACTTAACAGTTTAATAATTAGTGGATTCTAAAGTTTTTTTATTACTTAATGATAGTAAGACTGAGAGTGAGTCTGAGAATATGGTAAATTTCTTGTGTTTACTCTATGAGATGATGTCAAGAGCTAGGTCTATTGCATGGGCTTCCACTGTGAAGATGGAACTTTCGATTGGAAGAGCTTTCTTGATAATTGTTTTATTTAGAACAGCTGCACAAGCTGTTTTGTCTTTGTCCTTGGAGCCATCCAGGAAGACATATAGATGGTCAGGATGGTGTTAGAGGATATTGCGAAATTTTTCCTGATAAGCACTGTGATGAGTTTCTTTTTTGGGGAGTTCATTCTGTTCATTCGGGTTTTTTAATGATTCAAGGCAGTGTTTGAGGTACAATGCTTTTATGTATATTATTTAGAGAGCTTTTGGTTTCTTTGTGAACAGACTTCATCTGAAGGTCAAAAGGTTTTATTGTTTTTTTCCTTTTTTTCAAAGTGTTGCTTGTATTTATGTGACAATACCCCCTCGTCCCCCCGAATACGTCAACTTCTTAACCATTTCAATCTTGGCCGGTGATCATCTAGTGGTTCCGATAGGGGCATCATACATTTCTTCATGGCTACAGAAATACAATCAAGGGAGTGGGAGAAAAAGAACAAAGAACAAACAAACAATAGGGGCTTGGGTCAGCTCCAAGTGCAAGAAGAGAAGTTATGTAACACTGCATTCCCTGTGCATATGTAGACTATCGCTGACGTGTAGTTGTTGCGAAATTCTCACAAGCCACGAAGAATGCCGACTCATCTTGACTGGTCTTCCCTCATTGATCCTGGACTCTATTTCATGCCGATTGGTCTCTGCTGCTGTCCGTTGTCAACTGCCAACTGCCCGTCTGTGTCTCCCTTCGCCAACTGCCTTCTCTGGGTTCCTTCTTCCAACTCCTCACTCGCGTTCCCTTACCCACTTCCAGTCACGTCGAAGATTGCGGGCTCAGGCCTTTGTTTAGTTTCATGCCAAAACAGACAAAGGGATCGTCTGCTTAGCAGACCACCCACATAGTGTAACATTTAGAGTTGAGGATGCAATCATAAGTTGGGTTGGATGGGTAAGATTTGAGTTTTGTGTAGTATTGCAGAGCCAGTTTTTCACATCTGAGTTATAGGGGTGCTTCATGGGCCTCAGCATATAGGCTGTCAACTGAAGAAATTCTGTGAGCTCTTAAAACCTGTCTTAGGCCTTTGTGGTATATAGGGTCAAGCTGTTTGAGGTAGGACCACCTGGCTGATCTTTAGATAAAAATGGCATAATCTAGTTGTGAGCGGATCAGTGTTTGTCAGTCAGCTCCCCATTCTGTGTGGGGGGACCACTCACAGAAATTGTTGGGCTTGGGTGGATTTGCTTTTTAAATATTTTATGTGGGGGGGTGAATGTTAATTTCCTGTTGAATATAACTCCAAGGAATTTATATTTGTCAATGACAGGTATTTCTGTATCTTCAAGTTTGATAACAGGTTCATTGTGTATTTTTCTCAGCTGACAGAAATGTATGCATCATGTTTTTCTTTCCAAGATACTGAAACCGTTGGTGGTTTGCCCAATGAGTAATTTTCCGGGTGTATTGTTGCAGTTGACATTTAGCAGTTTATATATATTTTGATCTGGAAGTGATGCAGAAGTTATGAACTTAGAGGTAATCCTCAATTTCAGGAGTGAGACACTTTGTGATGCTATATATTTTTATATTGAACAGTGTCACTGACAGAATACTCCTTTGAGGGACTCTCTCTTCCTGCTTGTGGAGATTAGAAAAGATTGATCCGACTCGGACCTGGAATTTCCTGTCTAAAAGAAGACACTTTTTGAAGCTGAGCAATCTACCTCACAGCCCCATGCAATGCAGGTCTTTCATTATTCTGAACTTCCAGGTGGTCTCATAAGCCATCTCCAGATCAAAGAAGACTGTTATAAGGTGTTCTTTTTGGATGTTGGCCTCTCTTATGGAGGTTTCCAATTTGATCACATGATCCAGCGTAGATTTCCATTTTCTGAATCCATGGTTTTGCAGAGGTAGCTAGTTAGTGCTACTGGGTGGAAGTTAGCTCTTTCTGGCTTACGTATAGGGATAAATGATGCTATTTTCCATGATTCTAGGAATTTACTGTTTATCCAGATACCATTAAATATTGTCAGAAGATAGTCAAGTGAATTTTTTAGGTGTTTTAGAAAGTCATGATGATTTTCATCTGGGCTGACTGCTGTGTTGTGTAATGTTTTGATTGCTTCTTGTAGTTCTGCTGGTGTAAAGGGTTGGTTGTATTTTTCAGAATTATTAGTTGAGTTTTTGTTTCTCTTCATTGTTTTTGAAAATAAGGAAATGTGGATTGGAATTGTTGAAGGAAGAATTTGCTGAAAATGTCTCAACTAATGTGTCTACTATGCCTTTCTTGGTAGTTGCTTCTGTTTTGTTTTTTGAGATGTTTGAGAGCAGTTGGTTGGGTTTTTCTGGATATTTTCCTCATCGTCCAGATAGTGTTTGTTCTGGTAAAGGAACCAAGTTGGTTGATATAGCTTTGCCAACTTTTCTCCTTGGCTTCCTTTATGATTTTTCTTGTTTTGCCCCGAGAAGTTTGAAAGTGTTGAGTTTATTTGTAGTTTCTGAAGTCTTTGCCTTTTTTTGTTGTTTTTCTGACACCCCCATGCAATGGTGTGGCTGTTTAGGTCACCCAGCAACAAGTGGGATTTGTTCTATTAGTTTATTTTGTTATCACTTATGGGGTTGTGTGGTGGGATGTAGATGTTGCAGATGTTTATTGGCTTATGTAGGGTTGCTTTGACAGTGATTCTTTGAAGTTCTTTGTTTATGTGGATTTGTTGTTGAGGTATGTCTTTCCTAACTAGAATCGAGACACTTCCAGAGGCTCTGTTTCCATCTTTCTTAAAATGATTGTACAGTTGGTAGTTTTTTTAATTTAATTGTATTCAATTCTTTCAGGAATGTTTCTTGGAGGCAAACTATTTTGTGGTTGTGGCTGGTCAAAAGATGTTAGTGTTCTTCATAATTGGCCCGGACTCCTCGGCAGTTCCACTGTATGAGGGTTGGGCTACGTGTTTGGTTCGAGTTGTTGTTGGTGTTTATTATGATGGATTGGGGTTATTTTTCTTTCTGTTTCTGGTACTATTTGACTCTTCTGTCTCCTTTCTTTCTAGATGGTTAAATCTATTTTTAGTTTCTGCTGTTTAATTTGGGAGGGTTGACTCCTTCAGTCGTTTCGATCCAGATGATGGGGCATGATCCATTTTGGATTGTGGGGAGTGTACATATTTGTCACAATTTAGCTCTAGGTTTGGGTTTCCTAATTTAGATGAAGGTGGTTGGATTGGCAATCTGTGGGAGTTAATTTTTGTAGGTGATGTTCTTTTTTTGGGAGTAGTTTGAGAAGTCTGGCTTGTTCGTTGGTTGGTTGATGATTTTACTTTAGTTGTTTCATTGCTTTTTTCTTTATATGCACCGACTAGTCTTGGTTGTGTTTAAAGTACAGCTGAGTGCTGGTTCTTTAGTTGTTTCTGGAATTTTGACCAGTCATTCAGTTCCAACTGGATCAATTTCTTCATGAGAACTCTATATTTGTTATCTTGATCGATTGTTTCTGCCCTCCGTGCAACAGAGGCATAGCTGTTTTCATCCACTATTTTTCTTGCTTCCAGGAAAGACACATTCCACTTGTGTTTCATCTCAAGAATCTCTTTCTTTTTTCTAGTCTTCGCAAGATCTTGTGTAAGCTAGGTGATTTTGTCGGCAATTTACACCTTTAATTTCCTTCAAGCTATCTTCCTCCATGTGGTCCAGGTCTTTTTCACCACATTTTGCACATGTGTGTTATACTCTACAGACTTCCCAGTGGCATTTGGCATTTGAAGCACCTCAGGGGAGCTGTGACGTACTGTTCTACTCTCTCTGCACAATAGCCGATCTTCACCTCCTTGGGAATGTGGGGTTGGTAGAATGTCAGGATGTAGGTGTTGGTTTCGATATTTTCTTTTTTTTTTTCTCATTTTCAGTATGATTTTTTTCTCATTTTCAGTATGATTTTCTTCACATTTTTTGGTGTAGCCCTTGTTGATATAACTTTTTCTATGAGGAAAGGTGAGAATTTGGTTAGGCAGACCTCCTCCAAAGATTCAATAACAATGGATTTGGGGAAGTCTGCTGCCTCACCCTCTGAGTCTGATTCTGACAGGTTTTGTCAGGTTTATTTTATTTTTTATTGGAAGACGCCATTGGTGCTGTATATTTTTCTCTGGCTCTGTGTTCCACCACCTACTGCGAAGTCCAACTTGTGTTGGGAATGTACCAAAGGGGGGAAACCTATTTGTCTTTGTTGAGACAGAGATACACGACCAGTATACTGGAGCTGAGAGTAGGTTTTTGAGCTGTTACCAATTTCAGGTTCTCAGCACTGGTCAAATTCCTATCATCTCAATGCAATTGACCCTCAGCCACCACCTTCTAGCACCTAAAAGATAAGGGTTGGGAACTTGCTGCAAGTGCAGATTTAAAAGTACGGTTGGGATAAAACATATAGGTGCTAGGGCTTGATATGACCAGCTGATTGATTAGATTGGGCCCCTGTTAGACCAAGATAGGGGCAAAATTGTGTGTTGCAAGTCATTGACCACTCTTTCACCAGATCAGTGACTGCTCAAACACCAGGATCCCATCCTAGTGCCTTATGGGTTGCTGTCCACAGCCAACAGGTGGCCCAATTGGTGATGGGGGTCTTATCCCACTGCAGAGGTGCAGTTGGCGTATTCTGGAGCCGTAACTGAATGTGTGTGTGTTTATATAGGCCCTAGAGGGTAGAGTGTTTGCTATTGGCCCTGGAGACCAGGATTCACCTTGTTTAACACTCAGCATTATAAGGTATGGATCAAGGGTTAAGTAGAGCAATCCAGGGGAAGGAGCAGTGCCCCACCCTACAGCTCGGTGTAGTAGCTATTGAAAAGGGAGCCTTCAGGTCACTCGATTACTGTTGCCAACATATATATATTGTTAAACTAAATCATCCTCAAAACAAAATTTTGTGATAAGACGGACAGTTATGCTTGACACATGCCTGAAAAACAAATGAATAAGTTTAATATCTGACCAAAACAGTGATGGCTAATTTGAAACACTCTTCTATACTTAACAAATATCTTCCAAGTGAAGAGCTCATTGCCCTGTGTCTATGATAGCAGAGATCATATAATAATCTGTTAAAGATATTTGGATACCAAAAAATAATTTTCATTTAACTAATGGATAAGGTACGTTACTAGTTGATTTATCAATCCTTTTTTTTTTTTTGTAGCATATCTACTCTTAAAAATTAAAAAAAACTTTTTTTATAAAAATTTTTCTCTTGATGATAACTTAAGGTCAAAACTAGGTGAGAACAATGAAAAGAATAATCATCTACAAAGAAGTATTCTTATTTTTCATATCATTTTTGTTCATATATATTTTTTAAAATGACTCTTGGGAACCTAAAGGTGTAAAATGGCTTGTAGAAAGAAAGAAATGGTAGAATAAGTGATTCTTTATTTTAAATGTGTGAGAAATTTGAGACAGAAATTGGCAAGTAATGTGACAGTTTGAATGGATTTAGATCGAGTGTAGATAGGTTAATATGTCTGTATATAAGTAGAAAAAAAATTATCATCTCTCTCTATGAGTGCAATGAAATACTTGTAAAGAGATTAAATCTTTTTTTTATTTTTATTTTTTAAAAAAATTTCTTAGTCTTACCTAAGGCAGATAGGTAGGTAATTTGTTTATCATAACAAAGTAATGAAAGAGCTAGTATTCAAATGACAGATTAAACCTGAACTTTTGAATGTGGAAGGTCAACTGTGTTTACTAACTAGAACTTACTTTCAGCACAAGGCCACAAGTATGGAGCATTCTATGAGTAAGTGTGAAATAAACTTGTCTGTTTTTAAACCATGACAAAAGTGCCACAAAAAGTTGATTGGTTGATTTTAATGGCATATTGACCTTTCTTGGGTCATTTTTATTCCTCGTGGTTAGGGAATCATGTTGATTATACATTTATATTTACATTTCTTGTGTAGTTATTTCTTAAGAGTTTTTTTGCACACAGTTATGATATCAAGTATTGCTATCTAATACAAATGATTTGCATACAGTTATATGGTTTCAAATATTCCTTTCTAATACTAATAATTTATACACAATTATGTGGTTACAAGTAATTATTTTTATTTAATGATAATTTGTTTGCATTCAGTAATATGGTTTCAAGTAACTAATGATAATAATCTTTAGTGAACAATTATAGCTTCAATTAACCATTCTTAACACAAATAATTTACAGTAATGGGGTTTCAAGTATTCCTAATACTAATAATTTTTAAATAGATCTGTTTAACTCCAAGACAAGGCCCTAAGAGTTACTAATAGTTTGAGTCAGAGTGGACCTGGGAGTAATTGCAAATCTCCAATACTGGAGCCTTATCATCAGATGCATTCAACTTTTGAGCACAGTATGCAAGTTCTTGTTCATTAATGGCCAAAATAGTGTTTAGTAGCTAAAAACTTGCTGTATCCAGTATTTTGGTATTTTAGCTGATTTGATCCTAGATAGTGCTGAGGTCTGGAAGGTCTTGATTCTTCCTCTGATCTTGTTTTATTATTGAACAACATGTTTATTATTTTCTCTATCTTCTGCCATTTATCAGGCAATTTTATAGCCCCAACCTAGAATAGTTTATCTTTCTAAATAAAGAATTGCTTTAGGTACCTTTTATTACCCACCCTTACTCTACATCATTCTCTTCTTGGTTGGGCAAAGAACTTTTCAGCACATTTTTTTTTGGTGACTCATTAAAGTTTATTCGGAACATCATTATATGGCAGTGAGTAAATGACACAGATCAGAAATATAAAGCATAAGTCTCAGGCAAAAATCAAATTCACACCTACTTTACTCCTGTTGGTGGGGCTTAGAATCATCTGAGTGTATATTCTGCAGAAGGGTAAGACCTTTCTGCAAAAGAATTGTCCTGGATATGACACTTAATTGCATCAGTTCTGAAGCTATACGGCATATGGACTAACCCCTTTATTGCTATTACTCCCTAGTCCATTTTAACCTGTAGTGATAGTACCTGCTGTTAGGTTCTCATATATGGGTCAAGTAGTAAATCTATTTAAGAATTACCCATATTCGATAGGCCTGTGTGCAAACCACCCCCCCAAAAAAATTAAGAAAAAAACTATACAAAAAATTCAAATAGGAATGTAGAATGAACATGATTCCCTAACCTCTTAGCATAAAATAAAACTAGACTCGTTGACATGCTGTTAAAGTCAGTAAATCTATGTACAAAGATCTATCTTCTGATTCAGCAATCTGAGCTTAAAATAATAATGAACATTTTTAAACCATCTAGTGCAGAACTCCACCATATTGCTGAAAGGTTAGGATTGTGAACCTCCACTTTAGACCTTGACATTTGAATTCTTTCTTGTAAAAGTTATCTAAAATAATCATGATAAAAGAAATGAAAAACTTTTAATCTTAAGTAGGAATATGTATTAATAAAATTTGGAATAAGTTATTAAAAGTTTAAACTTTAGATTTTGTAGGAAACCTGCTAAATAAGTAGATGATAGTTTGAGTGTAGCCGTATTAGTCAATAATAATTTATTGAATGCTGTCGAATTACAGATAATGGTTAGGAAATGGACTTGATGCTCCAAGTTTAAATCTTGTTTGCATTTCAATTTATGCTGATGCCCTTCTCTCCTGAGCTGTGTGTAAAATAGTAGGGAAGACTAAGTACTTTTGCAATAGTATGGCAACCAATCTAAAAGGAGGAAAACTCTGAATTCAAATCACCTGTACTCCATTTAAAAATTGACCTTGTGTCATATTCTGCCTCTGGTGATGATTTCAGGTAAATACATAACGTTTCAATGTAGTCTTTAAACATGAAAAGTTTGTCCATCCCTGATCTCAATAATCTCAGAGGTAAATAGCAGAATAAGTTAAGCTTATTAAATACTTATCAACACATTCATTTCTCAATTTTTTTTTTTTTAAGTCTTCTCCAAAAATTCAATAAAAATAGATGACATTCTCTTCTTGGTTGGTCTGAGAACTTTTCAGCCTCCCCCATGGTGTTATCTCTTGGGTACATATTTTCTACAGGATTGATACAAAATGTTTTTGTTGTCATGAAATTGAGATGTATTTTGAATGGCATTTCAGGTAGATCTGGAGGCTTTTTGTATTTTATATCACTAAATTATTTTTATTTATTTATTTATTTTTTTAAACTAAAATAGTTCAGAGTACATCATTTATTCTTTCCTGATGATTTTGTAATTTAAACATAATTCATTTTCTTTTGTAATTTTCCTTTAATTTTAGAAAGCAGTGAAGATGAACAACAGAGAAGTGCAATACGGGTGGCATCCCGAAAATCTTCGTCAAAAAACCCCCTCATTCAGTCAGTAAGTATGTTGGTTGGTTGGTTTTACCATATGTTTGCCCCCACCCAAGCAATTAAATGATTTCAAGTAATCACATGTAAACCACTATAACTTCAACTTTCTTAATACTAGTAATCTAGACACAATTAAATGGTTTCAAATAATTTTTCTATTTAATAATGATAATGTTTGCACACAGTTATATGATTTTAAGTATTCTTATCTAATACTGATAGTTTACACACAGTTATTCCTATCTAATGATAATTTTCAAATATAATAATTTAACCCAAAGATGGGTCAACCTATCAGCAAGGCTTTAAATATACTAACTACATCTCCTGTAGAAGAGTTAGACCCTCTCAAAAAGATATGCCCTGGGTATGACACTAAACTGCATCTGGTTGTGACGTTCCAGTTCTGGAACTAGGGGGTGTCCTCGTGGTGTAATTGTTAAAGCGTTGGACTGCGGAATCGTAGTACGCGAGTTCGTACTCCAGTCGCGCTATTACGTTCACTTTCGGGCAAATACCCTTGGGAAAGGTATGAACCCCCTTATCCTCCCAGCTATGGGTTAAATAGTACCACTACTGTTCTTCTAGGAGAATGGATTTGGCATTAAATAACCTAAAAAGAGTTGATATGCCATTAAACAAAGAAACCAAACCAAACCAAACCAAACCAGTTCTGGAACTCTGAAACGTGTGGAGTTGCCATTTTTTTTGCCATCACTACTAGATCCACTCTGACCTGAAGTGGTTGTTAGGGTCTCATCTATAGGTTAAATAGATCTTAGAAAATTATTAATATTAGATAGAAATAGTTGAAACTATATGTGCTAACTATTAGTATCAGATAGGAATAGTTACTTGAGACCATATAATTGCTTGAAAAAAGACTTAGGCATTAAATAACCCAACAAATGTTGTCATGCTGTAAAACCAATCACAGATTGGATCCTAACTGGTACTACTATACTAGGTCAAAGAGTAATAGTAATGAAAAGGTGGTTATACACTCCACAGAGCTTCAGACTGAAATCTCATTACCAGATACAGTATCATATCCAGAGCATCTTCTGCAGAAGATGATGTCAGGACCTTATTTTTGGAAGGAAACTTCTGAAAAACTCTTGTAATATGATTAACTATGGTAATTAATTAGTTAATCATTTTATTCTTAGTAATAAATTATGAGTTGGTTAAAACAAAAAACAAACTTTGAGTTGAAGTGTAAGTTGCATTTGTGAAAGGTCAAATTGTGCACGTGTTGCACAAATGGCAGGATATGAAATTGACAAATTGTTTTGAAATCAGTTGTAGACAGGATGTTGGAGATAAACACTTTGAATGTGATGACCGCTGATTTTAGCAGTGACTTATTTATGGAAAATTTTTAGTAATTATATAGGCAGTAATTAAGAAAAATATTTGAGGAAATGATTTTGGAGTTATTTAGTCAGTCAGATCAGTCAGAGAGGGTTGCACTTGGTTGGACAGTTTTGGGTTCAGAGAGACGAGCATCCCTTAGGGGAGCAGGTCTTGATTGTGGAAGAGGAAAAGTAAAGTTGGTGTTTTGATCGTTTGTCTCCCGTGAATGAGACTTAGCATTTCTAATGAACACCAGTAATACCTATCACTCTATCTCTCTCAGCTTTGTTGATGATTATGTGAATGTCACAGACCTGTAATAAATTCTCATATCTAAAGAAACAATGGAATTGCTTTGTACTAGTGTAATGTAACACTATTCATATTTGGGTCTTGTAAAGTAAACTTTGTTTATGTCTGTGTGGGGAGTGTTACCTCATTATATCTGATCCTGTAATGTTACACTTGTTCAGCAAGTAATTATGCATGATGATAACAATTGTTACATTATTAATTTATCAATTTTAAAAATTTTATCAACTAAAAATTATGTACATTTTTGAATCCCACTACTATGTACAGCCGAATGTTATTAAAAAATATCATTTTTATAACTGATAACTAACATTCGGTTGTAGTAAGATTGTTCAGACCAAAGCGTTTTTTTGTTTTTATCTTGTGTCTTTATAAATCTATTTCTCATAGACTAAATCTTTCAAGAGGAAGAAGGAAGAAGTTTTCAGCAGTGAAAGTGATAATGACTTGACTGTATCTTATAAATCCTCAAAAACAGGAGTAAGTAATTGTTTTGTTTTGTGACGAATTTTTTAAAAGTATTGGTAACTGACTTTAAAATTATGTATGACATAAAAAGTGTGGAGATTTTTATACCAGATTTGTAAATATGATTATTTAGAAGAAAAAAATAAAAGAAAATATACCAGTTCTAAAATAAGATCTATCAAGAGGTTCTTTAAAAAAAAGAAAAAAAAAAGACCTGTACATAACATAAAAGTTATTTTCTTAGGAAACAGACCTATCAAGCTTATTTCAATTCCTGGAGAAGGTTGTTTAAATTTTGCTTTGCACTTGTGCCTTTGGGGAAAAACCTGAATCTATCTTTTCTCCTCCTAGGTATGGGTAAATAGTGGGGCAATTGGTTTAGAGAAGGTTATCTTTGAATTTAAACCAACAGGATTCTATTTAAAAATTGATTTTTTTTTTATTTATGAATTATTGTTTGCTTTGTATTTATTTAATAAAACAATGTTGGGTTGTCAATTTTTGAAACTCAAAAAACGTTGAAAAGGGTGTCACTTGATCTTTTGTGGTGAAAGAAATGGACCAACATTCTATTTTGTTCCCCATGGTTATTATTTTGATAAATCAGGCCAGCCTTTTGTGTATCTTCCACCATTTCTGGTTGTAAGAAGAAAAAGTAATTGAATTTTATAAGTCTATAGTGTGGCTTCTCCTCATGAGTCTCCTAATCATTAAGTAGCTTTGTTAAGTTGCTTGTCTGAAAACCTACTATTAAAAAGCTATTAATTTGCATAGGTTTTAAATCAAGGTAAGCTTTTAGCCCTTTTCTGTACATCAAAACATCCATACCTGCACTTGGTGGTGAGAGAGCCATTACATAATAATAGTTATTTTTGATAAAATAAAGTTTACAATTAAAAATAAATGTAAGTTAATTTGATGGAAATTTTTATGGGAACAGACACTATATATGCCACTGTAAATGTTAAGGTGAATGAAAGTTTTGACATTAATTTTTGACCCATACTACCATAAGTTGTATAAACAGCTAATTGGCTAATTATTGTTTTCTCTGTGATTTAATTTTTATAAAATTTCTTTCAGAAAAGAGATGGCCCAGATGATATGGGTGCAACTGCCACGGTTGAAATTGATACTGAAACTGACAAAGATGCTCAAACCATTTATGAAAAATCACTCAACATAAATAAAGTATGTAGTAAAAAGTTGGTTTTTCTAACAATTTGAACTCTTATACAATCATTTAAATGTTACCAAAAGTGGCTTTTAATCTTAATGTTCAGTTGTCCTATTTATAGAATTTATATTATTATTAATTTCAAATAGATAAGGGGAAATAACCTCTAATTAGCATTAGTTTCCTCCCTTGAGAAATTATAATGATTGGAATGTGCATAAATGTGTATACTACATTGTTGTTATTGAGTTGCAAATTGGTTTGGAAAGTATTTTATTCTGTAACTTATTGCATTTAAACTTGCTATTATACTAATAAAAATCACTCTACAATATACCATTTTTGATGTGTAACATAAAAAAAATTGTATTGTAATGTCGGTTACTGGAAGTAGTATTTAACAGTTATCTCCCTTAAGAAATTATAATAATTGGAGGTTACTGTTACATAGCAACATTCGAAACCATTTACCTGTGTGCAAACAAATGAGTAAAAGTAAATAGAATGATTCATGTTAGAAATACTTGAAATCATTTTATTGAGAAGAAAGATGAGCTCGGGTTTATTTAAAAATGTTATTAGGAAAATGTTCACACAAACCATGTGTATTTAATTGAACAGGATTCTAAACAGGATTTGGCATTGAACAATTTGCAATGTTTGATATGACATGAAACCAAACAAACTTATGAAAAGCTGTTTTTGACATTTGAACTTTGTACTTATGTTAAACTAAATTGTTTGAAATAGAACTGTTTTTAGATTATACTGAGTGTAAACAAAAACTGTACTCATACTAAACTGTACTGTTTGAAATAAAATGGTTTATATGTATAAAAATGGATTTGGCATTAAATAACCTAAAATGGTTGATATGCTATAAAACCAAACCAAACCAAATAATTTGAGTAAAATAGAACATCAATTACACTGTTATTATTAAATTGGATATTGATTTATTTTCCAAGTTATATTTTGATGGCAGACCAACATTAGCACTAGAGAACATGGAGAATCTTGTGAGAAACATTTTCTTTAGATTCTCAATATCTCAAACTTTCTTATTTACTGATTACAGCTTAGTAATCATTAATTAATTTGCTTATTGATTTAAATGCAATGAGTCTCTTTGTATTATTATTATTATTTTTATTATCTACATAAACCTACAAAGGTTCTTTGTACAGATTTCTCCAAACAAAACCTCCATTTTACTAGTCTTTTCATTGTTAGCTGTGATAGTTTTGTGTCCTCTCTTATTAGGTGACTCTACTTAGAGAAGTATGATTATATATTGTTTTATTTTCTCTCATATTCTGCTAAAAGTTTAAATGGCATTGTGGCTCATTATAACTAAAAGTATAGCTAAATAGTAAGTAAAGTTGGCGACCATAGTCGAGGGTAACCCGAAGGCTCCCTTTTCGATAGCTACTACACCAAGATGTTGGGGAGGGCGCTACTCCTTCCCTGGATGGCTCTACTTTACCCTTGATCCACACCTTATAATGCTGAGTGTTAAGCAAGGCGGCATCAAGTACCATTTTTTGAGTCTTTGGTATGACTCGACCTGGGATTGAACCCAGGTCTCCCGGGCCATTGGCGAACACTCTAACCACTAGGCCAATGTCCGGTAATAATATACTAATAATACAGTAAAGTTGAGATAGCCTTTAGTTGTCTATATGAAACAGGCTTTGAAATAAAAGTTTAAAAAATGAAAATACTTTATAGTTGTTTCTTTATTTTTAAAGTTTTAATTTTTGTTTATTTTAGGAGCTGAAAGGAAAGGAAGATGACAAGATTTATCGAGGACTGAATAATTATACTCATTACTATGAGAAAAAAGATACGGCTCAGGGAAATGCTGCTAGTGGTAGTGTAAGGTAAAATATTTCCATTGAAAAAAAATAAAAATTTATCTCTTAATTTGATTTCTAATTTTGTTTTATCTGAAAAATTTACATCTGTCAGGATTATTGAGAAAGTTTTACACATACAAAAAGTACATACATTGATTGAGTAAATTAAATGATTTTTTTAAAAAGCTATCTTTGACAGCCATTAATCTCAATCTCAAGTTATAATTGTAAATGTTTAAATTAATAAGTCATAGGTGCATGGAATCAAACAGCATCCAGCTCCACTTTTAATGCTCTGAGAAATCTGGAGTCATCCTTTGTTGTCATTACTCCCAGCTCCACTCAACCTGGAATACTAGTACCTATAAGGATGAGATGTTTGAGATTATGTTTAAAATAATTGTGAACTTCATTAATACATTGGCTCTTAAAACATTGATATTGCAACTAAGTATGAAGTGTTATTCAAAATGATTGTGAAGATGCATTTTTGCACTGTATATAATTGGAGGCTATAATTGTTTAACCGGCTTCAGCATAAAGTAATCCAACAATAGTTGACATGCTTTAAAGCAACTAAACAACAACCAAATCAATAGGAAGTATTCTATAATTAACATTTGTTATCTCCCTTGAAAGTCATAATGATTGGGGTGAATATCAATGCTGACCCTATAGAATTATTAATATGTAGCAAAGTGTATTGAAAATTTCTTAATTTTCTGAGAGTATTTTAACATTGTTGTGCTAAGAAAAATCTTTATATTAATGTAATTCATTGTGGCATTGATCACTGTTGAAACTTCAAGAATTATCAATTCCTGCACATATCCACTTGAAAACATTGGTTGAAAGGTTTTTTGTCTGAGTTATGAATGCAGTGGTTGATTCAATACATCTTGCTAGTCATTATTTGAGGCAACACTGTCACACAATGGCTGAAAAAAAATTGTTAATTTTTAATTGATATCTTTTTTTTTATCATGAAAGAAAAAATTATTTCTATTAAATTTTTTTTCCATTTTTAAAGTAAAAGAAATATTTTCAATAATAACATTTTGAACGTGGAATTTTATTTTAAACCCATTTCAATGTTTTGGTTTCAGAAAAGGTCCGATTCGAGCCCCTGCTAATCTAAGAGCCACTGTTAGATGGGATTACCAACCGGATATTTGTAAAGATTACAAAGAAACTGGCTTTTGTGGTTTTGGAGGTAGGATTATCATCATTTTGGGATTTATAGATTTTTTTCCTTGATTTAAAAAGTAACATGAAGATGAAGTAACAGATATCATTTTGTTTTTAAAGAGAGTCAAGTACCACAAGCCAAACTACCCTGTCAGCTTAGGCTATTGAATATGCCAACTGTATCTCTGCAGAGGAGTTAGATCCCACCCTCCATAGTCACCTGTTGGTTGAAGGTGGCAACCTGTAATGCCTGAGGACAGGATCCTGGTACTAAGTGGTTGCATGACGGGCAACACTCTAATTCAGACCTTACTTGGGCTAGATGGGTGGTTGAAGAGGCCTGATCTGATGAATTGGCTGGTCATATCAAAGCCTAGTACCTATATGATTAAGTCCTGACCATATTCTTCAAATTGCTTTTATGACAAACACTCAACTCTTTTTATTTTAAAGATATTAGAAGGTAGTTAACCATGTTGAGAGAAACAGTTAATGAAAATTATTTCTACCAGTTTATCCATACTCATGAAGTTAAGGAAAGTTATTTCTACCTATATGTTAATATGCATTAAATCATATATACAAAATACCAGGGTTGATATGCGATTAAACAAAATAACTAACCATTAGTCATAGAAATTGTTACTTTATTCTCTCACACGATGTTGAAAGCCAGACACTATTTTAGAATCTTAAGTTGCTTTTTACTGCAACTCACTCAAATTCTTACTTCTATGACAGTGAGCTGGTTATGACACTAAACTGCATCTTGTGGTAAGGGTCCAGTTCTGGGGCTTTGGGGAATGTGAAATACAGCTTCATTGCCATTACTCCCAGATCCACTCTGACCTAGAGTGGTAGAACCTATTAGAGTCCCATCTATTGGTTAAATAGATCTGTTTGAAATTTATCAGTATTACATAGTTGTATGGTTTCAAGTGAAAATTATTTGTATTAGATAGGAATACTTGATATAATATAACTGTGCAAATGAATTATTATAGATGTATAAATAAAGCAAAATCTAAAAGAAATGCAATAGAACATTGAAAATATAGTTATGATTGCAATAAGATATTTAGAATTGAATCAAATTTTGCCATTAAGTAACCCATAGATTAAAAAAAATATTAAAAGAACAAAAAAATTAATAACTTATTATTCATTTTCAATTTTATTTTATCAATAACCTGTTTTTTTTTTTGTTTTTTTTTTTTAAATAAGTGATAGCTTCTATAATATTATCAACCTTGCTCTTCTCATGAGCTAACCTTATTCTAAATCAAACTGCTCACCTCAAAAATTAACTTAATATTTCTCAAAAGTTAGTTATTTCTCTATGAAAGTGAACTACTTTACAAAACTAAATATTCAATTTTTTTGATATTGTAAGGTGGTATTTGCTCTTGATGTGCTCTTCCTTCTACTCAATGAAATTAGTGGAAGAAAAAACATGACGAGAGCAAGACAAAGCTGCCTGCCAAGAAGAAAGACTTTTGAAGTGGAAAGAACATTTCATGAATCTGCTGAGAAACCCTCTTGAAATCACTGACAAACCTATCTAAAAGATGGCGAACTCTACATCAAAATAGGACAGGTCATGGGGGAAGAACTTGAATCAGTATTGAAAAAAAATTAAAAACAGAAAAGCTGCAGGCCTTGATGAAATACCCACTGAAGTTTGGAAAACAAAATTTGACAACATACTTCGACTATGCAATGCATAAAGCACATTAGAAAAATGGACGAAAGATCTGTCCTTTCCTTCGTCAAGAAAGCCAACTTTGGAGTCACTAAGAACTTCAGAGACTCCAAAATCAAGAAAATACTTAAAAAAAATCATAATGTCATGGATTCTGACAATCTATTGAATCCTCAGAGATGTATGAACAAAGAATCTTGGGGCAATTCTACCGTTCGTAGATTACTCCAAGCATTTGATCCTTATGGAAATATATACACATTCATACGTACATATGTATTTAATAAATTCTCTAATATTACCGATTACATAAATACCATTTTAAGATCAGAACTAGGAGAATAAGGGAGGCTACTCTGACCTTAAGATTGCATGTCATAATTGTTAACAAGCCTGTCTATCGGACCAGTATCATGAGTTCTTCCTGGATTCTGTACATTTTTGGCAGACTAAGCTAAATGCCTATGAAAATATGACATTGTTCATTCTGTAGATATTTTTAATAGATTCTACAATTTCATTGTTAAATATTATCAAAAAACTACTATTATTAAAAACTTGTTATGTCTGCCTATCTTTCTTTATATTTTACTCTTTTTAAAATATATTTTGAAAGTAGTTTTGATTTGATAAAGTTTGAAACCGAGGTGAATAATTCTGCTGATTATGATGTCCTATATCCATATTATTTTTGTTAATTCTTTATTCTTTTTCTTCAGATAGCTGTAAATTTTTGCATGACAGAGGAGATTATAAACATGGCTGGCAGCTGGAAAGAGAAATGGAAAAAGGGACTTATGGGGAAAATGGTAAGTTGTATTTGTGGTAAATATGAAAACTGAGGTAACATGAAACAAATAATTATAATTTCAATTTTTTTTTAATTGTTTTTAAAATAAAATGGTATAATCTTTATGGTAACATCTTAGTGAATGTCCTCTATAGTTTAGGGTGGTAAGTGTATTCGATGGTTATTGCTAGGTAAATATCACAAATGATTATTAGTTGGTAAATATCTTGGACGGTTATTGGTTGGTAAATATCTTGGATGGTTATAGGATGGTAAGTGTTTGCACAGTTATTACATGGTGAATGTTCTAGACAATTATTGGATGGTAAATATTCTGGATGGTTATTGCTGGGTAAATGTCCTGGACAATTATTGGATAGTAAATGTTCTGGATGGTTATTGCTGGGTAAATGTCCTGGACAGTTATTACTGGTTCCTAGACAGTTATTGCTTTGTAAATGCCCTAAGGAGTTATTGCTGGCTCAATGTCCTGTACTCCTGTTTGGTGAATTGTGTCCTAGGATTTTTTTTATATATAAATCTAATCATAGCTCATAATTGGGCATATTGTACCTAAAGTTCACCTTTTGTAATTAAATGATTTTCATTGGTTGTAAAAATTTGGTCCCTCCTATCGAATAGTCTATCCTCAATGGGAAGTAATTAATGCATTTATCAAAATGGTTTTTGAAGATTTGGCATCTCTCAACTGCCCAGGGGGGTGTCCTTGTGGAGTAATGGTTAAAGCGATGGACTGCGGAGTCGTAGTAAGTGAGTTCAAACTGCAGTCGCGCTGTTACGTTCACTTTCGAGCAAATACCCTTGGGAAAGGTATGAACCCCCTTATCCTCCCAGCTATGGGTTAAATAGTGCTACTGCTGTTCTTCAGGGAGAATAGCTTTAGCATTAAATAACCTACAAAGGTTGATATGCCATTAAACAAAGAAACCATCAACTGCTCAGAACAATGTAAGAAACAAATTCCAGTCTGGGACACCATAGCTTTTTCTCAAAGATATATGGTTTTGTCTGCAGAAAAACTAACGTCCATATATTAGCCATTTTTGGAGTCTTCTGAAATATTTTATCAATGACAATTTATATGTAAAAATACTGTATTTTCCTGGGTTAAAACTTGGTCGAAAACAGGTTAATAACAAATTAGAGGCAATTAAATTCTTTGTTTTTATTGTTTTGTCTGGTACATTCTTCATCTTTCTTCAGGTGTAATATGCAGCACAGTAAAGAAAGGGACTCTTCTGGTTTCTTTTTTACAGAGCATAAAGCAAAAATGGATAACAAAATGGGTGGACTATTTTTACCCAAGAATAGCTATAAATTTTCTTTCCTTTATAAAATAATGCTTCTATGAAATAATTATTTTGTATAGAAAAAATTATAATGAAAAAGAAACAACATTTATTTATAATATTCTTAGATCACTATAACCTCTTTTTGAAATTTTTTAACTTAGAATAAACGACAACAACAAAAAAACCAAAAAAAAAAACGATTATTGCTAAAGTAGCTTCAGTAGTTTCATACACCTTTTTCTTTTTTAATTAATCTTTTTCTGGCTTTAGGAATGTTTATTTTTAATTAGATTCTTTAACAAAAGATATCGCTTTTAAGTGGATTGCAATTGCTGTTCTATTAACATGTTATGCGTATTTTGTTAAACAAGAAAATAAGTAGTAGTTTTTTTTTTGTTTTTTTTTGTGGTAATAAATCAAACACGGAACAACAGTCAGATTGTATTCAATAAACAGTGTCTGTCAAAATCCTGTTCCTCGATCTTAATTTATTAACTATATATATATATATATATCAGTGGCGACTCTAGCCTATTTTTGCTACTCATGCCCCCCACCCTCTGTCAACTTCAGTTCCCAACCCGTGGTCCGTGGACCCAAAGTAAGTCATCATAGTTGCTATTGCGTGATTTTCCATTGTATAGCACAGATTGATTAACGTACCTTGCATGGTGGTTTTTTTGTAAACAATCAAGATACTATATAATTTGTAGTCTTGTTAATACAGTAGATAAGATAATTTTTATTCCTTTCAAAAGTATAGAAGAAAAGAGATGTTCATTACTATGACGAGAAAAATATGTTTATTAGAATAAAGAAACTGATGACAAAGATTATTTGTTGAAAATGTATTCAAATAAACAAATTTTAGTTACAGAATGTAATATATGCAACATTCATTAAAGAAATAGAGATCTGTTAGTGAAAAAACGAATTAAAACACGCCGTTTAACCAACATTTACCATAGCGATGATGATGACGACGTCAGCGACGGCTATAATCTGCTATCCCCCCCCTCTCTCTCTTTCTCTCTCTCGGTCCCTCTCCCTCTTCCCAAGACAGCTGTCAGCAGTCACATGGTGCTAATTTTTTTGAGCACGGTATTTTGAGTTACTCTTGCTATTGGTTACAGCCAAAAGCGGATTTCTCTAACATTACTGTTATTATAAGGGTCTTGTGCTGGGCACGGATAACGCGTGTTCAACATTATAGCCGATTTTATGGGATGTTCAATGGATCTGACGGTGGCCGGACAAAGACCATCCGTTCAAAACAGCATCGTTGTATTATTCCCAGATATATTTATGAACTTTTGGCTACTTAGTTATTGAAACTTGAATAGATACGTAATTTAATTGAGATCAGACTAAGTATGTTTGCTTGAAATTAATGGATGATTTTTAATCCATTTTGAATAACATTGACCGAGTTATTGGTCGTGCCGGGCACGAGTGGCACTAGTCCCATCTCCGCCCCTGATATATATATATACACACACACACACACACACATTGGAATACACATTTTAATACAATGGGAGATACAGGTTTACCTCCACAACACCTTCCCCCCGAGCTAAATTTCCCTCGGTAATTAGCTAATATCTTTTCCTTTTAGGATCCGGACTAAAAGGTTCCACTCTTTTCCTTTTCCACCTTTCAGTTATGGGAATTGGCAGAGCTGGTTTATCAAACAAGTCGTAAAGTACCTCCATTAGAATTTCCTGTTCAATCACATTCTTAGTGTATCTAGATCTCAACTGATTTATATGTCTTTGATGTTCATATTTCTTACCCTCTAACATATACATCATCCTTCCAACTCTTTTACTTATTACATCCTCTTCCCAGTATTCCTTTGTACCACAATACATTTAAAAAAACACCTTGTCTCCAGGCCTGAAATACTTTGGAGTATATTTTGTGTTTTTAAAATTTTTGTAATTTGAGTAAGTTTTTTCTTTTTCTGAACCGGCAAAAGTCTGTCTAACGCAGATTGAAATATCTAGGAAAACATTAATTTAGCAGGTGATTTACCTGAAATTGTGTTTGGATTGACTGTAATTCTGTATACTCTCAGAAACTGTTGAATGCTACCTTCTTCTGTATCTAGGCCATTATTTTTCTTTAATGCCCTTTTAAATGTATCAACGAACCTCTCAGCTTGTCCATTCAACATTGGATAGCATGGAGGGGTAGTAGTAACATATTCAACTGACAATGATCTACAAAAATTTCTAAATTCACTTCTCATGAAGTGGGTTCCGTTATCACTGACAATTTTTCTGGCACACTAAAATGAGATAATAACTTTTAGCACATGGATTGTTGTAGTTGCAGTGGGTCTCCAACACTTAAAGAATTTCAGGCCATTTCGTGTAAATGTTCATAATTACCAGATTATAAAATTCATTTAGAGGTCCAGCATAGTCTATATGTATTCTAGACCGGGGAATAGTTTGTATCTTATTGGTGGTGCCTTCACTGCCAGTGTGCAACCTCTACAGGTTTTCACTACCCTTTTGATATCTTCATCCATTCCAGGCCAATAAGTGTAACTTTGCATCAAGCTCTTCATCCATGACATTCTTGGATGCCCAAGATGAAACTTCGTCAAAATTTTCTTTTGAAGTACCAAAGGCATTACTACCCACTCTATGTATAGTAAGACATTGTCTCATATTGAAAAGGCTAATATACTTTTTGTGTTTTTATTTCTTTCCTTTAACCTCACTTGCATTTTCATCTTTTTTATGAAAGCATAATTTTCAGCTTTTCCTATTATTTCATCTAAAGTCACCAGCAGTTACTTTACTGTATTGAACAACATATTTTTTACTTCTTTTTCTGCTTTTTGGACAGATTTTACTGTATCCTCTAATGGCACCAAAAACTTTGGTATTAGTCTTGAAAGATCGTCTACATGTCCTAACTTTTTGGACTGCCAAAATTCCATTTCATAGTTATAGTTTAATAAAATGGTTCCCCAACATTGCAACCTGTTAGCTGTATGTGTAGGGATATTTTTTTTGGATCCAAATATTGACAATAATGGATGATGATCCATTTGCAAAGCAAATTTCCTTCTATGCACAAATCTGTGAAATTTTTTTACTGCGAAAATTATTGCAATCCCTTCTTTCTCAATTTGGCTATAGTTCTTTTCAGCCAGCAGGAGAGTTCTTGATGTAAGGGCTACTGGCTTTGTCATACCATCTTCAAACCTGTGCAGAATTACTGCACCAATTCCATAATCACTCGCGTCTGATGCAACTATAATTTCTTGTTTCAGGTTGAAATGAGTTAAAAATAAATCTAAAATTAAAAATTTTTTGGAAAGCTCTTTCACAATTCTTTGTCCAATTCCATTTTACTCTTTTTTTAACAAGTTATTTAAAGGAGCTCTGAGATTTTGCATATTAGGAATATATATGCCATAATAATTAGCCAAGAATGCTTAACCAACTGCTTGTCTGTAGAGGGGTAAGACCACCTCCAACAAGTGTCCTGGATATGACACTAAACAATCTGATGATGAGTTTCCAGTAATGCTGGAGTTTTGGGGAATGTGGATTACTCCTTCACTGCCATTACTCTCAGGTCCACTCTGACCCGAAGTGGTTGGAACCTCTCAGGTGCTATCTATGGGTTAAATAGAATTAAACTGTATTTATGGTAAACTGTTTTCACATATAACTGCGTAAACAAAAATCTACTTATACTAGACTGAATTGTTTTCATTTTTATCAAAATGAATTTGGTGTTAAATGACCCAAAAGGGTTGATACACCATAAAACCAACCAACCAACCAATCAACCAAGAATGCTTGTAGTTTTGTCACGTGATTTGATACTGGCATTCTTTTAACGGCTTCTGCTCTTTCTGGGTCAAGCATTGTTGATCTTGTGCTTCCACTAGAACTTTAACTGCCTGTATGAGTTCTTCCATAATGTATAATTTCTTTTACGCACTCGGCCCCAGCAAAAAAAAAAAATGTTCATTTTAAAAAATTTTTTTTCCCTAGGTATTTCTTTTGACAGTCACACAAATTGTTTTTAAAATGATAGAGAACACAATTTCCTTTTACCACCAAATCATGAAAACTATCAATTTCAAATAAATATTTTTCAAAATAAATTTCCAAACTTTTTAGAACAATACACACTTTTTAAAATTTAAAAAATTTTTTAAAGTAGAGGAATAAATATTGTGAATTGAATTACCATGACCAGAAAATCCACTGAACACCTATGCACGATATACGGAACACTGGACACCTGTCTCATCAGCAGTGTATACCATAATCTCCATCACTGGAGATCGAACCAGTGACCACAGATTGCAGTGCCGAAACTCTATAACTGAGCCACCAGTTCATATCTCACCCAAGTGATGCCAAATCAACTAGTCGTGGTAATTGCGTAGCCAAATAACCTGAATGTGTCTTGCAAGTTACATCCATACTCTTTCCAGTAGACACACTCACCCTCCAGGGCCATGTCTTCCCAAGAAGCTTAGAAATAGGCATCCGCGTAATTATTATACCTCAGGGGCAAGAGAATAGATGTACATATTTTTTATTTTTAAGAAGAGGAATTCGATCTCCAGTGGTGGAGATTACAGTATACATTGCTGATGAGACCTAATAAGGTCAAAACAGCTGTCCAGTGTTCCAGTATATCGTGCGTAGGTGTTCAGTGGATTTTCTGGTCATAGTAATTCAATTGACAATACACACTTGTTTGTAAATTTGTGACACTGTTTCAAAGCTAAGTGCAAATCACATTTTTTTTTTCCATCATAAGAACAAGACACAGTTCTTCAAAAATTTGTGATACAGTTTTGAACTCGAGTCACAATCACAAAAATTTTTTTTTTTTCTTTTTTTTTAAAAACAAGTGCATAATAATGCTTTTTTTAAAGTCGCATAAAATATTTCTTTATATTGACTTGCTTCTGTCAAAAAGAAACCAAAACATCTTTTTTCTTTGCCTTACTTGGATGACGTGAAAAAGAAATTTGAGTCGTATACGTAGTTGATTGTAATTCTTTTTTTTTTTTTTTTCTTTTTTTTAAGTTAAAACCAGATTTTAACACTCATTCCTAAATTGTCCATTTGTTAAAGGCCCATTCAATTTTAGGGAATATCCTTGTCACCAATTTATCATAACATGTATTTCATTAAACAAGAAAATAAAAAGTTATTTTCTTGGTTGTAATAAATCAAACACAGAACAAGTCAGGTATTTGATAAATGGTGTCCGTCAAAATCCGGTTCCCTGATCTTAATTTATTAACTATATATATATATATATATATATATATATACACATTGGAATAACACATTTTAATACAACGGGAGATACAGGTTTACCTCCACAATATAACATAAATTAAAAAATATGTCAAAATTTGGGTATTGATACTGACATTGAAAGGAATAAGGTGATATGTATATGTGTTGAACATGGTTTACAAAGTTTTATACTGGAGAGTTCTACCCAAGATCAGGTGAGTCAAGTTGTGGTTGATTGTAATCAAATTGAGATATTAGTTGAGAGTAATCAATATTATATGACAAGTGTTGAAGATAACCGACATACTAAAAATACCCAAATGAAGTACTGAAAAAGATTTTCATCTCTTGGTTATATTAGTGTTTTTGATGTGTAACTTCAACATAAAATTGTTAAGTTGATAAAAAGTGGATACTTTCAACAATGTTTAATGCAAGAGATTATAAAGCCAAGCAAAATGAAACATTACTAGATCTACCAAAAGCCTGTTTGTCTATTTCTTTAATTGGAAGGGACAAACTTCTTTTTTAGAATGAAACAAGTACTTCAAATGAGCATTGCTCTTTATTTAAACCAATTGAAAGTAGCAATAGGCAAACAGCAAAGTTAAAAATAAATGACATAATATTCTATCAGGATAATGCTAAACCATTTCTTTTTTAATGATTAGTTAGCAATTGTTACTGCTTGGTTTGGAAATTCTTACTAAGCAATTTGAAGCAAAGTTTAAAAAAATATTTTTATGTATATTACTTCCCTTAAGTTGTGTAAAAAGCGTAATTTCCACAGATACTGCAAGTTAATATAATTCTGATACAATTAATCTTTCAGAATTTGACATAGAAATTTCCTTGGGACATAGTTTACCTTGTTATAATTTCTCTTTTTTTCAGATGATGAAAATTATGAAATCAGTAGTGAAGAGGAAGATCTTCCTTTCAAATGTTTTATCTGTAGAAAGTCCTTTGTGAATCCTGTTGTTACCAAGTAAGAATTTTCTTTAATATGATTTCTTTTGTAATTAATGAAACTTGCTAAAAATTCAGAATTTGGCCATCATTGCTTTTAGTGTCAAAAATTGTTTTGATATTCCAAGCACAATTAGCTCTTTTTAGTTCTTTTAAAACTTTTCCTTATATTCCATTCACACAACTGCTAAAAAACAAAAAGATCAAAAAGTAGCCTCTATATTCAGCATAAAGAAATATTACTCACAAACACTAAGTTGGCATTTGTTAAAAGGGGCATAATTAGTCAAAGTAGATCTTGGCCTGTAGAAAGTTCTGTTAAAAAAAGGATAAATAGGGGAAGTAGATTGTATCATTCACTCTAGCCAAATAAATTTACCACCTATATTGTTGTGGTGCATGACTTTCTGGTAGTGATGAAATGATAGTTCATCTGAGCTAGGGGCATTAAGACTTGATTCCTCAGGTGTTGATGGTACATCAGCACTATTCTGTCTTCCAGCATGATGATCTTCAGTCACAGGAAGAGCCATCTCTTTTTCAGAATGCTTCTTTAGTGGCTGTATCTGCTCTGCAGTACTTGTCCACTGGTCTTTGTTTGGAGCAGGGTGCTAGGTTATGGTAGCAACATGGTTGACTTGTGGCCATCACCATATCTGAGGTTTTGTCCAGTAGATCCACTTCCTCAACTAAAGGACCATTCTTTGAGTATTTTAAAAACTGGTTTAAAAAGACTAGTCTGAGTTTTAGCAGCCAGGAGGGGAAAGACATGCCTATTGATGACTTTTGGAAATATGTGAAGCATCTCTTGGGTATTGTTTGTCACCGTGGACAGGATAGACCTGATGCTGTGTAGAGCATGGGGCAGCACCAACTCCCAGTGAGTTAATGGTAAGTTCTGAGATTTCAGGATGAGAAATATGGTTTTCCAGATTATCCCATTGTTGTGTGCTACTGGAGTATTACCTTGTGATTGATAAAGAGTTATTTTGTTTAGGGCAACTCTATAAAGCAGCAGGTATTCCTTCACTTCATGAGTTAAAGATCCTAAGCCTCAGTCAGAATAGAGATAATTAGGTTCTCCACAGAGGAAGAAGATTAATTCTAAACACAGAATAGTTGTTTTCAATGAGTTGTCTTTACATGGAATTGCAAATGGAAAATTTGAAAATTCATCCATTGCAACAAACAGGTATTTATGTGTCCTTGATGGTAATGGTCTCTTGAAGTCCACATATTCAAGCACTGTAGACATTGGTAGCCTTGATAAGTTTACCTTGAGATAAGGTAGTGAACTATGGTTTCAGTTTGGCACATGTTCAACAAGATGAGCATGATTCTTTTATTTGGTCTGTGGAAAAATGCATATTTTTAGAACATAGATAATTCAAGAACTGAATAACTTCTGGGTAGCACTGGTCATCATCTTGAGGAATGGAGCAAAAGGGACATTACTGTAGACATGACTCAAGGTATTGGTTGACCCTATTATTATGCCCAGGATAGTAGCAAATGTTGTAGCCTATATATACCAGTTCCAATTGCCAAACTTAAATCTCATCTGTTTTGATTTTGGACCTTTACGATTATTCATTATAAAAGCAAACAGCAAAGTTAATCTTTGATCCACTACTCTACACCATTTTGAAATTTTGCATCTACAGCAAACTGATCCATCAGTATCGTAAAATGCTAGCCAGACAGAAAATGAGACTATTTCCTCATAGCTTTGATTACTACAGTACCTTTTTCTCAATAGATGGATAATGGATTTCATGGAGATAGAGGGTTCACAACATGAATGCAATGGATCACCCAGACTGATTTAGGGTAGTTG
This sequence comes from Sepioteuthis lessoniana, assembly GCA_963585895.1. Classification (NCBI taxonomy): domain Eukaryota; kingdom Metazoa; phylum Mollusca; class Cephalopoda; order Myopsida; family Loliginidae; genus Sepioteuthis; species Sepioteuthis lessoniana. The sequence continues at coordinate 40,172,582 of OY757932.1, forward strand.
ATATGGTAACATCTAAAGCATCGCATCGCATCATGAATGTTTTGCTTTTATCTGCTTTATGAATAGATGTTTTTAAGGTACTATATAGTTCACATGCTCCTGTATCCAGTGGAAAATACTTTGTTGTGATGAGAGGCTGGGTGCAGTTTGAAAAATGAGGGATTTACTTTGCATTCAATGTAAACATACTGAGAACTCCTAAAATGCTGCTATTTTCGTGGCCATTTCCAGATCAAGAAGTGTATGTAGTCTGGGCTTATTTTGCTGAAATAATCCATTAACAATTTTGTAGCCAATCACAGATATTCATTTGTAGAAAGTGTTGACTTGGCTCCATTAAGCATGAATTGTCAGTGTTGAACAACTTCCAGGAACATCTTTACATATTTATCATGTTCCACTTGGTCTCTCTCGGCAATGGTGATATTGTCAAGGTATGAGAGTGTATTGAAGAGGTTCTCTTTGTTGACAAATTTATCAGTGGCTCATTGGAAGGTTGCGACCCCATTAGTTATCCCAAATGGTATTCTGGTAAATTGTTATAGATGTCTGTTTGCTTCAAAAGTTGTAAATGGCTTGTCATCCTTGCCCAGGGGTACTTGGTAATGAGCACTCTTTTGGTCAAAAGTAGAGAAGCCCTGATAAATTGTGAGTTTATTTACAAGGGATTTGATTTTTGGTAAAGAGTTGGCATCCAGTTTTGTATATATGTTGACAATGTTGGAATAGAATACACACACATGCTTTTTATAGCAGTCAAACTCATTTTTCATAATAACTACTTGTACACTCTAAGGAGATGAGCTAGGTTTATTAATTCCTTCTGCTAACAAGTGTTTGATCTCCTGGGCAGTAAATTGTTGATCTCTATTGCTATACATATTATACATATTAGATTTTGTTGCAATCAGATGTATGTAAGGTTTCAAGTTGCAAACAGCTGTGACAACCGTAAATTAGTTGCAGTTAAGCTACAAACTTTGGTGTTTTGATATTGTTCTGTTGTTAAAGCTAATATTAACATGACATACACCATTAAGTGGAGCACATTTAGAAGACATGGCTTATGTAATATAATGTGCTCCAGACTTAATTTTTAATGTAAGTTTCCATACTAATTTGTTGTCCATACAGCTACCAAAACTGACAGAGTTGATTAATGCTGAGGTGGGGTAGTTTATTTTATTTTATTTTTTTTTTTATAAAATCGAAATTAGAATAGTAGAAAATGATAAACAGCAAAGGGTGGCTGCCAGTACTGTAGATAGCTCCCTACTCTGAATGGCAGCAATTACTTTCTGTTTTCATTTAGACTGGCACTTTTTTCCCAGTGACCAATTTTTTTTTTTTTTCTTTTTTACAAGAATTACATTCAGTACTTTTAGCTTAGGCATTTGATATGGTTATGTAATTTGTCACCTCAAAACCAGTATTGCTTTTCTGGAGCAGCAGTAACTAGAGCAGAATTTGTTTGTAAAGAGACAGTACAGCCTTGTAATTTATGGACAATTTTTCTATAGACAAAGCATGGCTGCTGTTTACATACTGTTCTGAGTTAGACAAGGCATATTCATGTTCTCTTACAGTCTCACAGGTTTGTTTCAGAGTTAGTTCTCTAGCAAATGTTGGCATATACTAACATATAGTATGAGATGTGAGTCTGTTAATGATTACATTTGTTCAGCAGTAACATTTACAAATTGACAGTCTTTACTTAGTTTGTGTAATCCTTGTAAGAATTTGTAATTTCAGTTGTCGGCTGTTGTCTTGTGTCTAGAAGTTAGTGTGTGAAGATTTATAGATTTCTTTTGGATAAAATATTTGTTCTGGATGTCGAAAGTAGATATGTATATCGTACTGTCTATGAGTTTCTATATAGTGGTGGAGACGTACTTAATTAGGCAGTGTAGTTTGTTTGGAGACTTATGTTGGCATTTGTCAATGAAGTTTTTGGATGTAATTTTTCAGTATTGATATTCCCTTTTAGTTTTGGGGGCATTTGGGTCTATGTTCAGTTTGTCTGGGCACTGGATACTCTCCATCTTGATATACTTTGTTAAATGAAGTGTCATGAATAAAAAGAAAGGAATTACCACAAAATGACAGCCATTTTCAACATGAAGAACATTACACTCTTAAGCATTGAGTCCATGTGTTAACCATCAAGTTGCCATTGTGGTCAGTTGAAAGGGGCACAATTAGTCAAAGTAGACCTCGTCCTGTTGAGAGTTTGATTTAAAAGGGGGATAACCAGGATAAGTAGCCTATAACAACGCCATTATACATATCAAAAGTGTCGAGTAAAAATGCTGCAAAAATGCTGATTAGATTCTTTCTGTATTGTAAGAAATAGTACTTTAAAACTTGAAGTTGGTGTTAAAGTTGTTTTATTTCTTGTTTGATATTATGTCCTATTCAATTATCATAAGATTGAAAATAATTTACACTGGCTTGTTTATGTTAGTTACTTTGATTTATCACTTCAACATGAACTTTTTTTTACTGATGATGAAAAGTGGATACTTAACAATAGAGTTCAATGCAAGAGATTATGGGCCAAGCAATATGAAATATGACTAACAGGAATATGTAATAAAAAAAAATCATCTTTTTCTTAAAAAATCTCCTGTTCATTGGATTTTGTTAAACTTTACATTTCTTGGTTATTAAAACAATTTTTATTTAATAAATTTTCTGAAGTGTCTGAAAAGAATAATGATTTAAAAAAAAAACAGTCAAGAAAACCCAACTTTTCAGATCTAAGGCAAATTTTCTACATTTTTTGGTGAAGTTTCAAATAAAATTTCAAGTGAGTTAATTTTTCCATCAACTTATAGAAATATGAACATTTTTAGTTTCCAAAATAGATATCATTGAAATTTCATGAAATAAATAAGGAGGAAGATTAATTGACTTAACAAAATTAAATCTACAAATTCTTCTTTCAAAATCTTTTAGTAAATAAATTCATTCATAAATGATTAAATACTTACAATTTTATTGAAATGAAACAGCAGATTTTTGTTAGATTTTTAAAACCTGGATGTTTTTCAACTAAAAATGTTCTTGTGCAACAACTTATCAAGCACAAACATATCTGGTTCTATGTAGTGAACACATAATTTTTCTTTTACAATATTTTCTAATTTTTTTTTTTAATAGGGGCATAAAGATTCTGGTAATGAAATAAAATTTTATGCAAGTTTTGGTATGTGGAGGTTCTTATTACTTATAGGAAATTATTTCCAAAAGGAAATTTCTGGTTATCAATGTTATGAACTATTTTGTTATTTTACTGATATAATTTATAAAAAAAACAAAATTATATTTGAATATTATTTAAGAATACATATCTTTTTTCCCATTGATAGTTATACAGTCTAGTATCTTGGATGCTGTTTGTTAATATACTGGAAATCATAGTATTTTATTATATTTGTCATTGTAAGATCTAACACAATGGAACATGGGTATTGCTATTACTCTCCTAATACTTTTGATCATTACACCAACATAACTATAATCAGGGTTGCCATTATCCAGTAGCTTTGGAAAGCATTTTATCAGGGGGCACAAAAAGAAAATAAGATTTAGTTTGGTTTGGTTTTATGGTATATCAACCATTGTAGGTTATTTAATGCCAAATCTGGTTTTTATATATATATATATATATATATATATATAATGTCATAAATCAATTAAGTTAAATAATTCCAAGTATTGCTATATATCACTAACAATTGTTTACACATGGTTAATTGATCAAACAGTTCAATTTAGCATAAGTCTTTTGTTTGCACTATTTGAAATTTCAAACAGTTCTATTTGACTCATAGATAGGATCATATCTGGGCCAGAGTGGATCTGGGAGCAATGGTGATGAAGAGGTATTCCACATTTCCCAAAGCTCCAATACTGGAACCTCACCATCAGATAGTTTAATGTTATATCCAGGACACACATTGGGGGTGGGGTCTTACCCCTTCTACAGAGATGCAGTCATTTTAAAGACATGAAGATCAACAAATTTTCTTTTTACCTTATCTGGAGGTAATTTTTCTTATTCCATATTCTCTTCTCTAAACTAAATATTCTTAATTATTTACTAAGCTTTGTTTCATTTGTTTTAAGCAGATTAAACTCTTTTTTTTAATACTTAAAGCATTGCTTATTGGAAATATTACTTTATATCATTGACAGATTTAAGTGACATGTTTGGTCTATACTTTAATCATTAAATGAGAAATTTATTTTTTGCAAAAACAAAAACTAACCCTCTACAACTCCATAAGAAAGCAATAACAATGATAAAATTTTAGGCACTGGATGAAACCCCCCCAAAATAATGGAGCCCCCCCAATTCCCATTAATTTACTGTATTGTCTCCCCTTATTTTCCATGAATTTATAATTTGAAAAACTATTCTACATTGATATTATCCCTTTATCTTTGTTTTGGCTTATGATTTACTTTTTAAATAAAATAAATAAACTTCACAGTGCAAGATGATTCAATTAATTTTGCCTGAATTTTTGAAATGAGGAAATATTATTTTTCACAGATATACTTAGACTGATGTCCTCCTAACCGCAACATCTTGGCTGTTGTAATCTCTGGCCTTGTAGTTAGTAACTTTCTATGAATTCCAAACTGTGATTGGCAATTGGTGATGCTTTCAGATGGGATTTTGGTGTTTGAGCCATCTGTGACTTGGTTACCTAAGTGACCACATGACTTGCAACACTTTATTTTGGTCCTTAATGGTTTAGATGAATGATTGGAAAGGCCAGATCCAATCAATCAGCTGGTCACATAAAGCCCTCTTTCAGAGTCTTGCAAATTTTTTTTTGTAAGATTTGAATCTGAAAGTGGTGGGTATAGGAACAATTATGTTTAAGAAAGACTGATGTTTCTGCTTGTATCATTAGCTGAGTAGTCATATTGGGAATGAAAAGCTTGAGATCCCAAATGATTCTTTTCCTCAGTGTTAGTATACTGTGTAGCCTTGATTTGCTAAGGCGAATGGTTTTCCCACTTGATATTTCCATTTATAGGGCTCTGTGGTGGGTGGGGAGCAAAGTCAGTGAACACAACTAAAATTACCATGTATTAAAAAAAACAAGCAAAATATCACAAACTCTGATGCACCCATATCCAGTAACTGACTCAGATAATGACTTGGTTCAGACCCTCTTTCTTAAATTCATTGTAGTGGAGTCAACAGAAGATACCTATCTTACCAAGTAGTCCCATTTCATTATTGAAAAGACACTCAGCTCCATGATCAAATCTAAATTCAGCAAAACTACTGGTGGACATCACAAAGTAAACTTATTCAGACCTTCTACTCGAACAGAAATACTTTTATAATTTTAAAGTAAAAATTTACCTCCACAACTCCCTAAACTCTTCTTAGAGCAGAGTGAGAAGTCTAGATCTCTCTCTTTGCACTTTAGATGAGATAAAAACCAATCCTTGCAAACAAGGTGTTACTAATGTCTAAAGAATCTCCATGAAGAAAGATGACAAAATAATACAAACAAATACATACATTCTCAACTTCCATCCCCCAAAACTGAAATAAAAATAGGATATACTATAACTAAAAAGTATTTGCACCATCTTACCTCTGTGTATGTAGTCAAATGCCTTAGAGAAGTCGACAAATGATAGTGCTGCCTCAAGGTTTTTTGCATAAACACCTTCTAGAATTTGGTGGCTATTCAAAATTTGTGATATCGTGGATTGATTTCTCCAAAAGCCATTTTGGTTCTTCCTAAGTATTTTCTCTATTTTAGGTTCTATGCAGTTGTTTACCAGAGCATTGTAGATCTTGGCCAGTACGGATGTAAGGATTATACCTTGGTGTCGTTGAATTTGTCTTCCAAGTTTCTGCAGCTTTCCTATTTTTAATTTTTCTTTGTACTAAGTTGAGTTCTTCTTGCATAAACTGTCCTAGTTTGATGTCTAGTTGATTACTAATAATTTTTATGATAGGTTCATCTGTGACTTCTGGAGGTTTTCCAAATAAATTCTCGAAATGTTGTTTCCACAGATATTGTCTTTCTTCTTGTCTGGCAGCTTTCAGTTTAGCTCTTGCTGTACTCTTCCTTCTACTCACTTCATTTATTGTCTGCCATGTGATCTTCGATTGCTTATCTTGCACTGAATCTCTAATCTTATTGATCTCATTTTGTATGTATTTTGTTTGTTCTTTTAGGTATATGTTAATTCATTTTGTGCTTTCTTAAGTTTCTGAGTGTTGATATTAGTTGGGTTCCTCCTATTGTATAGGGATGCGGATTTTATGTCTGCACACTTTTTTCTAACCACTAATGTCTCCCATGTGATTCTAGGTTTAGCTCTTTGTTTAGTTGGTATGCATTCTGGTGCCGCTTCTAAATGGGCATTGATGTAATTCTCATATTTGTCATTCAGAGTAAGTGTTTTTGATATCTCCTGAAGTGCATCAAATTTGTTTCTTCGTGATAACTTATATTTATCGCTGATATCCCTATTGTTAAGAAGGGACCAGTCATAGTGTATGGTTTACGGTCTCCTCAAAGAAGCCGTCACAGCCATAATGATGCTATATTAAAAACTTGAAAGTAAAAGTTTGCTCACCAGATGAAGACACAGCCTACTTCAACATTATAGCAAGTGGGCTGCAAGGAGATACATTAGCCCCATACCTGTTTATTATCTGCCCAACTATGTGCTTCAAACATGTATAGATTTAATGAAAGAAAAAGGCTTCATGCTGGCAAAGGAAAGAAGCAAAAGATACTCCGCACAAACTATTAGAGATGTGGACTATGCTGATGACATAACACTTCTGGCAAATACACCTGCCCAAGCTGAATCCCTGCTACATAGTCTTGAACAGGCAGCAGGTGGTATAGGCCCCTATGTTAACACAGACAAAACAGAATACATGTGCTTTAATCAAAGAGGTGACATTTCCACAAATGCTAGTCCTCTGAAACTAGTGGACAAGTTCACCTACCTCAGAAGCAGTGTCTCATCAACCAAAAATGACATCAACACATGACTAGCAAAGGCATGGACAGCCTATTAGTCAGATGGATGTCAGATCTGTCCAATAAAATAAAATGCAGTTTTTTCCAAGCAGTGTTCATGTTAATACTGCTATATGGATGTACCACATGGATGCTAAGCATATAGAGAAAAAGCTTGACGGCAATTACACAAGAATGCTGCGAGTTGTATTGAACAAGTTCTGGAAGTAACATCCTACAAAACAGTACTTGTACGGCCACCTCTCACCCATCACAAAAACGATCCAAATTAGATGAATCGAACATATGGGACACTGTTGGAGAAGTAAGGATGAACTCATAAACGATGTACTCTTATGGACCACCTCATATAGATGAGTAAAAATTGGACGGCCAGCTAGAACCTATCTACAACAGCTTTGTGCTGATACAGAATGTAGCCTGGAAGGCTTGCTGGAAGTGATGGATGATAGAGACAGGTGGTGAGAGAGGGTCAGGGAAATCCATGCTAGCATGACATGATGATGATAACTAACAGATATTTACCTATGAACTATTTGCTTACAAATCATGTATATAGCAAGATTGAGTATTAAATGACCCACAAAAGTTGATATGCCATTAAATACCAACCAACCAACCAGAGTCCAAATCCTGGATGAGCCTATTTGCATTTAACTTTATGCTTTAGAAAAGGCATGAATCCATCTGTTCTCCCCCACAGCTGTGAGAAAAATCATAGAGCAGACTGAATTCTTGGTTAGACAAATAGTCTAGGAGAAGGAAAACTTTGAATTTAAACCAGTTTTACTCTGCTTAAAAATTGAGCTTGTGACATATCCTTCCCATAATGGAGGAAGTAGATAAATACATTAACTCAGAGGATACCATAATATAATTTTGTTGTTTTTAAAGTGTGCATGAAAAAAAGTTAGGGAATTACTGGCTTATTGAATAGATGCAAAGTTTTAGTAAGTGGTCATGAATTCAGTGCTGAGGTGAAGAGAGGACAATCTCAGTATGGGTAGGAGATGCTTAGGGTCATTCAGAACAAGATTGGTTAGTATTCCATACACAAGCTGCAGGATAATATATATGACCAAAATGACTGTTCTTAGAAGCAAAACAATAACAAAGAAATTGGTCTGTACCAAACTATGATTAAGATTCCCTGTCTAATAAAAGTAACACAATTCCAGCAGAGAGAGGGCAAGACTTTGTTTGGCATGTAGAGCAGATAAATAAGAAGACTTACCTTAAATTCAATGTCGGCGAAAGTTGAAAAATGTAGAAGAGTAGTGAGTGGAATATGTAGAAACTAGGCCTACATCGTATGCAAATTTTTGTTGCATAAAAGTAGGCTTGGAGACAAACACGACGACGGACACCAGAGAGGCAGTGGTTAATTGGAGAGAAGAGAGAAAGAACGGACCAGACGAATGAGAAGTAAAGTTGGAAGTTAAGATACTCTGCCCGTAAAACGGCGAATTAGAATTATCGTCTCCCTCAGAGACGAACATTTTTTTTTTTTAAATACCATAAAAAAATACCAAAGACAACCCAACAGAAAATGAAACAACAAATCCTATCTAAAAACTGAAACAAAAGCTACAAAAAGTAGACATAAGGTCAACTTCAAGATCAAAGGAAAAAGAAAAAAAATCAAAAACCAACTCCAAACCCCCAATAGAAACTAAAAACAAATTTAAAATGGAAATTGAAATGGACTCAACGCTCACAAATCAAAAAGCTGGGGCAACTTAAACAGAAAGCACAGGTGCCCATTGACCAGGCTGGAAGAGTACATAGGAACACAGAAGTGATCAGTGAAAGACTAAGAGGTACATTTAAACTGCCCCCAGCCAAATTTGAAACGGTCCCTTCACCATCAAGAACCAAGTCATCTATGAGAATGAATAAACAGTCCAAAGCTTAGGGATCAACAAAATCCCTACAGTATAGAAAGCATGAATAGTGACACAGACCGCACAGTTGCCAGCCTCAATCTGGAAGGTATAACAAATAACTACAAGACTTAAAACCATTTAGCTGTGTGCAAACAAATGAGCTCAATCCCTTTTTTTAAATGTTACTTACAAACCATCCACTTAAAAAGTAAAAACAAAATTACTGACAAACTAATCTCTCACATATCCTGTATATTCATTTAAATGTGTACAAACAAATGACTGATGATGAATTGTTGTTTAACTGTGTGCAAACAGATGATTAAAAGTGAATAGAATGATTTGTATTGGATGGAGATACTTGAAATCATTTGGCTGTGAAGAAAAATAAGCTTGAGTTTGTTGAAAAAATATTATTAGCAAAATGTTTACAAATCATATGTATCACTATTTAACTATGTGCAAACAAATTGCTGGTGTTTGGTTGAATTATTGTTGTTGTGTAGCAGTGATGCTTGGAGTCATTTGTATGCAGGCAGATGGACTCTGGCTCATTTAGTTTAATATGTGTATAAACGAAGTTTGGCATTAAGTGGCCTGCAGGGGTTCTTGTGTCATAAAACCAACCAAACTAAACTAAACCAGAAAACATCTTGAGTTTTCCAAAAAACCTCATCTTTTCACTGAAATCTGACCAAATCAATCTTTTCACCAATATCTGGCCAAATAGAATTAAAAACTATCATAAAATCTCATACCCTAAAACCCACATAGAAGATAAAACTAACCTAACCTTTCTTGGCATTAAATGACCCACAGAGGTTGATATGCTGTTAAACAAAACTCAAACTTATATACAAGGCTCATTGAATAAGTTTCAAGACTTTTTCGCATGGGCACTTTTATTGATAGTACACACATGAAACTTTAGTCCCTTTCAAAGTAATCTCCTCCGGTTGCAATGCACTTGTTGTACTGTTCCAACAACTTCTGGAAGTCCTCTTGTGTGAGCATGTCAATGACCTTCATCACAGCCTCTTTCATCTCCTCAATTGTCTCATAATGACAGCCTCTAAGTTTTTCCTTGAACTTAGGGAATAACCAAAAGTCACAGGGAGCAAGGTCTGGACTATAGTGAGGGTGAGGAACTGTCTTGATGCCCACCTTGGTCAAATAGTGTGTGACAAGGATGGAGTTGTGGACTGGTGCATTGTCCTGGTAGAAATGCCACTGACCCAATTTGAAGAGTGCTGGCCTCTTCCCATGGAATCTCTTCCTGAACTCCCTTAAAACCTCAGCATCGTATTCCTTGTTGACTTTCTGTCTAATGGGAACCCAGGGCATGTAGATCATGCCAGTGCTGTCAAAAAAAGGGATCATCAAAAGTTTGTGGGTGGATTTGCTCTGTCTGGCCTTCTTGGGTCTGGGAGAACCAGCATGCTTCCACTGGGAACTCTGTCTCTTGGTGTCTGAGTCATAGCAATAGATCCAGCTTTCATCGCAGGTCACCAGAGCATCAAGAACTGCGGGATCTGAATTGATCAGCTCGACCATCTCCCTGCTGTCATGACAACGTCTTTCTTTCTGATCTTCTCTGAGCACCCTTGGGACAAACTTTGTGCAAATCTTCCGCATCTTCAGTTCCTCGCGAATAATTGTGTGTACAGTTCCTACACTGACATCAAACTGTGCACTTATTGTCTCTATAGACACATGATGGTCCTTATCCATGAAATTCTTTATTTGGCCAATCAATTCTGGTGTTCTGACTTCCTTACTCCTCCCACACTTCTCATCATCCCTCACAGACTCCCTGCCTTCCTTGAATCTCTTATGCCACTCAAAAACTGATGCTTGATTCATGCAAGATAGTCCAAAAGCAGTCTGAAGCATTCCATATGCTTCTGTGGCATTTTTTCCAATTTTAAAACAGAATTTTATTGCATATCATTCTTCTAAAGTGTCCTCATGTCCAGATTGCATTTTTGAAATTCACTAGCTGTGACAATCAGGCTTTAGTAGGGTGTATTTCAATTGCTGCTGTAGCTGTTCATTTGAATATGAAATCATAAAGATTGATCAGTCATCTCATAAAATGTATAGCAATAAGGTACTGAATTTTCAAGAGTCTATGACAATTTTAAATGCCTGTACAAAAAAAAGTCTGGAAACTTATTGGAGGCCCCTAATATGTCCTGGATATTGCACTAAACTGCGTTCCATGGTGTGGGTCTTGGAACTCTTGGAAGTGTGGAGTACCTCTTCATTGCCATTACTCTCGGGCCCAGTCTAATCCAGTGTCGTAGTTCCTGTGAGGATTGCATCTATGGGTCGTATAAATGTTTGTAAATTATTTTTATTTGATAGAAATACTTGATACCATTGTACTATGTGCAAATTATTTGTATTAAAAATAATTACTTGAAGCTATAATTGTTTACTAAGAACTTTTATTATTATTTCTTGAAACTATATAACTGTGTGCAAACAAATGATTATTATTTAACAGAAATAGTTACTCTAAATGATATAATTGTAAATAATTTATTAGTGTTTGATAGTTGGCATTCAAATGTGTCCTTGTATGAATACCTAAAATTAAATAAATCAGTAGAGTGGCCCATAGAGGTTTGTTGTTTTTTTTTCTGAAAACATGAAAATGTTTTTTTTCCAAAAGATGAAAATCTTGTTCTTTATAGAAAGTGTTTTTTAAAAAGGGGAAAATACTTTAGATACACTCTAATATCAATAATTTGCATTGTAAAGATTTGTAAGAAAATGCAATTAAATTCAGTGTGGCAAAGGTCAGGCTGTTAAGAACTTTATTGCAGTTTTAAAGAAATCTTTTTCTATGAGTGGACTGGTTGATTTGTTTGGTATAACTAACAATAGTCATATTATTGTGAAATCCACAAGTACGTACGAAAGGAGTGAAATCTTAAAATTTATTTTATAATCCAAAGCAGTTAAAAAGTTATAGAAAATTAAATACCAAATATTTTTAACCTGAGACAATTTCTCATGGATTAGATTTGTAAATTTTGAACAAGATATATAAAACTGTATTTTTCTGTGTCCATAGATTCTTGATTTTTGTAATTTTACTCTTTTTTATTTTCTTTCGTTTTTCCCTTATGTTTTTTTTTTCTTTTTTACACTTTTTCTTTTCTTCCTTTTTCTTCCCTTTTTAGTTTTTGCCACTTTTACTTTTTCTTCTTCCTTTGGTTTCATCTTTTCCTTTTCTCCTTCACATTTCATTTTTCTTTTTCTTTTTTCCTCTATTTGTATTCTCTCATTCTTTGCATCCTGTAAGTGTTACTTAGAATATGTTAACTGCATCCCCTAATTAGGGATAAGACCCCTTTCAAAAAACCAGTAGTGTCCTAGGTATAACACTAAATTGTATCCACTTCAGTTCTAGAGCTCTGGGAAGTGTGAGGTCACTTCTTTTTTGTCATTAATTTCAGGCTGACTTGGAGTGGTAGTACTTGTTAGGGTCCCATCCAGAAATTAGTATTAGATTGGAATATTTGAAATCCATATAACAATGTGCAAATTATTAGGATTAGATAGGAATACTTGAAACTATACAAGTGTGTGTAAACAAAAGATGATTATTATTAAATAGAAATAATTACTTGAAACTGTATAATTGCTTGAACCCCCCCCCAAAAAAAAAACCCAGTCTGACTTCAGCATTAAATAACAAGGGTTGACATTGTTTGATAAATTCTTGGTATATTCCATAAACTATTTCCAATTGGAAATATAGAGCAAATTGATTATTGCATTCTGGGAAAAATAAAATGCCAAATATGTGGCAGCTATTTTGTATTTTAAGTTTGCTTTGTGACTGATGGACTGTCTTTTGGAATGCTGAATAGTGGAAATTGATTTGGGACATTGAAGAACCATTTGTGAATTTACAAAGCTTATTCTCTGTAATGGAGTTTAAACATGTTAAACTTATTAACAGGTCATGAAGCCCAGAACAGACTCATTTTTGATGGCCACAAACAGAATTATGAGGAGGAAGTGAAATTTCTTTGGTATATAAAAATTCAAAAAATTACATAGCATTGTTTTAGCTAACCATGACCATATTATTAATGGTGATTTTGTGGAAAAGAATGCTACAACATTTGCATAATTAATTCAGTGTCTTGAGAGAAGTTTGTTTCTTGTAATATTAGATGCTAAAGAAAATGACAAGCAAGCCAAAAATTACTTTGTTATATATAAAATTAATGCCTGCACAATGGTTCAACAGAAATGATAGCAGATTATATAATTCACTCAAATAAATCAGTGATTTTGTTAAAAATGTCTTGTAAAATTATTAGTGATAGTTTATTAATAGCAATGATTTTAAAGGTACTTCCATTGGAATTTAAACCATTTACAACTGTTATTACACAGAAGGACACAGTTTCAATGTTGAGCAAATTTAAGGTCACTCCAAGAAATTTTGAATAGACAGAAAAAAATGATAGCATAAAAAAACTAATAATGTAATAAAAATTATTGCAGAAATCATCATCATCAAGACGTGCCGCCAGCACGGATATCCTTGACCATCTCTCGCCACTTTTCCCTATCGTTCATCACCTCCGGCAGGTCTTCTGGGTTACATCCTGTGTCCTCACATAGCTGCTGTATGTAAGTTCGGGCTGGTCGTCCTGCTTTTGCTTGGCCATATGTGGGGGTCCATAGTAGTATGTCACTAACGAGCTCGTCTTTGCTTCTCCAGCAGTGTCCGGCGTGTCTGGCTCGTCTGACCTGTATAGTTTTCGTGATGGGAGGTAGGTGGCCGTACAGTTGGCGTCTCGTGGGGTGTTGTCGCCAGGACTTGTTCAGTATTGCTCTCAACATTCTTGTGTAGTTGCCGTCAAGTTTCTTCTCCAGCCATTTGATTAGCGTCCATGTAGTGCATCCATATAGCAGTATCGATACAACTGCTGCCTGGAAGAAACTGCGCTTCATTTCATCGGTCAGGTCTGATTTCCATATTATTGAAAGCCTATATATAGCCGTCCATGCTTTCGTCAGCCGTGTGTCGATGTCGTTTTCTGTTGATGAGACGCTACTTCCTAGGTAGGTAAATTTGTCCACTAGCCTCAGAGAGGCTCCGTCTAGAGTGGTAATGTTGCCCGTTTGGTTGTAACACATATATTCAGTTTTGTGCGCATTGACATGGAGGCCAATGCCTGCTGCAGCTCGTTCCAAGCTATGCAGTAGTGTCTCTGCTTGATTAGGCGTATTCGCCAGTAACGCTAAGTCATCAGCGTAGTCGGCGTCTGTGATTGTTTTTGTGGGGTACCTTTTGCTTCTTTTCTTAGTCAGCTCGAAGCCATTTTCTCTGATTTTGTCGATCGAAGTTCTAAGCACGTAGTCTAGACAGATGATAAAGAGGTATGGGGCTAGCGTGTCTCCTTGTAGTACTCCTGCAACAATGTCGAAGTATTCCGTGTCTCCATCTGGTGAACGTACCTTTACTTTTGTGTTTTTGTAGAGGATCATTATTGCTGCTACGGTTTCTTTTGGTAGGCCGTATGCTAGTAGGATTAGTTCCATTTTCCCTCTGTGGATGGAATCGAAGGCCTTGGTAAAGTCGACAAATAGTAATGTCGCCTGAAGGTTTTTTGCCCGGACGCCTTCAAGGATTCTACGGATGGTCAATATTTGTGAGGTTGTGGATCTATTTCTCCGGAAGCCATTTTGGTTTTTCCTAAGGATGTTGTCTATTTTGGGTTCTATGCGGTTTCGTAGTAGGGCATTGTAGATTTTGGCTGCTATGGATGTAAGCGTTATCTCTCGGTAGTTCTTGGCTAATCCGAGGTCACCTTTTTTAGGGAAAGGAAGGATGCATCCCTTCATCCATCTTTCTATCCTATTTTGGCTATAGACAGCGTTGCATTGCCGGAGCAGTATATCGTCAAATTTTCTAGTCTTCCACACTTCTGGGGGGATCTCGTCTAGCCCTGCAGCTTTCCTATTTTTGATTTTTTTTAAGAACCGAGTCGAGTTCTTCTTTGGTGAAAGGCCCTAGTTTAATGTCTAATTGCTTACTGATAATTCTGGTGATCGGTTCATCCGTTATTTTCGGTGGGAGAAATACCATGCATGAAAACTACAGATATTTTGGTTTGCTATTATTGCCATCATATCAACAGTTATAATGGATCAGAATTTATGTCTAAAAACTTACTAAACAGATTAAGCACAAAAAATCAGCCCTTTATTCATTGTATCAAAATGGTATCTTTTGAAATGGCAAGGTACTTACTACTAGAATCCAAGTTACCCAAAAATTATGCTCTTATGACTGCTCTTTACATTTGAAATTGATATTTTGATAAATGCATTGACAAAACAGAATATTTAATGTTCCTTGGTTTAAAACCAAATTTCAGTAAAATGTATATTTCGGGTACAATTTGCTATGCATATGAACAAAAAACAAAATTGGATGCCCAAAGTGAACAAGGCATATTTGTTGGCAGTCCAGCTTATTTAATATATCTTCTCAAAAATTCAATAACCAAGAAAATATTTTGTGTAAAATCTTTAGACACATTAAAAAATAACAAATATAAAATCAATAATTGTTGTTAATGCCTAAGGAAGTTGAGATACCATGGTCGGTACTTATTTAAAGTGATTCTCACAAAAGAGAGAGCAATGAAATAGAAATCAACAAAAATAAGGACCCAATTTGCATTTGTAGGGAATAGAAAAAAAAAATCAAATTAAAAATAATTATTAAAAATATGCAGAAACTCCCAGAAGCCCCTGACAGGAAGAGGGGCGACACATGTGCAAAGAAAAGGAACCATCCTGACAAAAGAAATAATCTTGTCCTCTTTCAGCAGTGACCAGCGGAGTGACAACACTTAAATCTTTCTTGCTACTGGTGGAAGGCGCCATGCGCTGTCTTTAGATAACATGTTGGCTAAACTTTCCACTAGTAACAGCTGTTTCTTTTACCTACTACCCATGACTAAAAACCCCAAATAATGAATCACAATTAAGACACCTTATAACGAACTTAAAAATTACAATTAAAAAACACTGGATTTAGACACATCTCCCAAGGGGCATCTAACACGTTAATGCCTTGAACACCAAATTTGGACATATATACCCAAAGTCAACTAACAGATTTTAACACTGTAACTGGGGGATTCAACCATTTCATTTGTATTCAGGAAGAATTTCCTCATCCACTGAATGATTGTTGAACCCAGAAATAAAGGCAAAATATATCTTTGTCTCTTTTCTTTTACTATCTTCTTCTTTAATATAATTCCTTTACAGCTTTCATATCCAAGAAGTTAAACCAGCAAGACAATGTGGTGTAAGGAAAGAATAACCCAGAATGGAGTCAGATAGCAAACAATATCATAAATCACCTCTGAAACCCCATACATTATCCTACAAGAGAAAGAAATTGGACTAATTTGTTGAAAATTTAAAAAAATTTCACACCTCACAATTGTTATTCTATATAGACTTATCAAAAAAATTCTAATGAAGTGACAAATTAGGACTATTCAAAGCATTAGCAGAATGCTTTGCAACAAGAAATTAAAACTTTAACTCCCTCACCAAAAAAAAACCCCAATGGTAGTAGCTGTCAAGGGTTTTGGCTAATTGCATGCAAGTGATTCTTGTTTTATAATTTAACTAAACGAATAACTAAAAAAAAACCTACCCTTAACGAAAATTTAAATTTTCATTCAATGTTAGAAAGTAATTTCTTTTGCCTATCAAAAAAGTTCCCCCCCCAAAAAAAAACTTATACCTAGATGGGGGTGGGGGTGCATGTTGGATAAATTCTGTATAAATGCCTTAAATAATTTTTGATGATTACCAAGTTGCTATGTATTTCTTTATCATTTGTTTGCCAAAAAAGAAGGAAAAGAAAAGAAAAGAAAAAAGACTTCAGGATAATGAAATTCCACCTTTAGTGGATAAGCTGAGTAAGTGGGAGTTGTTCTTGACCTGCTGGTAGAGAAGATGCGGCAACTGAGTAAGTGATAGAATACTCAAGATATTGTCAAAGAGTTGAAGAGAAAGGACCCAGTGAGAGGAAAGTTACACATCCCGAAAATGGACAAGGGCGTTGCTTGGTGTGATGCAAGCAGCATAGCAATGGATGTTATGTTGGAGGTGTTAGGTCAGAGGATGCTGCTTGTTTGAGGAAGAAAACTGACATGACCAGTTCTGCTACATTTATGCGCTTATGAATATAGCAGAATTTGTGGTTTTGATGAAGGGCATCAACTTGGCATTGAAGTGAAGTGAAGACAGACTTGGTAACAGTACTGCCATGGGTTGAGTCTATAATCATTAAGGAGAACAGGATACAGACTAAGGGAATGGCAGAGATGCTCATAAAGTGACTGATGGGAGTTCTAGAGGATATAATACAAGAGTTCGACCTACAGGTCATGATCAGCCTTGTGACCTTGGAGGCTAATAAGGCTGATGCTCTCATAAAGATGAGGAAAGCTTGGTTGTAAGTACCCATTGATGCCGACAATGGATACATCACCTGCAATATTGAAGGTGAATACAGCAAGACACGGCATTAGATGCACCACATGGGTGTGGAGAGGACACTATTTTTGGCTAGGACGCTAAACCAAACCATCTCCAGATGAGTTGTGCATAAAGTAGTGCAAGTGTGCCAGTGATCTTGCGCCAAGTACACATGAGGCTGGTGAAATTCATGTTTCCAACAATTAGGTAAGACAAGCAATTGATGTCACAGATTACCAAAATGGTGCATATCAGTTGATGGTGGATTTTGGGCTCAGCAGAATAGCTATATGGCTGTAGTTTTGTGGAGAAACAGGCGGCGATTGCAGCTTTGTTAATTGAGCTATTCTTGAAGAGAGGTCCAGTGGAGGATGTCCTAATGGACAATGGTATGGCTTTCAAGTCAGCACCAGTCAAGGTAGTGCTGGATAGATGGAATATGTGAACATATGACACAGCTGCATATAGACCTAGTGGGAACAGCATTGTAGACAGACATCACAGGACTGTAAAGGCAATAGTTGAAAAGAGCCAATTATCACCACTTGATGTAGTCTACTGGTACAATATGTTCCCTTGGATAGGCCAAGGGGAGAACTCTGTACTGCAGTGAGCAATATTTTAGAATGAGAAGAGACATCGACTGACCATCCCTGAAAAAGAAGCAGAGGTGAGGTAACATGGTTCAATTCAGATTGCAGAAATTTGGATAAAGCCACCTGATACTCACTGTACCATATAATGGGAGCAGGGAATGGTAACTGGAGTGCAATCATGGAATAACATTTGTGAATGGAACCCCTTGTTGATGTGCGGTGAATGACTGGCTCCCTGAACAACAGAGAGGGTACTGTGAGACAAGATGATAGTGACAGTGGTTCCAGCTCATAAATTAGGAAGAGAGGTGCATCCACCTTATTGTTCATATGACTATGTAATGTAAGGATGATCTTGAGATAGGGGAGTGTGTGGTCAAAAAGTACTTACTGATATGTGGTCAAGCAAGGGTTGCTGGCATACTTTAACTAATGAGAAAGCCAGAAACAAGAAGAGGTGGTTTCTTATAGGTGAGTGCATTGTATTGTGGGTCAATGGATGAGGATAAAAAAGACATCTGATGGTCCTTCAGACAAAGACAACAGGTGTTGGTGAGAAACAAAGGAAAACCCTGAGAAGAGAAAGGAAAGCAGGAGGAGAAAGGAGTGCAAAAACCACAAGCAGCAGGAGAAAGCAAAAAGAAAACAGCAATAGGAGAAAAGAGGGAAAAACCACTATATATATATATATATATATATATATATATATATATATATAAACAAACAGGACATGGCATTAAATAACCTTTTCTTTTTTTTCTCCATTTTTTTGTTTTTCTTGTTTTCAACTTTTTCTTTTCTTTCTTTCTTTTCATTGTTTTTTTCTATTTTTCTTCCTCTAAGGAAAATCCATTTCTTTACCAGATTAATATTTTTCTATTGTTTCTATTTTCTTTTCTTCTTCTTTATCATTTTTCTTTCTTTATTTTTAATAAAATGAAACTTGCTCCAATTTGTTTACCCTCAACATTCTATTTCTCTTTTGTAACTTGCTAATGTCAAATAGCCACATTCCTGATTAGTAACCAACATGAAGAATCCCTGTGCTTTGTTCCTCTCCTCTAGCTTTCTGTTTATTCAAAACACAATGAAAAGATAAAATATGGATACCTATAACCTTGTCAATTATTACAATATTTTCTTAGATACTTAATCATGTTGTAAAACAATTGTAGACTGCTAAAAGTTAGATTGCTTTTGCTCACTTAAGTAACTGGTCTTTTTGTTATGATAAGGGAGTTTTTTTTAATTTATTCTTATTTATTGCTGTTTTGTTAAGTAACATTTTGTTTGAGGCAATTCATCTCAAATCAATTCCACTTAATGGCATTGAATGTACTTTATTTCTTTTTGATGATCCAGTCGATATCTTCATTGCAATGTAGTTGTCTTTCATCTTCGATACTAAAGAATTATTACTTATTACTTACTGCATTTTTTCTTGTTTTTAGATGTATAGATAAGTGGTTGCAGCATTGGGTTCTACATTAAAGGCTCAAGTTCTGTTGCTTATTTTTACTTATTAATTTCTTTACTGCACTTTTTTTTTCATTTGGAGTTTTATCTATGTGGTTGCAGCATAGGGTTCTACATTAGAGGATTAAGTTCTTATGCAGAGTTTTTCTTATTAAATTCTCTAGTGCAATTTTTTTTTTATTATTAATTGTTAGATAACTCTTTTCAAAGCTATAAACTAAAATGTTATTACCATTAAGATCTTGTTATTCTAAAATATTGAAAAATATTTAAAATTGATAAAAATAGATTTACTTGAAAAGAAAAGACTTGAATATTTTAGTTTACTAGACATGTGAAACTTGGAATGAATCATTTTAGAATCAGTGTCTTTCATATTATAGGATATGTCTTCTGTCATCTTGTGATTTGCTTTGCAAAAAGTAATCAATATGTTTGATTTGCTAAGACTTTGGCCCAATTCTGCTTTGATTTTAACATAGTGTTTTCTGATTGCTTCGAATGCTATTATTGATCAAAGAATCATGCAGACAATTAAACTTGTTTTTGTTCTTTGCATGACATTTTGACCAATACATTTTCCAACCTTCTTCAGGTGTAATATACCATCTATAAAGAAAGATATTCTTGTTCTGGTCTCTTTCTTCCAAAGTGCAAAGCAAAAATGATATCAAACAGAATTGATTTATTAACATGGATCTTTTCATAGATCATTTTAAATCCATTGTTTTTGTTGAGTATTAGAAGCCACAAGAATTGACCTCCATGCTTGTTTGATTTAGGACATTTCTCTGATGTGTGCTTCTTTTTTGATTTTTCTCACTTGTCAGCTGCAATTCTAATCTATTATTTGGACTTTATCCTAGAGAGTGTAATGTTTATCCTTCCCTTTCTTAGTATCCTACATATCTTTCCTATTTTTCCTGTGGTTATGGCTCTTTTATGATTTTTGAGTTTGATTTTGAAAAGATGCCTCATATTGTGATAATTTTTGCCTATTTACAAGGGATATTCTAAATGTACTTATTGGCTAATACCATATTAAGAAAATAGGGAAAAAATCTTTTTTTAGAATTATGTTTATTTACTGTTTTTGCTTTGTACTATCAAAGAAAGAGACCAGAACCAACCTCTTTCTTTATTGACCTGCATATACTCCCTGAAGAAGTTTGGAGAATGTACCAGCCAAAAAATCATATAAACACTAAAACAAGGAAGAATTCAATTGTTTAAATAATTCTTTGTATGTTAATGAACCTTTCTAAAGATATTGACCAAAAAGTTCATCATTGATACCTGGTCATTTTAAAATACTGGTAGGTATCTAAAATTGATAAACATTGATTCCCTTAAAAAATAGAGTAAAGGCTTGAATATTAGTTTCTTGAATAATTATGTTGTTTGGCAGACAGGTGGAGCAAAGTTTGAGTCATCTTTGAACTAAAATCTTTAAAATGATAAGAGATACACTAAGCACTGACTTTCAGACATCTGGTGATTGTGTATTTGGAAAGTAATCAATATGTTTGATTTGCAAAGACTTTGGCCCAATCCCTCTTGTTGGTTTGAATGTCATTATTCAATGAATTCAAGCATTAAAATCCTTTGTTTTGTTGTTCATGTGATGTTTTGAACAGTACCTTCTTGACCTTCTTTAGGAATAATATATGCATCTTCATAAGGAGAGAGACTTTTGTTTTTGTATTTTCCTTCATTTGTACAAAAGAAAAAAAAATGATATCAATCAGAATTTAGATTTTTTTAATTAAAAAAGAAAAATTATTTTTACGTGGAGTTGTTCTCAGCATTTTTTCACATAACTTAATTTTTGTGTCTCTTGTTTCTGTTAAATAATAGAAACCAAAGTGAGTTGAATTTTGAGCAAGTTTAGCTCATACATTTCTCTGACATCTTGGTGTTTGCAGCTTTCTTAATTCTCATTTTTCAAAGGCTATTGTCTTTGATTTAGACTTCATTCCAGACAAATGTTGTATTCATTTTTCTTTTTTTTTAGAAAATGACCAAAACAAGAATCTTATTATGGAGTTGCATATTGAGTCTGAAAATGGTGGTGAATGTACATGTTGAAAAATCCTGAAAACAAAGAATTAAATTGAATAATTCTTTGTATGTTGATGATCCTTCTCAAAACTATAGATACACAATCTACCTATTTCTATGTATATTACATGTGAAGAAAGAGAGAAAAGGTAACAGCTGAAATGTTGTACAATAACAGAAATGAAGGGTTTAATTATCTGAATAATTTTTTGAATATTAATGACTCTTCTTGAAACTATTGACAATATCTGAACTGCCTTTTTTAATTTTTAAGAAAATACACAAACACCAAGCAGAAAACATTGTTTGGGATGGGATTTATTATTTTCATGCTATTAAGAATTCCAACAATGTAATTATTCCAATGTTGTTTGATATCAGGCATCTACCCTGGATAATTAAGGGTATATATCCAATTGACCTTTATAAGTAAATTATCAATAAAAACTTCATTATAAGAAAAGATTTAAAAATACTCATAGAACCCATGAGTATTCCCTGGTTTAATTTGTATATACATATTATACAATATTTGTGTCCTGGGTATGACACTAAACTGAATATGGTGGTGAGGTTCCAGTTCTGGGAGAGAGTGGAATTCTGGTGCAGAGTGATGGTACCAGTAAATCAGGTTTAAAAAATTATTTGTATTATATAGGAATACTTGAAACCATGTAACTGTGAAAATTTTTTATATCAAGCATGGTTACTTGAAACTATAATTGTTTACAAATGATTATTATTTAATTGTTTGCAAAAAAAGAAGAAAAGTAAAAAGACAGACATGAGTATTAAATAACCCAACAAGGTTTGACATTTGTTGAAGCAACTCTGAAATATTTCTTCTAATATAGTGTGAAAGTGCACTGTTATATTTCTTTAATATCATTTATATCTCCCAAACTTGAGATGAATTTTCCGTTTAGGAACTAAGACTTTTGGGTCCATTTCTTTTTGAAGTTCGACTGGAACCCAAAAGATTTCAATCCATATCTGGTCAGGATGAAGCCAGAGGAAACTCTGGTGTAAGACCAAAGTGTCTCTGATGTGCAAGTCAATCATTATAAGAGAGAAAGACCAATTGAATCATCTAGTAACTGGTTCCCGCTGAAGTTTCTCTGGGGATAGCTAGTATTTGATTGTCACAGTTCCATTTAGTAAAGCAAATAATTAGTGGCACTGGTGTGTCTGAAAGTGTTGCATTTGCATGGTTTTGCATTTTATCAAAAACAATTGAAAAAATATTTAAGCTGGCTTCATATTGATTTTTCAAAAATTGGCACTAGATTTTATGTGAAGGTGTAGACAGCAATCTTGATGTCTAGACATCATATGTGAAACCGTTTAACTGTGTGCAGATTATTTGTATTAGATAGGAATACTAGAAACCATATAACTGTCTAAAATCATTTGTTTGAACAGTTAAAGTGCAATTTAAAAAAAAATTGCAATGGAACTTTGAAAATATAAATAGTTATGATTATAATCAAACATTTACAAAGGAATGAAATTTCAGCAAGAAATAACTCCTAAGGAGTTGATGTATTGCTAAACTAGCCAAAACCTTTTTTTTTTTTTCATTTCTTTTTTTCCTATTACTTTCCTCTTTTCCTCTTCTTTTTTTCCACTTTCTTTTCTTTTTTCCTTTTTCTTTTTCTCTTCATTTTTCCTCTTTTATCTTTTTTTCTTTTCTACTTTTCCTTTGTTTTCCCCTTTTTCTCTTACCCTTTTCCTATTTTCTCCATTTTTTTTCTCTGTCTTTTTTTCTTGTTTTCCCATTTTTCTTTTCTTTCCATTTTCTCTATTTTCCTCCCTTAAAAAAAAAATTAATCTTTATACCAGATTGAAATTTTTCTATTGTTTTCTCTTTTCCTTTCCTCTTCTTTACTCTTTCTTCTTTTTCTCTCTTTTTTTTCTGGTCTTTTTGTGAAAGTCGAGGCAGCAATCTAGATGTCTAGACTTTATTATTTTATTATATATGTTGATCAGTTAGGCACACATCTTCATTTGATTTTTAAATTAAAAGAAAGAATTGATTCTTCAGTCTAGGTACTTTTGATCATGCTTTGTATGCTCAAAATTGAAATCTTCAGTTGAAAAAAATTGATCTGGTTAAAGTGAACTTCTGGAAATTCAAGCAAAATATCAAATTTTCACTTATGTGATTGTATTCTTGAAGATAAAATTTCTGAAACAGGAAACAAATGCAATATGGCTTCACTTTTTTTTGTTTATTTTGTTAAAAGAAAACAAACATCAGCCATCATTTTATATATAAGTTTATAGACAACCATATCAACTTCGAAAGACTTCCGTCAAGTTACTATGATGAACCTTCTTGAATTACTTTAATATGATGTAAAGATTAGCCATGTCTTATAGTCATACTCCTTATTAAATTTCAAGTTAATGTTCCATAGCAGGTTTTAAGATTGGCTCCTTTGCTTTTGAGCCATAAACAGCCATTTTACTATGAGCACTCATATAGTTCCTGTCATAAATAATGTAAGAGATAGTTTATATGGGGATTGGTATTTCTGCCTAAACTCATTTTGTTTCACCTAGGTTGCCATTACTGCCAGATCATAGTATAGTATTGAGATTAAGGGAAACTCCATGTTTATTTTAAAAAGATATAAAGCCCCCACCAAATACATTTATAAAATTAAAATTATTTTAACATACTTATACAACTTAAAATTGACAAAATTTGAATCGAAGGTTAATCCTTTGGAACAATCTCCAGGAACCCAGAAAAGAGGCTGGATGAACTGTAGATTTGAAGAAGAATTGAGACGACAGCACAATTTAAATCAGCTAGTATAGTTTGAAGAGTTCTGGTGAACTGATGAAACTTGCTGTCACTCAGACCTCAGTGAAAAAAACACCAGTTAAATCTGCTGTGAAAGACTTGCCAGGAGTGTCAATATGAAAAAACCATGTTACCATGGCAATAGAATTTCTCATTACTTACTACTGAGACTAGGCTGTTAATACAAAGTGTATTTAAAAAGTATCAAGACTAAATCTTTAATGATTTTAAAGTTAAAATGAGGGTATGTACAACTGAACTACTTATATAGTAGTGATTATGTCTAAATCAGTCAATGCCAATTCTTGTTACATTATGATTAGTGGTTTTTGGTAAAAAACAAAATTGTACAATTCCAGCATTCTCCATACTCACCAAACCTTGCTCTCAGCTTTTTCTTGTTTCCTAATGGAAAACTCATCTCAAGTTTAAGAGATTTGAGGATGTAGAAGATATTAAAAGAAATATGAAAACATAGATTCCCACAATATCAAAAGAGAAGTTTCAGAGGATCTTTGACCAATGATAAACTCACTGGAATGAGTGTATTGAATACCGAAGAGATTATTTTGTAGAAAATTAATGCTACTATCATTATTCTTTTCTGTTTTCACAATATATATGTATTTGTGTGTATGGAAGTAAAGATCACTAGTGTCATCCCTCCCACTCCTGATGATGGTTCATTAGAACTGAAATGCTATAGTGTCGACTTGTTTCTCGATAAATCTCTCCTTCTTAGATTACCTTGTTATCAAATTTTCTCTCTCTCTCTATCTATCTATCTATCTATCTATCTATATAATCTGTAGTATGTTCTGAAAAGTAGGCTGGGGTAAAAAGATAACCCTTATTAACAGGTGGAATAAAGATAATTAACTGTAATTACTCATTGGCCTAGTGGGTAGAGTGTTCGCCAATGGCCCAGGAGACCAGGGTTCAATCCCAGGTTGAGTCATTCCAAAGACTTAAAAAATGGTACTTGATACCTCCTTGCTCAACACTCAGCATTATAAGGTATGTATCAAGGGTAGTGGAGCAATCCAGGGAAAGGAGTAGTGCCCTCCCCTTGGTGTAGTAGCTACTGAAAAGGGAGCCTTTGGGTTGCCCTCGACTGCACTCACTAACAACAATAACAAAGATTGAACTTGATACATCACATAATATCTGAAATGTCATCTGAATTTTTTCAAGTGTTCATGGTTACAATTATTACCCTCCATTTCAAAATAAAATCTAATGAATTCAAAAAACAAATGGAATATTTACAGCATGGCAAAAAATACCAAAAGATGTGATGCATATTGTCTTATTTTCACCAAATCAGCAACAGCTGAATGCTTTGTATACTTGTTTACTAAACTCTTTATCCAAATTCACTTCATGTTTTGTTGGAAAATATATCATTTTATGGTGGAAAGAAATCATTGCAAATTGAATTTTGCATATCAGAGGTACAGATTTTCAAAGGTCAGTGTCTGCTTACAAATTAGAAGTGTTCATTTCTGTTCAGAGTCTTTCTCATCATCATCATATCGCGCTGGTAGCACGGATATCCCTGACCCTCTCTCGCCACTCCTCCCTATCGTTCATCGCCCTAGGTAGGTCTTCAGGACAACAGCCTGTATCCTCACATAGCTGCTGAATGTACGTTCGAGCTGGTCGTCCTGCTTTTGCGCGGCCATGTGTGGGGATCCATAAGAGTACATCTCTTATGAGTTCATCTCTGCTTCTCTAGCAGTGTCCTGCATGTCTGGTTCGTCTAACTTGAATAGTTTTCGTGATAGGGGGCAGGTGGCCGTACAGTTGGTGTCTTGTGGGGTGCTGCTGCCAGGACTTGTTCAGGATTGCACGCAGCATTCTTGTGTAATTGCCATCCAGTTTCTTCTCCAGCCGTTTTGTTAGCGTCCATGTAGTGCATCCATATAGCAGTATCGATGTGACCGCTGCCTGGAAGAAGCTGCTTCTTCCAGGCAGCGGTCACATCGATAGAGTCTTTCTAAAGTGCTTTAAAATGCAGTTAAGATAAATGATATTTTTGATTTTATTTAGAATAATATTCTAAGGGTAAGCAATGTGTACCTTGCTGTTTATGCTACAGCTGTGTGTGTGTGTGTGTGTATATATATATATATATATATATATATATATATATATATATATATATATATATATATATATATATATTAAAAAAGAATATTAGTCCAAATTGATAATAATAACATCAAACATATTAATTTGATATTTTTCAAGAGGAATATCTTGAATAGAAGACAAATCATTTTCTTTCTTGTTGAATTGTATGTATATACACTTATTTTCTTTCTTTTTTTATTTTTCAGATGTAAACATTACTTTTGTGAAAAGTGTGCTTTAGAACGATACAAGAAGTCACGGCGTTGCTTTGTATGCAATGAACAAACAAATGGAGTCTTCAACCATGCCAAAGGTTAGTCATTCATGGTGGTGGCAGGGGTTACTGAACCTTTTTAGTTTTTATTTTTATGTTTTTTTATAAAGCCATTTATTACCAAAAACCAATATTTCTGCCAAGAATTGATTCCTACTCTTTTCTTTATATTCACTTATGTATTCTTTCATATAAGATTCTTCTTGTCAAATCCTACTTTCTTCATAATTTTGAATAATATTGTATAATATTTTTCCGAATATGACATTAAACTACATCTAGTGGTGAGGCTTTAGTTCTAGAGTTGTGAGGAGTATAGAGTTACCCTTTCATTGCCATTACTTCCAGGCCCATTTGACCTGGAGTGGTAGTATCTATTAGGATTTATCTAGGGGTTAAATAGATTTGTTTAAAAATTGTTAGTAATAGATAGAAATTCTTGAAATCATATAACTATATGCAAATTCTTTGTATTAAGAATATAATTGTTTATAAATGATTGTCATTAATTACTTCAAACCATAATTTATCCATCAGTGCCCTAATAGCAGACTGAATTGTTCATTTGGGTTATTAGCTTATCTTAGTTTTTGGCACAAGGCATATATATATATATATATATATATATATATATATAGGTCTAGTTAGGATTGAACTTATTAGTTAGAAGTAAATCTTTAAAAGCAATTTGATAATCATTACTCCATGATTAATCAATCTTGAATTTTTCTTTTCAAGTTAGCAGGTAGAACAGAGGGTAAAGCAATATCTTTTATTGTGTTGTCAATTTGTTCTGAAATTTTATTCATACTATTCAAAACTATTAATTATATATATGAGAAAAGGAGGACAATACAGAAAAGGAAATTAACATGTTTCATTATAAAGATACCTTCATCAAATATTTAAAACAGAATTGTAAACTACAATATGTTACAGTATATTCTGTTTTAAAATGAAAAATATTAATTAAAAACTATACAATTAAAAACTTCAGTCATTGTAACTGATACATACATAAAAACCTTTCATAACAAACATTTTTAAAAATTTAGAAATACGAAAAACAAATAACACTTCTAATTTAAAAAATGACACATTTCCTCAAAAAGTAATCCTCCTGAGTATTATTTTAAGATTTATTGTTTTTATATAAAATTAAAAAAAACCCAACTTAATAGCTAACTCTAGTTAACAATAAGTGAAATAAAAAGCTACTAAAGTACTTAAAAAAAATTAATTTTTATATACTACCCAATTTTTTTAATAATATCCATTTTTTTGCATAAGAAAAGAATATTTCTATATTTATGTATTCAAATAAGCAAAAGACAACTTATAAAAATGAAATTATGCCAGTAGATATAATAAGTGAATAATAGGAAAATCTTATATGTGAGTTGACAAACCTCCACCTCAATGAAGTCTGTGGCTAATAACTGTTTTGTTTAGTTTGTATACCAGTTTTTCACACTGTCCATAGGCAACATCAGCAAGTGAACATCTGACATTCACTTGTTTTTGTGAAAAAATTAGACAGCAAATAAAAATTTTGCTGTTTTCTTAAAAAGGTCAGAGATATTATTTACATAAAGAATTGCTTGGCAGATAAAATGACACTGATTTTTCCTTTGATTTCTTCTTGTTAAGTCTAAACCGGTTTGATTATTTTAAAACTTTAGATTGCCACCTGATAATTTCATGTTTGATCTTTGCTTGTGCCCATTCTAGCTTAAAATATATGGTTTATTATTATATTTTTCACATTGTTAAATCTGAAACAGGGGTTGGCCAACCTTTCATATTCTATGCATTAGTTTTTCTGTATAAGTTCAGATGCATCATACAAATCTTATACTTCCATTAGTCTTTATAAAAAGATATTTATATAAATATATCTAACATTGTTTTATAAAATTTATTGATTTAATATAAAAATTAGATATGCATTATTTACCTTAATGAAACTTCTGAGTATTCATTTTGCCAAAGTTTGAAGCTAGCAGAGAAATCTTGAAATTTTGATCAGTCAACTTTGATCTCATTTCAATTTGGCTCAGTTAAACTGTTACCTGCAATGCCTCCCAAATTTTCTATATTATAGTAAATTAAGAAACACTCTTTAAAATTTCATGGTGATTAGCATAAATAATAATTTAAGATAGAAGTTGCTAACTTGTTATATTTTATACATCAGTCTTTTTTCTACACAATTTCAGATGTATCGTACAATTCTTGTACTCTTATTGATCCTGGTAAAGATATTTATCTATATATAATAGATCTCATTTTGGGATCATTAAATTCAGCTAAACTTAATAAATGATTACTGCTGTAGATTAATTTTTTCAAAACCAGTTTGACATAATTATAGTAGTACAAGTATTGGGTTTTTGAAGAATTGTCAATCTATATTGCTGAGTCTGCAGCAGCTGGAAATTCAAGAGGAGGAGGAGGACTTATTTCTTTTTATAGTGGAAATGTTTCTAGTTATTTATTTTTATTCATTTATTTATTAGTTATTCACCATCATTTTCATTGATTAAAAATTGGAATTTTTTGATTTGGAGAGACATCAGGAATATTGTTATTACTTGCAGTACTTTCTTTTATTACACATGGGTTGTAAGATGGTCATTGTTAAAAATATAAAATACATACAGTCACTTATATTAAAGTTTAGGATAATTTTTCATATTTAAGTAGTCAAACTAGCAATACTTACCCATATTACATACGAGTTGTAAGATGTTCATTATTAAAAATAAAGAATAGAATGCTTTTATTAAAGTTTAGGATAATTGTTTGTATTTAAAAGAATCAAACTAACAGTACTTATCCATATTAAATACAGGTTTTAAAATGGTCATTACTAAAGGTAAATGACATAAACTTGGTTTTATTAAATTTTAGGATACTTATTTGTATTTAAAGAATGTTTTATTTATTTTGATCATTTATTTACAATGGGTTACGGTCTTTTTTTACATCAAGCATGACATATGGAAGTTGGCTTTGAGTTCATTCAGAAACCTTAGATTTCCTGGAAAACTCGTAGAAATCAATAATTATTTTTAATAAGTATTTAGTTTTATTATTTTCCAGTAGTAATCTAAATAAAAAAAAAGTAAAGAAAGGTTTCTTAGCATTTTTGGTTGGGTGATGATTGAAATGAATTCCCACTTAGTGGCTCAGTACTTGTTTGAGAGAGAGAGACTTCATAACAATTACCAAGAGAATGTGTAAACACGGTAAGATGGACACCCTTTGACAGCAAGGGCGGGGCAGTAGGACATAAAGGATAAGAGACAGATCTCCCACCTTAAAAAAACAAACAATTTGAGTAAGATCTATTACTTTAAAACCCTTTGGGTAAAAAATGGCAGTGTATTAAAAATAGCTGTATTGATAGGACATTTGAAGAATTATAAAATTATTTTTTTCTTTTTATGAGTTTTCCTTCTCTGGATCTGTAGTTCCTTCAATCTTTATTCCAGGTTCTTTGGAATTGTTTCAAGGGTTCTGACTCTGATTTATATTACTGTCACTTTCATGTTCTGTAGCTTTTTTTGTATTCCTTTAATTTTACTCTGCATTCTAGTGGGGGGGGGTTCTTCTTTCTGTGACAAAGTCATGTCTTCTGGATGATCCATTTTTATTTCTAAATCCCAGAGAACTTTGTGCATCTCATTTTTTAGGACAAACACTATCATTTTCATAAGCGATAAGACTTATTACTATTTTCATTCAAGAAATGTATAGATTGAATTTTCAGCTGCTTTTGACAATAATTATCTTGAGTTGAAAGTTTTAGAATTAAAAATAGAATATTAAAATATGTGAAAATAATTTTTAGAAATTAAACGATTGAAAATCTTGAGGATTTGTCAATAAGTATTGATATTTGTTGACTATTACTGCATTCCACCACATTTATCTGGTTGTAGAAATTTAATATATGTATGTATGTTTGTTTAAGTTAAATGTTATAGAATTAAAAAACAAAACAAAATATTTGTTAGTTACAATTCTGATGCAGCTGTAGGATCATAGTAAGAAAGCATGGTGGAGTGGTTAGTTGGGAAAGGTGTTATAGTGATTTGTTATTGACTGAATTGGTTAAGAATTAGTTATGCTAAGAACTCCATTACCTCATTTGCATGCTAATCTGTGTACTAAAAGTGTGTTTGTGTGAGTATGGGAGGAGCTTAAGTCTATCCTTTCTCCACTTTATTGTGATGAATACCAAATGATAAAAAAAAAAAAAAAATTCTCTCTTATCTATCAAAAGAGGAGGACGAGGAGGAGGAGGGGGGGTAAAGTCATGAAATTATCATTTTTGTCCATTGAACTACTTACACTAGTGTCCTTTGTTTGTTATTATTGGTATAACATTTCAGTCATTGATAAAATCTGGAGGATACAATGACAAACAAAGGCCATAGACATTAACCAGATAGTTAAAGGTGTATACAGTACTGACCATAAATAATTCATTTTATAAAAGTTTAATTTCTTACTAATTCAGGAATTTTTGTTGTGAGGGTAGCATGAATTTTAGCAGATTATGTGTAATGAGTTTGTAACTAAATGTATCTTAATATTGTAGCTGAGTACTCTTCCAGGTGATAAAAAGTTAATGCTGAAATAAATTATATAATAAAACAAATAACAGGAGGTTGAGTTGAACAGATGTCATCTTTTTATGTATTATTTTAGCAACAAGCGATCATTTACAAAATTTTTTTTTCATGCGAGTATTAATTTTTTTCATGTTTATAGTGTATTTAAATGTTTTTAGTTTTTTTTTTAAATTTCTTACTTATGTATTGGTCTTGAATTCTTTTGATGTTAAAATGTAGTTATCATTGTGAAATTTAAGACATATTTTTGGTTCAGCTGGGGAAAGCTAACATCTGTCTTCTTTGACTACTGAACTGCTACTGACCTGTATGATGGATTCTGGTATTCAGACCTACTACCTTATTCTATGTTAGAGAATTTTAATGCTGCAGTGTTTGGTATTATGTATTACCTAATAATATCCATTTTGATTGTTGAATGTTCCACCAGAAATAATAAAATTTTGCTATCTTTGATATAGAAGAAAATTAATTTTTTGTAAAAACAAATTGGTAGGGTCTGTAATCATTTATGGCCATAACTTTAGCTTCAATCATCCTCCTCTGACTTTATTTGATTAACAAAGTCTGTTTACGATAATAGATGAGATGAGAAATAAAATCTGGAAATTAAGTGATTTCTCTGACATCTTTACTTCTAAAAAAAAAAGAAAGAAAAAGCTTAAAAAATTCTTTTTGCAGCTGTTATCAGAGAAAAAGAGTCAAAAGCAACAATAAGATGAAATATAAACTAGTAAAAAATTAATCAAAATTCTTTGAGAATTAAACCTATTAGAATACTTTAAAAAGGGTTGATCAATAAGTTTGTAGCCTGACTCATAGTTATCAGTTGAATTCTGATTTGAAACTTTCACTGTATAATGTTTGATGGGGATTCATTTTCACTACTAAGTTGACTAGGAAGGAGAGTATGTTAAAAATATTTGTGTCAAATATATGCTTTTTTTTTTCATTCTTTCAGTCTTATTGATGCTTCTATGTATATAAAAAAACTTCTTTAAAAAGTATCAAAACTGGAGCCGTATTTACCAAAACAGAAAAGAATAATGATTGTAGCATTAATTTTCTTCAAAATAATCCCTTTGGTATCCAACACACTTATTCCAGTGAATTTATCATTGGTCAAAGATCCTCTGAAACTTCTTTTGATATGGTAGGAATCTATGTTTTCATATTTCTTTTAATATCTTCTATATCCCCAAATCTCTTAAACTTGAGATAAATTTTCCACTTAGGAAACAAGAAGCTGAGAGCTAGGTTTGGTAAGTATGGAAGATGTTGTATTTGCTCAGTTTTGTTTTTCACCAAAAACTGCTCTAGAAAAAATCTTCTGTGTCTTCAAAACTGATGAATTTTCAGTTAAAAAAGAAGAAAAAGTGCCATGTGTTTAGGTTTGGTAGAGGCTGTTTTATGTGCACAATTTTGTGTTTTGCTAAGAATAGATGTTCAAAAAATAAACTTTTTTTCTAATTGGTGCTGACTTGTCTGTATATTATCCCATTATTACATAAGTTACTCAACTGTGCACACATCTACACAGTAATCTAGATTTCTAAACATCATACCTTTTTTATCTAAGTTGCTCATCTGTGCACATATTTTCATTTAAATTATAAAATTAAAAAATTCAAAGCTTCAGTCTTGAAACTTTATGATTGCACCTCATATTTTACTACTTACTAAAATATACAGTCATATCCTGCCCTATGTCATTATTTGTTTATAAAGTAAGTAAGTAAAGTTAGCGACCATAGTCGAGGGTGACCCGAAGGCTCCCTTTTCGATAGCTACTACACCAAGGTGTAGGGGAGGGCGCTACTCCATTCCCAGGATTGCTCCACTTTACCCTTGAACCGTACCTTATAATGCTGAGTGTTAAGCAAGGTGGTATCAAGTTCCATTTTTAAAGTCTTTGGTATGACTCGACCTGGGATTGAACCCAGGTCTCCCGGGCCATTGGCGAACACTCTAACCGCTGGGCCAATGTCCCGGTTATATTTGTTTATAAAAGCTGTGATATAACTTGGTTTTTAATGTAAGCTGAACTTGTTGCCTTAAATATTCTTTAAAATGAGAACAATATAAAACTAGTATAAATAACTTGCTAAATATTTTTAAGAATTCTAAAAATACATTAAAGTCATATTTTTTAAAGAATAATAAACATGATGTTATTATGGATATTTATTTACAATATAAATATTTTCTTTGACTGTATATACATATTTTTGATATGTTTTTTTTAAAATTATATTTTAAATTCTTTTTAGCTTCTTTTATTGTTAATGTTTTTTTTTTTTTTTTTTTTTAGATTTTAGCTATATTTTCAAGGAAAAATTTATTTTACATCCTTTTATTATGATATTGGTGAGTGATGTAACATCAAACATAATGTTCTCTAAAATGAAATTTAGTATTGAAAAGTGGTGTGAGCAAAATTATATTGAGGGAAGGGAGGATTTTAGAGGACTAAAAGGAGTAATGAGCAAATTTGTATCTCAGTGAAGTAAAGGAAAAGGAAGGCCAAAAGACTATTTTAACACTCTGATCATTTTTTTAAAAGATTTAATTTTTTTTTTTTTTAATGGTTTAAAAAATGTTTGGATACCCAAATTTTGGCAGAGGGAGAAGAGAAGGATTCATGTCTTTCTAAAGGGCATTAGCACACAGTGGAACAGCATTGTCCTGAATTTGAACTTGGTTATCCAAGTCCATTTCCTATGATGGTAACTGTGTACCTCTATGACTTAATATTTTGTGTATTAGCAATTTTCTTTTGACATGTCCGTTTTCAAGTTTTTTCTAATTTTTTTCCTCCCCTTGAAAAAAGGCAATAAAATATTTAAAAGATCTTTCCCATTTTAATTGGGCCAAAAACTTTTCAGCACCCCCTCATACATGTGCTTTGAAAGTGTGATTGTATTGACCTACTCTTATTTGTATGTCTGTAAAGAATGTTGAGTTAGATATCTTGCTACTTTGCAGCTTGTAACTGATCTAGTAAACAAAGTCAATTTGTAATTGTGTGAGAATGTCACTGAAATAGTAGAAGTTTGTACAATAATACTAGGATGTGTTTGAAAGAGCTTTTCTCTGATTATAGTGTCATATCTGAATTCTTTGATGTAGGAATCAATTCACTAAGAGGAAAAAAAATCCCTTACTGTAAAGTTCATCAAAGAATTTTTTTATTGCCAAGTATTAAAAAAAATGTATTTAGGATATTTTAGGGGTGCTGAATTCAAAAATGACATTAGTTTTGGTGTATTGGCTCTAATTTATGAGATAATGAGCACTATCCAAGTTATGATTTTATCCTAATAAATTATTAAATTCTGTTTTGCAAATTTTCAAACTATAAGCTCTAGCCTTTTCCACAATAGTTAGTCTTTTTTAAGCTAAAGCAGGATGTGACATAAGGTCAATTTTTAATTGTAGAATCAATTCAAATTCTTGAGTTTTCTTTCTGTTAGATTGGTTGCATTACTGATGTTAAAGAGTCCAGTCTGCCATAGTATTTAACCATAGCTGGGCAAAGAAAAGTTAGATTCTTACCTTTTCTGATGGTATTAGCGCTAAGGGAAATGCAAACAGTCTTGTCCAGAATTTGGTCACCAATTTCATTTGCTACAATAACTGTTACTCTACAGGTGTCTCCATTGATGTGCAAAAGTAGCTAAAATATCCAGGATAAAATTTGAGGATGTGGAGGACATGAAAAGAAATAAGATAGTGCTGTTTCACACTATATCAAAAAAAAAATTTTAGAAAAGCTTCAATCACTGACAAGACAAACAGAATAAATATTCATGTTTGAATGTTAAGTGAATTATTTTCAAGAAAATTAATGTTTCATTCATTGTTCATTTCTGTTTTGGCAAATGTGGCTTCCGTTTCAATGCTTTTTGAATACACCTCACTTGGTAACTATTACAGATGACTTACTTTTCTTTCAAATTGAAGAGGACATTACATTCTTACAAATTTTTCTTAGGCTTTACTTCTTAGCTAGTTGCATATGGCATGGAAATGTTACATATCATCTTTTATTGGCTTCATTGCATTATTTGATAACACCTGTCATTTTTTTTCTCTTCCTCTATAAAAGCATTTTAGGATATCAGAACTCAATTGTTAAAATCAGTCACTTTCACAAGAACTACAGCAGCTGCTTTTTCTTATCTCTACTTTGGCAGCCATCATTGTAACTGTCAATATTTGTAGATTCTTATTGTATGGCTTCAACTGTTTGCGATTAGAAATAATGAAAAAGTTTTTAAGGAATCATATGTTCAGGGTGTATCAAGTCTTTTTTTCTTACAGACCTTTACTCCAAAGAATATTTCATGTACACATCTAAAGATCTAGGGATGACCTTAAACTGCATCTGGTGCTGAGACTCTTGTTCTAGAGCTGCAGGAGATTGTGGCATACCTCTTCATTACTATTACTCCCAGGTTTACTTGAAGTGGTTGTGTCTGTTAAGGTCCTATCTATCATTCAAATAAATCTGTTTGAAAATTATTTGTATTAGATAGGAATACTTAGAACAAATTATTATTATTGTTAAAGAAAAAAGTACAATAAAAAAATGATTGTATTGGAACTGTGAAATAATCAAAAATTTTATTGGAACTGTGAAATAATCAAAAATTTAGAAATTAAACAAATTTTGGCATTTAATAACCTATCAGGAGATGATATGCTGTTAAAAAGACAAACCTAAACCTTAAACTGTTTAAAAGTTAGTGGTACAGCCTTAGTAGGTCTATGTAGCAGCTCCAAATGTATTTTGAGATTTGATGACAATACAATAATATTCAGCTTATCTCTGCTTGTTCTGCCTCTAATTTACCATGAATGACAGGTTATCATGGTAAATATAGTAAGCAACATACCTGTTTGATGGTTGCCACCAGAATACAAGGCATAAATAATATGGCACCATAACTACTTCTAAAAAACAGGTAATTTTTGACAAGCAGCAATGATTATTCTTTCATCAATGATATTGATATTGTAGTGATACTGTAAGTAAGCCCTTTTTTTTTTTTTTTTTTTTTTTTTTTTTTTTTTACTGTAGTCATTGTACCTTCTGTGTTTAAAATGTTCTAGTATTGGCTGAAGAGTTGCAGTGCCTTGAGCAACAACAATGGCCATCTTGTATCTGGTACTAAGAAACCCTAATAATCTAACACATTTTATGTAAGCTTTTGGTCTTAATAATCAACTTCATCCACATGTGTATATTAGTTGTCATTTCCCTTTTCTCTCTCTTAGACATACCATTCATTCTGCCTGGTAGCTTTGCCAAATGGAATAAGTTGTCTTCTCTTTTTTTTTTGTTTAATTCTTCCACATTGATGATACCATCAGTTTGGGTTGGTTATTTTTTGATGGCATATCAATCCTTATAGGCCATTTAATGCCAAATCTTGTTTTTAATGTATATATGATTTCTTGTGTATTAATAAACTGGTAGGAATAATTTTCATTAGCTGTTTCTCTTGACATGGTTGACCTTCAGCCACTTCCTTTTAGCACCTTAAAGATAAAAAGGGTTGGCTGTTTGTTTGCCATAAGAGCAATTTGATGAATATGGTTGGGACTTAATCATATAGGTGTTAGGGCTTGACATGACCAGTTGATTCATTGGATTGGGCCACTTCAACTGCCTTTCTACCCCAAGTAAGGGCTGAAGTAGAATGTTGCACTTAGTACCCAGGTCATAGACTGCTCAGCCACCAGAATCTCATCCTCAAGCATTATGGGTCATACCCATGGCCAACAGGTGACCCCATTATTGAAGGTTTTTTTTATCTCTCTGCAGAGTTGCAGTTGGCATATTCTATAGTTCCAGCTGGCAGGGTGATATGCCATCAGATGGGTGAATGTAAAATCAATGCAATGAAATTCATATTTTCAAATACTTTTAATTCAGCTCAGGAAATTAAATTAAAAATGTTTAGGATAAATTATCAAAGTAAAAGATAATATAATTAGAGGATACATATTAATTAATTTATAGCATATATAAAACATTCAATCATGGAAACATGCAATTCAAATTCTGAGCCTTACAATCTTACAATTAGATTTAATGTTGAGTTTATAACATTGTTTTTTTTTTTTTATTGAAAAATGTATTGATATTTATCTTATGATATGCACTAGTTATCATTTGCTTTGGAATCTTCATCAGAACTCTCATCTCAACTGTCAGTGTCAGCTGACATTTCATTAAAATCTCCATTGCCATCATCATTTTTTGATAATGGTGGGTTGGTCAGATTCACATTCAAAGTTTTCAAGAGCATCAACAAGCTGAACCAGCATGATGTCTACACTAGTCCAATGTTGTATTACTTCATCATTTTTACTATTTGTCCACTGGTTGAGACATATCAGATTTAGCAAATATCAACCTGGTAGTTGACATGATTTATATATTCCTGCAGTGTATCAGTGCAATGAAGTAAAATCCTCAATGGAATTTATAGTGTTTTCATTTATTTGCCATGACTCAACTAACTTTATAAAGAAGTGCTTGTTTTATGTCATATTCTTTTGGGTTTTTTTTCAGCAAATTTTATTGCCTTCATCTTTCCTCTCCCCTTAAAAGTACTTGTCATGTCGCAGCCTGTGAAAGCATAAAGACCAAGTAGACTATTGCAAAAATTTTGTTTTAATGAATGAGTAGTTGTATGCAGTTTAGATACATAGAACTACCTGTAAAATACATATAGCCATCCATAAAATGCATACGGTAATCCATAAGATTTGTACAGATGCCATTAGATGCTTATATCAGTCCATTGATGTTTATATCTCATTATGACATCCATTGTATGCATCTTACAGGTGGCTATATGCATTTTAGTTTAGTTTGAAGGTGACGTGACAGTTGAAATTAAGATATTTTCTCATTGATTTGATTTTTAGGGAAATCATTATTTACATGATTTTAAAAATTATAATGAAATTATCATAATGCTACAAAATGATAGCAAATTTACTGAAATTGGACAATCCAAACCAAAGTTGTTGACTTTCATGTTTTCCTTTCCTCCAAATCCAAATTATTTTTTAAAAAGTTTATTGGGGATTTGGTAGAGTGGGAAATAGTTTATTGTGGGTAAAATTTAACTTTTAGTACTCTAGGATCGAGGGTTACAAGAAAATACCAAAGAAGTTTAACTTTAAAGCAGGGTGATACAATTCTCTCCTTGCCTATAACCTAAGATTATGCTGATGATTATGCTGGTGGTTATTTTGAAGAATATAAAATGTAAAAAAGATTCAATATTTTTTAAAGAATAAATACAGAATAAGAAAATCCACAATCTCCAAGTTGTATTTATTTATATTGAGGCCAGTACATGGCCATATTTTGTGGATTTCTCATTAGGAATCAAACCTATTATCAATAACTTTAGACGATGAGGAAGTATCTAATGAATAGTGTAACCTTTTCTCTTTTTTTTCCTTCCTTCTCCATGTGTAATTTTGTTAGGGTGAGAGTGTAGTATCTGCATACTCTGCTTTGAACAAAAAAAAAATATTTGCATTTTGGCATTTCTGCCTATGCTCAGTGTGTATTATCTGTACTCGTGGAAATCTAATTAAATACATTACCAAAAAAAAAAAAAAAAAAAATCTAAGTATCTATATAAAAATCTATATAATTATGTCTGATTCTTGAAAAATTGTATTTGTTTTTGAAGAAGTATCAATTTTTTTTATACTCTTCAAAAGAATGTTAATCTGTATATTTTTTTTATCTTATAGTCTTTAAGATATCCATAGGATTTCCATGTGTACAGATATTACACTCTGATCTCAGGCAGAAATCCTGAAGAGGATGACTTTGATCTTGGACAAAAATGTACAGATACAATATCAATCCTAGTCAGGATTGCCAATCCTTGTGTAAAATATACTATATGAGAGAAGTCATTTTGTTATGATTTTTTAAAAGTGATTAACATATTTCCTGCCATAGAAGATACATTTTTATTTTCAAGGCAAAATAAGTAAATGAAATTCTTAAAAAATGTAAAAATCACCATGATTGCATAATTGAATATGAAGGGGTGCTGAAAAGTTCTCAACCCAATCCTAGACAGATGTCCTGAGGAGTATCTCTTTCATCCGAGGCAGTATCCACAGATACTTTGGCAGTACGAATTTGCAACTCATCCAATCTTGCTGGCTAACCAACTTCCTCACCATGTTTTTGATTTTTAAAAAAGAAGTTGGCCATTGGTCAGGTCAACAAGAGAAAAAGAAACAAACTTAAGAATAGTAAGGTCACATGGCAGTCTTTATTGATAACTATTACAGCCTCTATTTGACTAATCCTGGGGTGACGTGTGACACTTAACTTTTCAGCCTAAGTCAAGCAAACCCTTACTATAACTGGTGGATCTCACTCCAGCCTGGAAATACTCTTTCCATGTCCAACAGCTCACTAGTACTGAATTATTAGACTACTCAGGATCTACTACTTCTACTGATTATGTGGAGCACAAAAACTTGTACTTTTTCCACTTCAACCACCTAAGTACTAAAGACATTAAAAAAAACAGATTCTCGTCTGCTGACCTGGTGGTACTGGATTATAGTAGACATGAAAAAAAAAGAAAAGAATTTCCATTTTATTATTTAGAAAACCTTTCCTTTCTATTTTACTACTTATCTTTAAAATTTGCTGACTTCCCAACTTATGAGGGTCATTAAATAAATTTCCAGATTTTTTTCGTATGGGCACTTTTATTGATAGTACACACATGAAACTCTAGTCCCCTTCGAAGTAATCTTCTCCGGCTGCAATGCACTTATTGTACCGTTCCAACAACTTCTGGAAGACTCCATGGAAGTCCTCTTGTGTGAGCGTGTCAATGACCTTTGTCACAGCCTCTTTCATCTCCTCAATTGTCTCATAATGACAGCCTCTAAGTTTTTCCTTGAGCTTAGGGAATAAGCAAAAGTCACAGGGAGCAAGGTCTGGACTCTAGGGAGGCTGAGGAACTGTCTTGATGTCCATCTTGGTCAAATAGTGTGTGACAAGGATGGAGTTGTGGACTGGTGCATTGTCCTGGTGGAAATGTCACTGACTCTATTTGAAGAGTGCTTGTCTCTTCCTGAACTCCCTTAAAACCTCAACATAGTAACTCTAACCCTTAGGCCAATAAACTCTGGTGTATTGACTTCCTTACTCCTCCCACACCTCTCATCATCCCACACCTCTCATCATCCCTCACAGACTCCCTGGCTTCCTTGAATCTCTTATGCCACTCAGAAACTGATGCTCAATTCATGCAAGATGGTTGAAAAGCATTCCATATGTTTCTGTGGCATTTTTTCCAAGTTTAAAACACAATTTTATTGCATATAGTTCTTCTAGAGTGTCTGATTGCATTTTTGAAATTCACCAGCTGTGACAATCAGGGTGTAGTCGGGTGTATTCCAATTGCTGCTGTAGCTGTTCATTTGAACGTGAAATCATAAAAATTGGTCAGTCATCTCATAAGTTGTATAGCAATAACATATTGAATTTTCAAGAGTCTACAACAATTTTAAATGCCTGTACAAAAAAGTCTGAAAACTTATTGAAGGCACCACGTATTTAGCTACCATTTTAATACTATTGTATGCACATACATGCAAATATGCTATGCCCCAATGCTTGCATCTACATGCATATGTATTGCACCTAAATGTGTGCATTTAGGGATGGAAGAGCTTATAGTATCAATTTTCAACACTCTTATCCTAGGCAGAAGTGCCAATCTGTGTGTAACTAATCTTGTCAGATTTCATAAGAACAATGCTAGTGCTATTGAAAATTAATTTTAAGCTGGGTGTGTGCTTTTTTTTTCTTTAAATAAAATTAGAGAAGAGAAAGTCTAGTATCCACTAATATATTCCCTGTATTGTAACCAGCTCAGTTGGCTGGTTAGTAGAGCCAAAAATTTTATTGATGATTTAAGGACTGCTACATAAAACTGAAAAATTAAAAAATCAACTTATAAAATTAATGACTGAGCTATCTGGTTCATGTCTGTTTTACAAATTGTTTTGTATCTCTGTCCAGCTGGGAGATACAAGGTCAGATGTTAGGACTCGGTAAACAAGTTTGTTGTATGATAATGTTTCCAAAGTAACTTACCATACAAAACAGGGTAATTGGACTGACCAAACAAGTGACTAATCAATTTGTATGTTTAATCATTCTCATCCACCATTGTTGTTTCTGAAGTCTGGATTCCAATTTTCTCTGTATCTTCTATTACTCTCTATCAGACATACCTACTTTCTAGTCTGTTCTGTGTTGAAGATTCAGTTCTCAACCTTTAGAAACCTGATGATTAAAGATAAGAAGGCATATTCTGAAAGTATGGACTTTTATTCATTTATTGACATGGAAACAACAAGTACAGGGAGTTCTATAACATTGTTAAAACAAGTTTTTAGCTACAAATCCAATACTTTTCTATGAAGTCACTACCATCTGTTATACATTTTCATCAGCAATGAATAAGAGCCTGCAGTTGGTGGTGAGGATCTAGTTTTGGAGCTCTGGGGAATATGACTCCTGGGTCTACTTTGGTCCATAATGTTAGTATGTATTAGGGTAGCAACTATGGGTTGAATAAATCTCTTGGAAAATTATGATTGCTAAATAAAGATACCTGGAACCATATAATGTGCAAACAAACCATTATTATTACTAGATATCAGAGATATGATCTCTTAATACATATGTAAAAGACAATGTTTATATGTGTAGGGGGTTTGTTTTAGGCAAAAAATTGCATTTTTTCCCAAGCAGTGGTTGTGTCGGTACTGCTATATGGATGCACCACATAGATACTAACTAAGCATGTGGAGAAAAAGCTTGATGGCAATTACACAAGAATTCTGCAAGCTGTATTGAACAAGTCCTGGAGGCAACACTCCACAAAACAGCAGCTGTACAGCCACCTATTACTCATCATGAAAACTATCCAAGTTAGATGAACTAGACATGCGGCACACTTCTGGAGAGGTAAGGATGAACTCATAAGCGATGTACTCCTGTGGACCCCTTCACATGGATGCGAAAGGTAGGATGATCAGCTAGAACCTATATACAACAGTTCTGTGCTGATACAGGATGTAGCCTGGAAGACCTCTTGGCAGTGATGGACAAGAGAGACAGGTGACGAGAGAGAGTCAGGGAGATCTGTACTAGCAGTGATGATGATGAAGATGATGATGATTGTTAATAACAATTAAAAGGTTTTAAATTTTTCATAAAAAATGACAAATAAGGTTTTGAGCATTGAAGAATTCTTCTACTTTTTAAAAAATGTACAGGAAGTCATTTAGCATTGGTCAGTTAAATCTCAAAGAAAACTTGCTGTCATATCTTGAATGAATCAGTTGACGTTACATGACTTTCATCTGTGTTGAATGAAAAAGCAGTCAGTACATATTGCCACAGATAAGATCCCAATCATCCATGGCTAGGAATGATTATCTGCTTCAGCTTCAGGGTGTCATACCCCCCAAGGTAGCACTGTTTCCCTTGCAATAAAAGGTTTGTCAAAAATGTTCATTGCTAGTGAAGTAGCAGTTGCAGTTTAAAGGATTAGGAAACAGTGTCAAAGTTGCAACTCCCACCTACTCACCATATATTCATCATTGGAGAAGCTGCTATTTTTATTCAATAATTTTTTAAAGGTGATTGGTGAGGGTTGATATGGTGAATTTTGATGCATATTTTTTTCCATGATATTTTGTTCATATCTATTTCTTCTATTATTGTATTTGTTCTTTATATATATATATGTGTGTGTGTGCAAATGTTACAAAACATGATTTATCATTAATTTTTATTGGTTTTAATTAGTTAAATATGTATAATATTCATTTTGATTGTATAATGTTTCAC
The DNA here is from genome assembly GCA_963585895.1 of Sepioteuthis lessoniana. Classification (NCBI taxonomy): domain Eukaryota; kingdom Metazoa; phylum Mollusca; class Cephalopoda; order Myopsida; family Loliginidae; genus Sepioteuthis; species Sepioteuthis lessoniana. The sequence continues at coordinate 40,215,988 of OY757932.1, forward strand.
TAGAAATAATGAAATCCTTGTATCTTTGCTTTAAGAGAAAATTAACTTTTTATCAAAAACGTTTTATGGCTGTACTTATTTATGGATGAGACTGTACCTAATAATATGCATTGTGATTTTTAATGTTCCACTAGAAATAATTAAATCCTGATATTTTTGGTTTAGAAAATTATTACTATTTAGTGGCAGATTATAGATGTGTATTGGATAAAATATGGAAATGAATGAATAAAAATCCAATCTACAAATTTTGAAATTTTATTTCTTTAAATTGAGTGAAAAGTTTCCTAAAAAAAACTAAAGTTCAAAATCTTTTCTTGTAAGCAAAGATAATATTAGTAAGCGTGTAGATATTTTTTAATAGTTAAGATTCATGCAATGGAATATAACTGTAACAGTTAGCTTAAAATAAAGGGACATATTTTGTGAATTGCTGCTGAGTTTTTATTCAACAATTTTGCACTGTTATATCAGTAATCACATCTACACTTATTTCACTTATCTACAGAGCAGATTTTTTTAGTGATTACATTAATCACTAAAAACATCTGCTCTGTAGATAAGTGAAACACATTCTTGTAAGAAAAGAAGATAGATTTTTACTTGAAATAAATTGAAAGGTATTTAAGTAAAAATTCATTAAATATTGTTAGTTGAGGAAGTATAGACCATTCCATACTTACTGTTAGTTGAGTAACCATAGACACATGTTTATCACCTATACTTACCATGTGTTAAACTTCAAGATTAGTTTAGAAGATATCTGATCAAAGTGTAATACAGTAACACATAACACAGAAACATACATCTATAGTATTGCCCCAAAATAAGTACACCCTTAACAATTTTTATATAATTTTGGATCAATTTCTGAGCTATGAGGTGCTCTTAATGAGGAATGCCAACAGAGTTGAGCTATTTTTGTCATCTTCCACGAATTTGCAGTAGAGTCCCTGCAGTTACAATAAACTTGACCTTGTGTTACATCCTATCCTTGTGTGTTTGCTGGTAAACGTTTATTCCTTTTGGAGTTGTGCATCTTGCTCTCCTTTACATCTAACTGCATGAGTTGGTGCAAAATCTGATCATCTGGAGGAGGTGTGTGCCAAATGATTAATTTAATGAAGAAGCAGTTGCAGTTTAGGGGATGTGGAAACAGTGCTATAGGTGTGTTCATTATCAGAGAAGCTGCTATTTTTATTCAACAATTTTTTAAGGGGATTGATGAGGGTAGACATGATAAATTTTGATGCATGTCTCCTCCCATATTATTCTGGTCATATCTATTTCTTCTATTGTATTTGTTCTTTGTGTGTGTGTGCGTGTGTGTGTGTATATATATATATATATATATATATATATATATATATATATATTTGAATGCGCATGTTACATAACATAATTTATCATTTTCTATAAAAAAAACTACCTTATTGTTATTAACAATACTCTACCTAAAATAAATCTTCTATGTAAGATAAATGTTGTTTATCAATTTACATGTCTATTAGGTAATTGAATCTCTGATAAATAAAAGCAAAAAAACCAACAAAATAACTTCTTATATTGGATACACAACCAGAACCTTTCTCTATAGATTAACTTGTCTTGTATCTAATCAAAGTGTAATCCACCAGCACATTATGTGGATAACAAGGAGTTGTGCTTAGCGTAATGGTTATCATTGTAGGAATTGGCAATCCAAGTTCAAATCCTGGTTAAGGCTATCTGTGTTTCACTTCATGTTAATGACCTTGGGAAAGGCTTAAATCCATTTCTTCTCTGAACCCTCTGCATCTCTGCAAAGGAGTAAGCCCCCTCCACCCCAGTGAATGTCCTGGATATCACATTAAACCATCTGATAGTGAGGCACCAGTAATGCTGGAGCTTTGAGGAATGTGGAGTATCCCTTCATTGCCATCATTCCACTCTGGCTCGGAATGGTAACACTTGATAGGGTCCAATCTATGGGTCAAATAGAACTGTTTAACATTTAAACTGAGTGCAAACAAATGAATTATGCTAAATTGATTTGTTTGAAATAGAACTGTTTGATCATTTAACAGTGTGTAAACAAATGACTAATGTTTAATTGAATGGTTAGTGGTACATAACAATACTTGGAACCATTAAACTGTGTGCAAACGAATGGGTAATGTTGAATAGAGTAATGTTAAATAGCAATACTTGTAACCACTTCTCTTGCCCAGTCAGCTGGGGCTGTAGAATACACCGACTGCTTCTCTGCAGAGTGGTAAGACCCCCCCCCAACGAGTGTCCTGGATATGACAATAAACAATCTGATGATGAGGTTCCAGCAATGCTGGAGCTTTGGGGAATACAGAGTACCCCTTTATTGCCATCGCTCCCAGGTCCACTCTGGCCCGGAGTGGTAGCACCTGATAAGGGTCCTATCTATGGGTTAAATAGAACTATATACCATGCTTCTTTCACTTTACTGTTTTTTGCATTTAAACTGCGTATTTATGCTAGACTGAATTGTTTAAAATAGAACTGTTTTGACATTGAGACTGCGTACTAATGCTACAATGAACTGCTCGAAATAGAACTGTTTTTGAGGTCTAAACTGTGTACTTATGCTGAACTGAATTATCTGAAATAAAACTGTTTGACATTTAACTCTGTGTATTGCCCAGTCAGCTGGGGCTGTAGAATACACTGACTGCACCTCTGCAGAGGGGTAAGACTCCCCCTAACAAGTGTCCTGGATATGACACTAAACAATCTGATGGTGAGGTTCCAGCAGTGCTGGAGCTTTGGGGAATGCGGAGTACCCCTTCATTACCATCGCTCCCAGATCCACTCTGGCCCGGAGTGTTAGCACCTGATAGCGCCCTATCTATGGGTTAAATAGAACTAACAGCATACTTATGTTAAATGAATTGAGTAAACTGAATAGCTTGAAACGTTTTTGACTATTAAACCGTACTTACACTTAAACTGCGTGCTTATGCTTAACTGAATTATTTCAAATAGAACTGTTTTTCGACATTAAAACTGTATTTACACTTAACTGAATTATTACATATAACTGCTTAAATAGTTTGAAATGAAAATGTTTTTGACAATTAAACTGTGTACTTATGCTAAACTGAACTGTTTTCAATAGAACAGATTATTTACATAAAAATGGATTTGATGTTAAATAACCTACAAAGGTTGATATGCCATAAAACCAAACAAACCAAACCAAACCATTGTAACCACTTCTCTGTGTGCAAACAAATGATTGATATTGAATAGAATTATTAGTGTTAGATAGCAATAATTGAAACCATTTAACTGTATAGAAATAATAGTAATACTAGAGTGCAAACAAATTACTTCGAACTTATTTTAAAATGAAATTACCTACAAACTATTTCCTTACAAATCATATATATCTATTTAATTGTGAACAAACAAATGAATAATAGTAAGTATAATTATTCATATTAAATAGAAATCCTTGAAACCATTTAACTGCATATTGAAAATGAGCTCAGGTTCATTTGAAAATGTTATCTACAAAATGTCTACAAATCATATATATTTAACATATGTATTAAGAGGATTTGGCATTAAATAACCTTCAACAGTTGATATACCATAAAACCCAATCAAACCAAACCCTCTCTTCTCCTCCTACTTGCTATGGGTAAATAGTAGGGCAGACTAGGTTCTTTAGCCTTGGTTAAGCAATCAGTGTAGGGAAAAAACATTACTTAAAAACTGACCTTGTGTCACATCCTGTCCTTGACAGATGGGTTCAGTAAATACATACATGGAAATATATAAGTATTTCTTATAAATAAATATGCCCTTAACAATTTTTTGAATAAAAATCTAATTTTTTTAAAAACAAAGATACCAAGATTTTATTATTTCTTGTGCCACATTATACAAACATTATTGTTATTTAATACCAAATCCTACATTGAAACTCTGTAACTAAAATGTGAATATTGTAGTCCAAAAATAAGTACACCTCATATATATTTATGCAATTTTATTTTTCATCATAAAGTTTCAGTACTGTTGGGTTCAGTGATGAATAGTAGCTATATAAAAGACTTTCATTGAATTTTATTTTTGAAGGGTTAAAGAAACTTGACAAGTCCATGTGCCAAATGTATTGAACTTGAACATCCTTATGTACATTTTGTGACTCTATAGAGCATTGCCTTCTATATGGAATCGTTATGTATCTTTCATGGCTCTTGGTCAGAGATGGTGACTTAAGGCTTCATGTGCCCAACTTACATACAAAAACAACACCTTGACATATGGGGAATAAAATTTCTAGTTTGTGATTTTTTTAAAAATTGCCTTTAATATTTTTTAATTTATACTTGGATGGTATGATTTAAGGGAAATAATCATGGTTCCTTTGGAGGGGTGTATTTTCTTTGCCTCCATTTATTTTTGAATTTACCTAAAACTTCAATTATAATTAATCACATTAAAACAAAAGAGTTGCCAAGGAGATCTATACTTTTCTTAACTTTCCATATTTTTCTTTAGATTTCCAAAGTATAGTACATCTTTTAGAATGTTTTAAAGTATTTTGTTCTTTTTATTAATGAAATAGTAAAATATAAATAATATCTTTTTTTATTGTATAATGTCCCATTAAAAATAAGGTAACCAGTAGAAGGACTTCAAACTAGCCATACTCTGCTGAAAAATTGGCCTTGTGTCACATTTTGCATGTAGTGGAAGGATTGGGTAAAAACATACTGTACTAAGTAATATCCATTTTGATTGTTTCACTAAAAATAATAAAATCCTGATATCTTTGGTTTCAGAGAAAGTTAGCTTTTTTTTTTTTTTTAAGATGTGTACTTATTTATGGGGAATACTGTATGCATTTAAGTGTAGTATCTGTTCATTTCTTTTAGGCAAGGGATAATAAACAAAATCTCCAAGAAAACAAGATGAGATCCTGTAAATACTTATATAAACACTTTCATAAATGTACATATACTGAAATGTGCACATGCATTCCCTTGTGCTTATAACACATCACTCCATAAGTCCCAGGCCTGACATATAGATGGTGCCACTAATAAAAAATTCATGATTTTTACAAAGTAATAACCTTCAAATGGCATGTCAAAATTTGAGCCCAATCGGATTATTAATTTACAAATTACATTTAAGTAAAGCTGCTGTTGCAAATTTTTAAAACAATGGAAAAATCTGAATTTTATGTGTTGATAAAGCATTGCTTTCTGATAGAAAAGCAATGACTTGATAAGTGTTATTCTGATTCTGCTCTGTTGGAAATAATGGTTAAGAGGTAGTATGATGACTTTAAACGCAGTCGTACAGACACAAATGATGCTGAATGCTCAGGTTGCCCAAATTTGGCAGTTCTCTCAGAAAACACCAAAAAACTATGCAAACACATTTTGGCAGATCATAAATTGCAGTTGCGTGTGATAGCAGAGGAGTTAATGATATCAGAAGGCAGTGCAATCACCATTTTTCATGAACATTTGTCAATGAGAAAGCTGTGTTCAAAGTGGTTGCCGCAGTTGCTCACAAACAACAATGCATCATCAATTCAGAGCATTGTTTGTAACTGTTTCAATGCAAGGTATTTTGGGATGCACAAGGTATTTTGTTCATTGATTAGCCTGAGAAAGGAAGTACCATCAATAGCGAATATTATATAGCATTATTGGTGCGTGTGAAGGAAGAAATTGCCAAAAATCAGCCACAAATGAAGAAGAAAAAAGGAGTCTTTCACTAAGACAATACACTGTGTCACCAGTCCATTGCAATGATGGCAAAATTACATGAATTGCAGATTGAATTGCTTCCGCACCCACCTTATTCTCCAGATCTGGCCCCCAGTGACTACTGGCTGTTTGCAGACCTCAAAAGAATGTTTGAGGGAAAGAGATTTGGTGATATCAGAAACTGAGGTGTATTTTGAAGCCAAAGACAAATCGTTCTATGAAAATAGCATCAAATTGTAAGAGAAGCGTTGGAATCAGTGTATCACCCTATATTGATGAATAAAGTTGAATTTTGCCTATAAGTTTTTTGTTTTATTAGTTCAGCCTGGGACTTATTGAGTGTTGTATTTTATATATATATATATATATATAACTAGCAGATGTACTTGCACTCTGCTACAACATCTTTTTTGCAGATTGTTTCAATTCACAATTCAGAAAAAAAAATCAAAAATATACCCTAATTGATTTCTGTTTAAGACTTTAATATACAAATATTTACTCATCCAATAGTACTTGAGTTGATTTGTATGTGTAAATATTTTTGTTTTTGTGTCATATTTTTCAAAAGTAATGAAAAACCCAAAACATTAATGTACATTATAAATTGCACCCTTCATCAAAACTTAATAAGATTTAAACAACTTTTTATGTTTCTTAAAAAAGTTATACACCAAGCTATTGCTTATATAGATGATAATATGACAATGAAATTCGAAATGAATTATACAGGGCAGTTATTTATGAAAGCCAGCTTTTTAAAAACCATTATGAAAATAAGATATCCCATGATAAATGCAATTTGTTTGTACATATAATGCACATTGCATTGTTTGTTATGTGTATTAATGATTTAAAATGAAGCCATTTTGATGTTAGCAAGAGTGTGGACATATGCCCAGAAATTTGTATTTATTTCTTTATACAGTGTTAAAAATATACAAGTTTAAACTCTATATATATATACTGTTTTTTAAATAATATATACATACCTATGTTAATTCAAGATATCTTTGTATATATGCACACAGAGATCACAAGTCATTGATAATTGCAAACGTCTGTATAAATTGATTTGCTGTTCAATTCTCTGCTCATAGATATATTAATGTATTTATGAAATCATTTCATCTCTAACTGGAAAATTTTTTACATCAGGATTTGAAAACACAATGTCTTTCTTTTTTATGCTTTTATGAAAGGAACCTTTATCTATATATGCACTTACATATTCACACACCAATCACTTGAAAAATGTGCATATTTACGTGATTATTTACTAAGCTTTGCTTCATCTAGGTTTCTGAGTGAGAATCATTATACTATACAAAGCATACTTGTGAATATCATTCCACTTATATTCTTTTTTTTTTTAATATACTTGCATAGTATTCATATTTGGGGATTCCAACCATGGGGCAGTATCTCCTCATTGCCATATAAGGGGACGAGTAGTATAACTCAAGATTATCTTTGGATCTGCACTCCTGCCTTTTAAACCAGTGTCACTCCCTGTTCTTCTTTTCAGGATCTGATTGTAGTTACAGCCTTTGGACTAGAATCTAAGCAGAGTATCTGTTCCATTTAAGTTTTTTTTAACAAGCTTGGAGATTCTAACCACTGAGTAGCACCTCCCCATTGTTGAATAAGGGGACAAGTAGTCTGACACAAGATCATTTATCTATAGAACTTCTGTGTCCATGAAGTCTCATAATAGTTTTCACATATATATATTCCTAACCGGCTCATTGGCCAAGTGGGTAGAGTGTTCGCCAATAGTCCGGGAGACCTGGCTTCAATCCTAGGTCGTGTCATACCAAAGACTTTAAAAATGGTACTTGATACCGCTTGCTTAACACTCAGTAATATATGGTACATATCAAGGGTAAAGTGGAGCAATCCAGAGAATGGAGTAGCGCCCTCCCTTACACCTTGGTGTAGTAGCTATTGAAAAGGGAGCCTCGGGTTGCCCTTTACTTTTACTTATATTCCAAGCCTCTCTGACTGGATGGTATATTTAAGGTTACAGTAATTATTTGTATATAACACTCACCCCTAATTTTTAACTATGAAATTCTGGAAAAAGATCCTAACTGACTCTTTAGAATTTGTTGCATTTAGATTTAACTTAGATTGAGCATTTGTTCAATGTGACTTTGTTCATATTTTATCAGTTTGTACTGACTAAAAATAAGAATTTCCATTGTTTACATTGTCGTCTTTAAATACAAAATTTACATAGTATTTAGAAAAAATACGCAGACATCTTCACACAAAAATGCCACCAGCTTGAGGTGAAAATAAGTTCACATTAGGAGAAACAAAAATTGTAAACAAATACATTTCTAAGGATAATTTCTTTGTAACAGTGTAAAACATGTTAGTATATAATTTATTTTGGGCATTTTGTTATATGGTGAGACATGTGACTGGTAAAAGTTAATTATAGTGTTTGTATATAATATTAGGAGCTTGAATAAGTTCTCTCACTATTTTCCCAGAACGGTGTGTGTGTGTAGTTTCAGATGGTACTATTTACCAACCCCTCTGCTCGGGCAGGATATGACACAAGGTCAATTTTTAAGCGGAGTTTAACAGGTTTGAATTCAGAGTTTTCCTTCTCCTAGACTAGTTGCCTCACCAAGGCTGAAGAACCTAGTCCGTCCTACTATTTATCCATAGCTGGGGGGAGAATAAGGGGGTTCATACCTTTCCCAAGGGTATTTGCCCGAAAGTGAACGTAATAGCGCGACTGGAGTACGAACTCGCGTACTACGATTCCGCAGTTCATCGCTTTAACCATTACACCACGAGGACATCTGTAGTTTCAGATGGTAACATATCTATAAGGAAGTACTATAAGGAAGCTTGAAATTCAGAGAATGTCATTTCACCAAAGTGTAAACAACTTTGTTTTTCATAGCATTAAACATATCAGATTTTGTACCAAAGGAAATGTATTTGTGGAGAATTTTACTGCACTATTTTATTCAAAAGAAATCTGCACACAGAATTCTTGTTGAGACTTTTGGCAACTATCCTCTGTCAGAAACAACCTGCAGAGATTGGTTTAGATGCTTCAAAAATAATGATTTTGATGTTAAAGATGACTCACTGAAAAAGTTTGAAGACTAAGAATTCGAGGCAATATTTCATGAAGACTTATGTCATGCAGAAGCTGAATTTGGTGAATCATTAGGAGTTAATCACAACAGTTTTGAAATGTTTGATAGCATTAGGAATGATTCAAAAGCAAGGACATTGGGTGCTGTATGAGTTGAAGCTGAGAGACATCAAATGGTGTCTTGTTACGCATGAACAGCTGCTTCAACAGCAGAAAAAAAAGTTTGCGTTATATCATGACCAATAAAAAGTGGATACACTATGATAACCCTAATCATAGAGGATCATGGCGAAATCCCAGCAATGCGTTAACATTGACAGCAAAGCTGAATAGCCATGGTTCAAAGTTTCTGCTCTATATTTGGTGGGATCAGCTGGGTGTAGTTTATCATGAGCTCCTCAGACTGACTGAAACCATTATGGGAGATTGCTATCAACTACAATTGATGTGTTTGAGCAGAGCATAGAAGAAAAAATGTCTACTATATGAGCAGTGATGCAACAGTGATTTTGCAGCATAACAACATTAGGCCACATGTTGCAAAATGGGTGAAAACCTGCTTGGAGAAGCTTAAATTGGAAGTCCTACCCCACCTGCCATATTCATCAGACATTGCCCTGTCTGATTATCACTTGTTCTGATCGATGGCTGAGCAGCACTTTCATTCTTATGAAGATGCCAAAAAATGGGTTAGCTCATGGTTAGCTTCAAAAGACATGTCATTTTTCCAGCATGGAATTCAAATGCTGCCAGAAAGATGGGAAAAAATAGTGGTTAGTGATGGACAATACTTTCAGTGACATGTTTCTTATTAATTTTTGAAAATAAAACATTACTTTTCATGAAAAATCAGCAAGAATTTATTCAAATTCCTAATACATACTCTTACCTTTTGGGTTGAAAATCTTATACACAGATAATTATGGTATGTGTGTGTTTGCTTATATAATAATAATAATGATAATGAACTCTTCCCTTGATCTCAACATATGAAGGCCTAACAGTTCAGGTTATTGTTTTGTGCTGCTATTAGAAGAGATTCAGTTTCTCTTTTAAGATTTCCCTTTAGCAGCTATGTCCAGGTCTTCTTGTGTGCAATCTTGCCAGATTGTTGCTTGAAATATCCACAAAGTTATTTTTCTTCCCATTTCTGTCTCTTAGTTTTTGTTGTTTTCCTCTCTCTATTTATGTTGCCAATGCTCTTATTGATTAGTCTTTCTTTGCTCATTTTATATAGTCTTCAAGTCATTGTATTGATGCATCTATGCAGTCCTTAATACTGGTAATTCCTCTTCCTCCTTTTTTTGATACATACAGTCTATGTCATCTCTTGGACATAAAGCTTTGTGCATAGTCATCAACTTTTGTGTCCTTTGATCTATTTATGTGAATTCCTCCTTTGATCCATTTTAAGAAGGGTCCTGCATATCTTTTAAGGGAGATTGCCCAGATGTTTATCTCTTTGATGAGATATATGCTGTAGAGCTTGGTTTTGAGAAGCTTTCTTCTTCTGAGGTAGAGTTTTCTTATTTTCTCTTTCATCTCCACTTGTTTGATGGTGTCTGCTTCTAATATTTCCAAGCATTTGTAATTTTCCTTCTCCCCAAGCATTCTAATGCTTTCATGATTTGGTAGTTCTATTCCTTTCACTGATTTCCTTTTCCCACTTTTCATTATGGGCATGACACATTTTTCAATGCCAAATTCCATTCCTATATCTTCTCTGTATATTCTTATTGTTTGTATTAAGGTTTTCAGTTTTTGTTTATTCTTTGGCTTCTTTGAGGATGTGTTGGTTTATATATAGTAGTGAGTCATTTGTTCCCTTGTGGTGTCCTTTTTATTTTTCTGAAAATAGTCTACTGCATACAAATGAGTGATAGATTTCTTCCTTTATCTATCTGTAAGGTCAAGATTTTCCACATCATAGGTAAAAATGTAATTGGTCTAAAGTTGTTGAGAATGGTCTCTTTTTGCGGGACTAGTCTGTCCTGGATAGATATGAATTTGTTAAAAACAGATGCCATGTATACTATCATTGCAGGGTGTTTTCCGACTTGATATTTTCTTGAGTGTTGCTCTCAGTGAGTTGAAGTGTATATCTGCCTCAAGGCCTTCTTCAAGTTCTTGTAATTCTTTTTTCATATTATTTATTCATTCAGCTTTTCTTTTATGTTCTTTTCATTTCCATATTTTACTCCAAAATTGTTTTGTTTCTTTTGCATGTTGATTTGTTCTTGTGCCAACTGGTAGAATTTTCTTTTGTTATTTTGGAAGGTCTTTCCAAAATTTGTTCTTGTGTACTCTCTACCAATTTGTTGGTGGAATTTTCTTTCATTATTTTGGAAAGTCCTCTTTTGTTTGCATTGCTTGACCCTATTCTGTTACCTTTTGAGTTTCCCTTCTTTCGCCAATATCTTTTGATTTATTTCTTCCAGCTGTCTTGTCAGACTTGTCTGTAATTGTCATTTTTTATCTTTTCATTCTGTTGGATTCTTGGGGTTTTAACTTCTTTAGTAGGTTCACTTGTTGCAGCTTCTTTATTTGTCCTTCTATCCTCATTTTCCTTCCATGTTTTGTATTTTAGTTCAGAATCCTTTGGGGGATATCTATTTTATTGCGGATTGAGTTTACTCCTGCATAGATTAATTTGTTCAGGTTAGTGATGTTGTCCATTAGAATATATTGCAATAATTATTTACTTTTTTGGTCTCTACCTTGATTCCTTAGGGATGGTAAAGTAGTCTTCTGTTCATGTTTTCTGTTCACTTATGATTTTTTTAAAAATTAATTTTTCATTTTTTCTTTTTGTGTTAAGATTGATGTTGGTGTACTGGGTCTGTGATGATTTGGTTTTTAATATTCTGTGTTTTAATTTGTTCAGGGGGCTCTCTTTGGGTATATTCTTCATGATGTTCCTGTCTACATATTTCTTGTGTCTCAAGGTCATAAAATCAACCTTACATTAAAATAATCCTTGTTTTGACTTGTACTAAATCTAGTGGTTTCTGTCCAGATCTCCATCATCCATTTCCTATATCCTCTTTATGTGGGTTTGCTTTTAAAATAACAGTAGATTACATTTTTGTTGTCTTCTCTAGTCCATATTTTCTTTTGGTGTCTCTCTGATGCATTGTTGCTTTGGTTTTTGTATTCCTGAAATTAGAACAGCCAGTCTCTCATGTTGGCTATCAAGGGAGCACCTGCCAGTCATGATACTCAGACCTGTCATCTGAGTCTGAAGTTGATTTGAATTTATCATTTTTAATGGGTACTATATACCAGACCCATGGGTTGATCATTATCTGTGTTCTTGATACAGATATGACCTGGTGCTCTTCAAAGAAAGAGGACTCTTCAGCAGGTCAATTAAAAACAAAGAAAATTTTAGAAGGAAATATTTGAAGATGCACCTTTTTGAAATTAGTAAGTTTTAACTTTGAAAAAGTCCAGCATCTTCATTTCTTTAATCAAATCACATTTTGATGAAACACAGTACAGACTTCCTGACAACTAAAAATTTTTGAAAGATCTCTATAAATTTTTGAAAGATCTCTATAAATTCTTAAATTTGAATATTTCAATGTTTCTAGTGAATGCCATGTTTTAAAAAAAAGTGAAGTATTTACAATGTACATAAAATTTTGGAAATAAAAAGGTATTTCACTTACCATTAACTCCAATTAATGTTCAGGATTAGAGCCAGACCCTTCAATTTCTTTAATCAAATCACATTTTGATGAAACAAAGATAGTATGGACTTCCTGAAAATTATTGTGTGTGTGTGTGTGTGTATATATATATATATATATATATATATATAGTAATAAGGTGTGATCCAAAAGTATAAATACTAAATCTTAAAATTCTATATCTAAAATTTAAATGGAGGTGTGTGCACAGCTGACCAACTCGTATAAGAAAGTGATGACATGTTGACTTACAAATATGTTTAAACATGTGAATGCCAATGCTCTGTACTTTTTGTTCCACAGTTTTCATACTTTTTAATTCCAGAATTGTGCAAATGAAACATTCTCCATATGAATCAGACTTCTTAGCACTTGTTATTCGAGAATATGAAGGACATTAAAAAAATTTGAAGGCATAGCTTCATATCATAACAAAAGAGAAATTTCAGACCAAGAAATAGAATGAGTGTTAAATGTCATGGGAAATGTTTTGAAGAAAATTGATATTTCATTTATTGTTTATTTTTGTCTCGAGTGTGTATGTATATGTGTATGTATTATATATGATATTTTCTCCATCTTGAATCTCCCTCTATAATATCTATCTATATAAATATATCTAAGTTGGGGCAGTAGTAATAGAGCAGTTAATAACGATATATTATTGACTAACATTACTTCTGCCCTACCCAACATACACACTTATAGGATCATATATGTATACATTTGTATTTCTCTGGTGGTTTCTTAACATAAACTTATTCTTAGTTCTTTGTTTTTCTGTCTTTCTATCTTCATATATAGTGTGTTTACTTCTATCTGTAGTTATGAGTATATTTTATATAGAAAGTGATATGACCATTCAATATAGTTGCATGTGTGTAAAATATATATATATATATAATGAATAAACACTTATTTGTTTGTAAAAGTACTTATTTCAAAGTTTGATATAGTATATATATATTAGAATAAGTACTATTACCATTTGTTTAAAAAATATAAGATCTGTTTAAAAAGTAAGATGGCTGTGCTAATATTAGCAGTGATGTAAGTCAAGGTACCATTGTATATACATATATACCTGCACATCTATCATTTTCTATATCAACATATAATTTTCCTTAAAATTTATAATTTCTCGTATAGTATATTGTAGATACTCATGTATAGGTCAATATTTGATTTTTGGTCACAAAATCATCAATTTATGAAATTCAATTTTAAAGCCAACACTTGCTCTTAGTTCTTCCAATTATGTCTTAAGTTTAATCATACAAAATTCTTACTCTTTGATATGTCAGTAGCAAATTTTGCCTAAAAATGAGATCTTCAAAAATTTTAATTTATCTTGAGAAAATATTCAATTTATTTAGAAATATAAAGTTATCATTTTTTAACAAACAAATTACAGATACAAAAATATTTTCTATTTCATTCTCATTTTTATCTTTATTTCATTTTATTTTTATCTTTCTTTAAAAAATTTTAATTGTATCAATTTTTCTTCTTTTTCATTTTGTTGCCCTCATCAAAACCTATTTATCTGTCTTTCATATTTCTGTATAACTCCCACCTCCTTGATTTATGGTCCCAAAATCATTAATTTATGAAATTTAAAATAGTTAATAGTTCTTTCTTTTATGTTTGCATTTCAACTTTACAGAATTATTATTTGTGTTTAGTCAACAGCAATTTTTACATAAATTTAGGCCTTCAAAATTCAATATATACAAGAGTATATACAGTATTTAGAAATGATATGGAGAAATTCATGATGTCTCCTGCGTGTGTTAGTATGAAAAAAAGACAACTATGCACATTTACATAATGTAATCAATGTATCCTCTTCTGTTCCCCATATGCATTGTGTGTCTGTGTGTCTTTCTGTATTTTTCCCACCATTCTGTGTTTGATAAACTGTTCTCCTCCAATTAGTGTTTAGTATTGATTTTTCCCTTGCCAATGTGGGAATACGGTGTGTACTGTTTATAGCCTCACTTGTCAGGATTTTCACCAGCAGGTATGGAACACAGCACTTTGTGTATAGAGATGGCCCAATTTTACACATGATGCCAGGTGGCACCAAAGCCAAGTATAGCAGTAGTTCCACGTCTTTTTTGCTCAAAATGTGGAGATTGTTGCCGTTGGATGTATGGGAAGGGTTAAATTTTTGACTAAGTGGCTGGACAAAGTTTCTCATGTTATTTCTTTTGTAGAAAGTAAATTTGTTTCTCTAAGAGACTTGTCGGGTAATGTCTAATTTTCCATTGTCTGTTGATCCATATTCATAGATCAGCTTGTTTAGAATTTCAGTTATTTTGGTTTATTTATCTACTTGTCTATTTATTTTAATATTGGTTATTTCCTGTCTAGCTGCCAAGCTTCTCTCTCTCTGTTTCATTCTCATTTTTTCTCTTTCTCTGCTCTCTCTCCCTATATAAGTGTGTGTGTGTGTGTGTATATATATATATATATATATATATACACACACACACACACCCATACACACATAACTAAAATGCTTATATTTCTCTCTCTCTCTGTGTATACACATATATATTTATCAAACCATGAACCAGCAAAAATTGGAACATCAAAAATTTTCATTTGAGCAATGCAATGATACACTTAAAAGATGCTCTCTGTTTAACTCTGTCTTTTCTCCTTCCCTCTCTCTCTCTATGTGTGTGTGTGTTCAGACACATGTATGCATATCTATCTCTATATTACTAAAGTTCTCATACTATTTTTTTTTTTTGTGTGTGTGTGTGTATATATATATATATATATATATATAGACACACACACACACACACACACACCCACATTTGTATAATACATAGATATAACTAAAATTCTCCTGTATAGCCAAAACCCAGTACAAATGAAACATGATAGTGGGATTTATATTAGAGCAATGGAGCAATACACTTAAAAGGCTAAAACTTAGAGAATAAAGCAATTTCCCTTCCAATTTGCAACTGAATATTAATTTTGTAGAGTTTGCAGTTTTTAGTCATCCTAATTCTCAGTATAATAGAAATAACTAATCTTTTATGTCTTCCTAAATAAAAGCATCAGTATCACCATGGTTGTCTAATATATATTGATATATATATATATATATATACACACACACACACACACACACGCACATATGTAGACATGGGCATTTCAGTAAATCTACAGTTACCTCATGCATCTTAATGATATAAAGGTAGGGATTTGAATCAATATTTTTATAGACTGACACATTTTTAGCTAAATTTGACCTGAAATTTTTTCTGTATAATGTTTGATTGCTGTGATTGATATTCACCACTGAAATAAATACATTAAACAGGAAGGAAATTATGTTGAAAAATATTTGTTGTGAAAAATGCTATTTTATCATTAAGCTATAAACTTATACATGCAACATATATGCAGAATTTCCTTCAAATATATACTCACACACACACACACACACACACACACACACACACACACACACACACACACACACACACACACACACACACACTTGTCAACACTGATACTTGGGTTGTTAATACTGTTTATTTTTGGAAATTTCCTTTAATAATTCTATGATTAGTTATGAATGCATTACAGGTTTCATGTTCAAAAAGAAAAAATGTTATCTATGTAGGTAGAATGGACTTTTAATTAGTTATTATTATCATCATAAGATCTCAGTCTCAGTTTATTTGTTAAATTTAATGAAAAATGTTTTTGTTACCTTTTTGTTTTCAAATATTTAACTGTGAAATACAGAATTATTTTGCATTTACTTTTCTGGAAGTTGTTGTCGTATAATGCTTCTTGTCATAGGAAGTAGACAGAATGAAGCAATTTCATAGATGTTACTGTTTGCATTTCACATAATACTAATACTGATTATTCTCCTTCCATCTATGGATAAATGGTAGAGCAGACTGGGCTCTTTAATTATGGTATGGCAACTAGTCTAGGAGAAGGAAAACTCTAAATTCAAACCAGTTGAATAAGAATTATGAAAATGCCACATTGCTTACTGGTAGTGAATCTTTCTCTTTGTGATACAAAGAAATAGTGATTTTTTTGTTTTTTTTGTTTTTTTTTTACTCAGGCATGTGAAAGTGAAGATTAAGTTTTCTCTTTAATATACTTTGAAGTAATTCTTTTCCTCAGCTATGGATTAAAATAGTTGGGCTGATTTAGCTCTTTAATTATGGTGAGCAACCTGTCTAGGAGAATTTAAACTGGAAACCATTCCACTATCTCTCCCAAGAACAGTCATTTTAATTCACAGTTTATTGATAAGAAGGAAGCTGTGAAGATTTCTGATCATATATCATTTTATGACTATAAGTATTTCTCCTCTATATTTGTATGAGCTGATTACAAGAATAAGATACTTACTGATTTCACATTTTTATTTCAACTTTTATTAATTATTCACTGTTAATTTTTTTTTTTTCAAAAATTATTTGCATTTTGCTTTTGTATATTTGAACATCTGGTGCGTCTAAAGATAATTCTTTAAAAATATGTTAAGCCGGAAAAGATAGGTTTACAGGATTTTTAAAACTTCAGAGGATTTTAAGTGACATGAGAAATTGGAATTTTAAAGTTTTCTTGTGAATTTACTTTTTTGGTGACTGTATATAAAATATGATCATCATCAACTGTTCTCATGTAATTAAATAAAACTATACATTTATCAGCACTTATACTGAAAGGAAAGGATAAACTTATTAACATTTATGATAAAATGATACTTATCAGCACTTAGTAATACTGTAATGATACACTTATCAGCACTTACCAATATTGAAATTATTCATTTACCATTTATACTGTGATGATATACTCTGACTGTATCTCTGCAGAGTGTCCTGGATATGATACTAAACAATCTGATGCTGAGATTCCAGTAATGCTGGAGCTTTGGGGTATGCAGAGCACCCCTTCATTGCTATCGCTCCCAGGTTCACTCTGGCCTGGAGTGGTAGCACTTGATAGGGTCCTATCTATGGGTCAAATAGAACTAAACTGTGTACTTATGCTAAACTGAATTACTTGAAATAGAACTGTTTTGATATTTAAACTACGTACTTATGCTAAACTGAATTGTTTGGAATAGAACAGTTTTTACATTTAACTGTGTGTGGACAAAAACTCCTTAATTGAATTGTTTGAAATGGAACTGTTTTGACATTTAACTGTGTAAACAAAATCTATACTTATACTAAACTGAATTGTTTTAATTAGAACTGTTTGACTAAACTGAATAGCTTGAAAAAGAAATTTTTTTTTACAATTAAACTGTGTACTCATGTTAAACTGAATTGTTGGAAATAGAACTGATTATTTGTATGAAAATAGATCTAGCTTTAAATAACCTACAAAGGTTTATATGCCATAAAACATAACCAACCAAATTCTTTTAAATCAAAAACTTTAAATCATTTTTTATCTGCCATTTTGATCACATAGCTATGTTAGGTTTAATACAAATTGCTTTAAGTAATGGTAACTATAAAATACATATAATTTTAGGATAACAAGGTTAAAACTGAACCTCTGCCTTAAACTAGTGATGGTGTTAAATGGTTACTTAGCTGATATCATATGAGCATATCTAAATTTTTATCAAAAGTAGTAAATGTATATTTCAATAAGAGTTTGTGGGTCGGGGAGAAAAGATAAAAATATAATTTGGAATAAAAAATGTTTGGTGGGTGGGAAATCAAAAAGAGGTGGTGAAGTTGTGTCAATTGTATATGTCCTCTGGTGAAAAGACAATGACAGTAAAAGAGTGTCAGTAAATTGAGAGACAAAATGAAGGTTGAGTTTGAAATTGAGCTTCTGCAAACCACTGACTCTTGCAGCTTAGTTGGTAAAGCAGCTAGTTTGATAAAGTAGAGTACCCCCAGGGAAAAGAGGAACATGAGTTTGAGTCTCACCGAGAGCTTATCCTTCATTGTTTTCTCTGATTTGTGCTGTTTCTTGTTGTCACAGAAAATCAGACTGGGATAGTTGTAGTAAAAAAAATCATCTAGCATTTAAAAGCCAAAAGAAAATACTAATTAGAATTAATAATAATAATGATGTCTACTTATTTATGTGTCACATGTATTATTACTAATTGTTAGTTATTTCTCTTGTCTTATTGCAGGTCCTGTTCAAAAACAAATTTGTAGACAAATTGATAAAGACTTTATATATTTGCTCAGAGAATATATAACATATGTCTCTTGTGAAGTATGAATTACACTGGTCAACAACAAATTTGTTGTCTACGTTTTTTTCACTGATTTAGGATGAATCTGATGCGCTGAATCCAAATTCAAGTTTTAGAGCTACAGCCACATGTCGTTTTTTACGTTTTTGTTCACATGTACGCATATGTGGAGCATTTTAGAAGAAGTTGGTGGGGATAAAATGCCATATCGAATAATTGTTTTGATTGGAAATGATTATTTTGATAAGAAATATTCAGGTCTGATAGTTCTGGGTGATTATGTCGAAAAGGGATCAGTTTGAAGTCATAAAACCATGTTTTCTGTGCATGTGGGATAGTAGAGACCATGCTCAGCATTACACGAAGAAGGACTGGCCTTTGTGGGAGAAATTGGTGCCTTGCAAAGAAAGGAATGTCATCAACGACTCTCTGATGGACAGAGACAGAATACTCTTCCACTGCTGCACATCATGCTCGGCTTAATCTAGCAGTTCATCAAGGCTCTGGACAAGGATGGTGACTGCTTCACTTACTTGTGCCAGGCTTTTCCAGGATTGACCATGGAGAAGTTGAAAGCTGGCATCTTTGACGGTCCTCAGATCCGGCAGCTCATCAGAGATCCAGAGTTCGAAGACCCAATGAACGAAATGGAACTGGAAATGTGGAAGGCATTTGTTCTGGTAATGAAGAACTTTCTGGGCAATAATAAGGCCAGAAACTACGCAGAACTTGTCAACAACATGTTGACTGCTTTCAGAAACCTTGGCTGCAATATGAGCGTCAAGATGCACTACCTATTTTCACATATGAACCGGTTTCCTGAGAACCTGGGTTCAATGAGTGATGAGTAGGGAGAGAGGTTCCATCAGGACCTGAAAGAGATGCAGACCAGGTATCAGAGTCTCTGGGATGTAGTCATGATGGCTGACTACTGTTGAAATCTGAAGAGAGACCTCCCTGTTGCTGAGCATTCCAGGAGTTTGAAGAAATAGAAGTTCAAGCCCTGAAATTTGAATAATGGTGAAGTAACATCCAATTTACGTGTACCTTTATCCATCCCCACCATTCAGTTTACAGTAATTGATATTTCTATCAGGTATTCAATATATGTTGTTGGCAAACATTTTTTTCTCTTAAAAACATATTTAGGATGATATGTGTTGACAAAAAATCAGCTGATAATACCACAAAAATGTAATTGATTTTGTCAAAAGATCTGAATTTTTTTCAAATCAACCTTGCAAAAAAACCTGACCAGATGGAGAGAAATGGATGCCATTTCTTGATTCAGTAGTGCAAAAATACCCTAAATCAGTTGTAGAAATCTAGACAACATTCAAAAAGTAAAAAATTGTTGCCCAGTGTTATTAGAAATGAAATTTGGAAAGCATATAAAATTTCTGGAAATTACTTGATTCATATTTTCAGTTTAAAATTAAGACATAAACTGATATATAATTATTAATGAATTAAGTGAATGCAGCAAACTAGCACAAAAGGAATGCAAGAACAGACATGACTAGGTTGGGAAAATGATTCTCTGGGAATCATGCAAGAAACTGAAATTTTCCCATTCTAACAAATAGTATATGCATAAACCAGAAGGTATGCTTGAAAAGGAAATGCATAAAATTCTCTAAGACTTTGAGATACAAATTGATCACTGAATCCTGGTCAGAAGACTTAATTTTAATCAACAAAAAGAAAAAAACCTACCATGTGTATTTTGCTGTGCCAGCTGACCACAAAGTGAAAGTGAAAGAAGGCAAAAAGCTTGACAAATACCTGGACTTTGCCAGGGGACTAAAAACATTATGGAACATGAAGTTGACAGTGATACCAATCATAGTTGGAGGCCCTGGAAAATAACTTGACGAATTGAAACCATACAGAGTACAGTATTGTTGAGATTGGCCAGAATACTGAGAAGAGTCCTGGAGATATGTGGAGACTTGTTACCTAGACTCCAGTGAAAGATCATCAGCTTATGCTGGTGTGAACAACTCACAATGATAAAAGTAAATGCTGTTGGAATTTCCAGCCAAATATATAGAAATGCAATTGGAAATTGAGAGATGTGCTTAGAAATTTTAAGAATCTGAGAATAATGTTTGTTTATTTTTGAAGTCTTGGTATAACATGTTTATATTTCAGGAGTTGTGTTTTTTTGTGAATTTTATGATATAAGAGCTGCTCTAAAAAGTAATTCCACTTATTCATTTCCACAGGAACTATAACAGATATAAGGAGCCCAACAATAATATTAAATAGAGGAAATTTTCAGCTCCAGAACACTATTTTTCCATATAGTCACCACTATTGGTGATGCATTTTGGACAGCCAGAAACAAGGGTCTATATGCTGTAGTTGTAAACATCTGGAGAAGTAGAGGTGATCCCTTTTTTCCTATTGGCATTATCATCAGGAAAATGATTCCATGTTTCATTAGCTCCATTTGTATGGATAAAGCTGATCAAGGCACTCCTTATTTCCTACATTGACAGCTTTGTTTATTCACATCACTGCTACCACTGCTGAAATAAATTGGCAAGGCTTAGAATACATTGATTGCACATCTGGTGATGAAGAGGTCTGGGGAGCATGGAATACCTCTTCATCGCCATTATTCCCAGGTCCACTCTAACCTAAAGTGGGAATACCTGTTAGGGTTCCATTTATGAGTTAAATAGATCTGTTTGAAAATTATTTGTATTAGTGAGGAATACTTGATGCCATATAACTGGGCAAACAAATGATTATTATCAAGTATAATTTTTCATAAATAATCAGTATTAGCTGGGAAACATCTGAAATGATGTGTGAAAATTATTTGTATCTGATAGGAATACTTGAAACCATATAACTGTGCAAACAAATGATTATAAAAATAATTTAAAATAGTTATTATTATAATCAAAACATTTATTAATCAAAATCAAATTTTGACATTAAATAACCTATAAGGAGTTAAAATATTAAATTAAGCAAACAAAAAACCCCAACCATCTGTATTCATGCCAGAACCAATCAGAAAGTATTAATGAATCTCAATATGTGCAATTTTTATCTTCATGGATGAGTATGATGATACACAGTTGCTTTCTTATCAGATACCATTTTGCCAAATTGCCACTCAGCTGCAATCTGTAACAAGACAAAAAAAGAAAAATTGGAGGTGGCGATGAAAGTTCTTTACCACCACCATCTGCCTCTAACATTGTTGGACAACATAATGAAATAGAAAATGTTATGTTCAGAGTAACCCACTTAAAAGTATGGCAGGCTTCTTGGTAAAAATGTACAGTTTTATTTTGTTCTCTCTCTTTACTACCAGTGCTCTCTGCATCTAGCTTTGGTGGATATGATTAAAAAATATAGCTCAAAAGTTCACTTGCTACTTGGGAAGGCCTGAGTACTGTGGGAAACATATGAGCACATTTTCAGTGGCTAGAGGTAGTCTCATTAGACTTTGAGAGATTCATGAGTCATTTGGAGTTTCAGATGTAGTCAACTGATTTGGGGCTTAAAAGAAACCACCATCCCTCTTAAGAGTAGGTAGGCAATGTCTTATAAATGAAAGAATGATTTTTTTCTTCCCTTAACTAAAAACCAAAAAAAAAGACGTACACATAACTTCTCTTTGTGAAACTGGTCCATAGAAATGTAATATTGAAATAAATGTGGATTTTTGAAATGCAACATATTTGTTGTTTCCTTTCTGTCTTTTAGAACCCCCAACCAATGTAACAATAGGGAATGGTGGTGTACATGTGGAAAAAGAGTGTCTTGTACTTGAAAACTTGGTCTATCTGCCATTGTACTTATGTTTGTCTGAAATTACTTTGGATTCCACAAGTATGATTTGTAATTTTTTGCTTATCATAATTCTTAATTATTTTTCTTTTCTTTTTCAGAATTAATTGCCAGGTTGAGCAAACATAAGAAGGAAGAGAACAGTTCAGATGAAAATGATGAAGATTAAATGTACTTCTCTCTGTGTGTAATAAATTTTTAATAATTCTAATCATTTGATATGAGTTATCTGCAATTGATATCATTAATTTTGAAAAATGCATCATATTAATGATACAATCTCTGTCCCATAATAATTGTTAAATTTACCATATAAAATGCATATATAAATGTAATAATTATTATGGGATGGAGGTAGTATCAAATAAAATTAAATCTGAATCTAATTGTAAAGAAGACTGATTTGTTAAGTAATGAAACTAGTTGTATAAAGCATTTTATTATCAACCATTTGATCTTAGTTCCCTTGGAAAGTCACACACTGATGAAGATGTTATTCCTTCACCTAGAAAGTCTTCAACTGGCACTGCCTTCAGTTGGTTTGCCATGATCTGTTGCATGTTCTCAACTGGCAGCCATTGAGTTGTTTTTTGATCTTTGGGAACTGGAAATAGTCCCAAGGACATAAATAAGAAGGATAAGAAGGTTGTGGTATTGGAGGATTATTCTATTTGGCCCAAACCTAATTTACTGTTAGATATCCTTGTGTTGATTTTTGCAAACACTTAACCAAACACAAATCCTGAATGAGACCATTTGCATTTAACTTTGTGTTATTGCCCTTGGGAAAATTATGAATCTATCTTTTCTCTCTCCTGCTAAGAGTAAATAGTAGGATAGACTGGCTTTTTAACCTTTGTTAGGCAATTGGTCCTGGAGAAGGAAAACTTTGAATTCAAACCAGCTGTACTCTGCTTAAAAAATGGTTTTGTTACATTCTGCTTGTAACAGAGATATTAGTTGATTACAAACATCTAATCAAACATACTTGCTATCAAGGTCAACATTAATTAGTTAATTTTCAGTCATGGTTCTCAACCTGAAAAAAAAAAGGTTTCATTATTTTCTTGACTGACATTGTATCTGATATTAGATGCATTAAAACTTGCATTTATTCAAGTAATGTTTTTCTCTTTTAGTGTAAAGCATTTGAAATACAGTGCTTCATCTGTCAGAGGTGAACTTGTTTCTATATAACCAATAACAGACAGGATTTATTAAACTTCAATTCACTCTAACAGTTATTTATACTAGCACATCAAATATTGAAAAATATATATATATATAAGAAGTAAGCAGATGCCAATATTTCTATTGTCCATTTAGTATGTGTTACACTATCAGATATAGAATTACTAATTAAAAAAGTTGATTATTTATTATGGCCCACTAATGGTTTATGTTGATCATGATGCAAGATGATGAAGGAAGTTAGAATAAATGAATGAATGAAACTCGGCAGAGTAATACCTGCAAGATTTTATAATTAACAAATTTTGCAGTTTTAATACTAAAATTTATCTAACCAAGTTTTAGCACTCACTGTGTATGTTGTGCATTTAAAATCAGATGGAAATGGATTGTCAATGGTCTAGATTATTTTCTTTGATTTCTCATAGTTTGTAGGGGACCAAAAAGTCTCTGATCAGCTGAAGAAGTGGAATATGCAGAAAATGTTTTATTTTTGAAATGATCATTAGGCAAGGGCTATATGACATAGTATCTGTGCAACCACTTTGCTTAGATGGAACATTGGTATTTAGTAATTGAAGGAAAACAGGGTTATTAAATATATAATATGTTGAATTCTTATTAGTTTGTTAATGAAGGTAAAATATTTAATATCTATTAAATGTAAGCAGTGTAACATACACACCTGTAAATTTTGACATCAGACTTTTATCTATAACAGTTGAAAATTTCAAATAATGGCTGTCTCATAATTTCAGATAGATTTCTGAATTTCATTGGCCATTAAGTATTGTTTTTCATAAATATTCACTATTTTTGGTATTTTCCTGCTCTTACATATACTAATTTTGAATATGTGACTGTTTATATAATTTATCATTTTATCACTTCTTAGTTGAGATATATATATATATATATACACATACCTGTTTTTATGCATATATATTTAATTACCACTCCCTATATATATATATATATATATATATATATATACACACATATATGTGCACACAAACACATCCTCTTCTCTATTTCTTCATTTCACCTGAACTACATCTCATCTTAAAGATCTTGCTTACATTGCCTTCATGCACCTATTTGTTGTAAACTGACTGCATTCTCTGCAGAGGGATAAGATCCCCACTCCAAAATGCTCTCCTAGGTATGACACTAAACTATATCCAGTTATAAAGCTCTGTGTGTATGGGATCCTTCCTTTATTGCTATTACTCCCAGTTTGACTCTGACTTGGAATGGTAGTACTTGTTACGGTTCTATCTGTCAGTCAAATAAATCCATTTTAAAATTATTTGTACTCGATAAAAATACTTGTACCTATATAACTGTGTGAAAAATCTATGTATTAAGAATTGGTACTTGAAGTTATTGTTTACTAAAGATTATTACTATAAGTTTCTTGAAACATGTGATCAAACATGATTATTTTTAAATATAATTATTTGAAACTATATAATTGTATATAAATCATTAGTATTTATATAGGAATACCTGACATCATATGGCTGTATACACACAAATGATTATAGACAAATAAAAAAAAGTGCAATGGAACATTGAAAATATAGTTATGATTGTAATCTGAAATTTAGAAATGAATCAAATTTTAGCATTAAATAACCCATGAGTGGCTGTTGTGCCATTAACTAAAACATTAATTGGCATCTGTCTGCATCTAGATATCTGATTGGGGTATTGCATTTTTATATTACATGCCAATCCCTGACTGGATAGATTTTTACTCAATTTTATTAATAAAGAGAAAAAGATAAGAAATTGATATTAACCTTTTTTTTAATGATGCAGCATTTTTCAATTCATAGTTGTTTCCAATGCTGCCTTTTCCAGTCAGAAAATGACTGTTTAAAAAATGTTAAGATAGAATTTTTAAATCACCATGAAATAATTAAAAAAAAACTCCTATAATCAGCATGTTGCTTGCATTATGTAGAGGAGCATATATATTGTCTGTATTGGAGTCATGACAGTGTTGGTAATTTCTTAGTTTGAATCATGTATATAATTTCTTCTTGGTTCAGCTCAGTATGAATTAACTAACATATTCCCATGGAAAGATATTGCAAAAATTTTCACATTTGGGATCAAAATAATGGAAGAATTCTCAGGTGGATAAGAATAATCCCAACTATAAAAGATGAATATAGCATAGTTCTAGGAATTCAGTTATAGTTGTTTTCAAAGTTTGAGAAAGTAAAAGAACATGGAATAAAAAGAATTATTTTTCTAAAAAGTTTGTTTTATTTAGAATTGTTACATGATGGGTAGCATTCGTTTCTCTGGGTGCCAGTCAGAGGATCCCTTTATCTGTTTTGGCACAAAACCCACACAAAAGGCTTGTGCACAAGATTCCCCACGAGACCAGATGAGGGAAGGGAAGGTCCCAGAGAGAGAGCAGAGGAAGGCAGACAATAGAAGTCAGCAGAACAGGGCAGTAGGCAGAAGAGGGCAGGAGCTAGGGCCTGTGGACTCAGAGGCCAGGTTGGCTAACATGAGAGGATAAGTCAGCATTCCTGGTAGTTTGTGGGAATTTCACTCGAATACACGCTTGTGCTAGCCCACAGATGCACAGAAAGCTACGCAAAAGTGTCACAAACTTCTTTCTTGCACTTGGAGCTAACCCTAGTCTATGTTTGTTTGTTCTCTTTTCTTCCACCCTCTCGGTTGCGTATGTTGTGTTTTGGGTGTCCGTAAAGAAATGTGAAATACCCCTGGCTAGAGATGAGAGAAACCACTAGACGATCTGATGGCCATGAGTGGTTTAGGAGGTTGAGATAGTGGGGGACCAGCCATCAAGTATATTGTGTCACATGGTGTCCCACTGAGACGATTGAAATATGATTACTACTATCCTCTTGTTTCAATTAACAGTAGCAAGCCATCAGAGAATGACCGTTAAGAACAGATGTTTGTACTCGGTGACCTCCCTCGGGTCGCCTGACACGGGAAGGAAGAAGGTAGAAGCAAAATGATTGGCTGGGACCCCAAAACGGAACTGGGGACTCCTTCTCGTCAGCGGAAATAGATAATAAGAAAAGTTAGTTGTTGGACAGGGTTCGTGGCAGACGGAACCAAAGCCAGTACTCCGGGTAGAAGAAGACAAAAAATATCTCGGACACGAAGGAGCCAAGTTCTTCAAGCCAGTATTAAAAATAGCATAAAGTCTATTAGCCCGTAAAGGAGGAAATATTCTCCACAGGAACTCCATCAAAGAAAAAGATAAGTAAACTTTGAGACCATTTCTCCTTGTACCCAATTTTATATACCCTCTCTCTCTCTCTCTCTCTCTCTCTCTCTCTCTCTCTCACAATTTGAAGAAAAACGAAAGACAAGAAAAGAAGAAAGACATTTATGTTCATGGACTGTTCATTTATTATATATTTGACACGTTGAAGGTGTATATGTATGTGTAGTAAAAGATTGATATATTTTAATGTTCCCACGTGGTCGAAGTTGTTCTTTGCAGTGTCTTCTACGAGTTATGTCATATTTCTTTTCCAGCTTCTATTCGCTTTATGTTATCTTGCTTAAAATTGTCCTATTAATTCCTTTAAAATATCACACGGGAAACCGGAATTGCCGACTACTATAATTAATATTATTACGACTAAACCTAGAGGTCCATATCTTCCATTGTTCTAGGGGAGGAAGTCTAGCGGCCTTGGTGGGTGTGTGTATAGTGTGAAATTTGGAACCCCTTGCCAGCGGCGGTCAGTCTGGCCATAAATTAATCCCCCACATAATATGCCAGTTCTTATGTGCCTGAGAAAAAAACTCTGAACGAGGACTTATTCTACAAGGGATCAAGTGCCAATCTGCCCCGTCTTCACATGTGCGAAAATAAAACCTCGTTCTGGGATAAAAGTAAATTTTTCGCGTCACAATTGTCACAGAATAAAAAAATGTTCAGTTCAGACAAAATTTATAGGTCAATTCAGAAAAAATGATGTTTTTTTTCCCGTTCATATCAAAATGTTCAGAAAATGCGGAATTTTTGGAGAAGGCATAAAAAACATTTTCAGTCTGCAAACTTCTAGCCTATCATTAACTATTATTCTGATGAAAAAACAATGTAGAAAACTTATATAGAAAATATATATAATTATTTGCATAAAAAACTTCCCATCAACTATCTCAATTCTCATTTTGATCTAATAGAAATGTTAATTGGCTATGAGGAAAATCAGTTTAATTTGTTTGCATATGATTGCTTTTTATGTTAGCATATTAATCTTTTTTCCAAGGCAATTCTTGGAGAATCTGCTTATCAATACTAAAATATATCACTTTTATGCTACATAACTTTATCTCTCTGCCAAAGTCGAGACATTTTGTTTTTATTTTGTTTTCCTTTATTTTAACTCTGATCTACTGAAAAAGTGAAGTCCACGAGTTGGTCTGTTCGTTTCATCTTGGTGATTACAAACCAATTTAGTCTTCTGATTGGGATTGTGTAACTCGTTTTTATCTCAAAATCTCAATGAATTTATTATTACTTTATTCTTTTTTCACACAAGTTGTAACTAATATTTTTCTTTGAAGTGTGAGTGACATCAAGTTTTCTCAGATCTCTTGGACTCTTCTAAATATCCTCGCCGATTTTTATAGTGCTCTGGATGCATCGATTCAGAGACTCGGGCAATGTTGCGAGGATGCCGCAGTTCAGGCACTAATAGAGTATACAAAAAAGAAAAAAAAAAAAGAAAAAAAATGGAAAAAAGCAAAGTGATGCTGTAAAACTAATAACAATTATAATAGCGAAAAGGCTTCAACTAAATAACAATAACAAAAGGAGGTAAAACTAGTAATAAGTATTGGTTTAAAAGCTTAATGTAAGAGAAAAAAAAGCAATTAGAGAAAAATTAGTAATAAGAGTGAAAAATAGTTGATTTAAATATTTCACAATTACTACATTTAGATGTTTTCGACTAATGAACGTTCTCCTGATCGAATCATGTGATTCTGCGTATTTTGAAGATTTCGAAAAATATCCATTTGGATAGTAATGTGAGATTATGAAAAGACGAAAGGCCAATAACGTCTTTTTTAGTACAAAGAAAATATAATGTTTGGAATTGTTCTGTAATGTACTGAAATTTAACACGAGCAGAATCCGATTTCATGCGCACAGCACATATCTCGTAGCACGCAATATTACATTATACACGAACAAATGAAAGGTGGCAAACAGGTTATTTAGAGTACCTTCTGTTCCTTAGTGGTCACCCAACTCAGAACTGAACAGGCTCATCGTTGCTTAACTTCCGTATCCTAACAAAGACTAGTGGTTTCTGTATGACTTGACCGTAAGTTTTTACAGTGACCCGACAATATTTTTCGTGCATTCTGAGAAAAAAAATCCTAAATAAATTTTTCTACCCCCGAAAACTTTTGTGGTAAGAAGACTAAAGGCCAGTAATCTTTCCCCTCCCTTTTTTTTTTTTTTTTTTTTTTTAGAACAAAGAAAACGTGATTTTTTAAGTTGTTCTCTAATGTAACGAAATTTAACCCGAGTAGAGTCTGATTTCATGAACACACGAGCACAGCTTAAACTGTCATGTGATTCGAATTGTGTTGTTGATGTGCACGCATCTCGCACCAAGCAACACCACATTGTTCTACTTGGACAACGGATAGGTGGGCGTTTCTCTTGAACACGAAATGATTTCTTGCTTCTTATTTATTAACGACTGACTGATCGCTGCTTCGTGAGGCAGAGCCACTAACTTTCAGGTCAGATCTTTTCTCCACTTACAGAAAATATAAAATCGGTTTCTGCTGTTTATTCTGGATAATTATTATCATTATTATTAGCAGTTACTGGAATCCAAAAATTGCTTGCAAATTATTGATATTTGATAGGAATACTTGAAAAAATTTAATTCTGGGCAAACGATTATTAATGAATATCGACGCGGAAAAAAATTGTAGAAGTGTAAACGATTTGATATTTTGTTCGTTGTCGTCGTCGTTGTTATTTATTAAGTTTTACTTAGCATGACACTCAGGCCCCCAGGTTGCTCATAGTACCAACTGTTTCCTTTGTGGCCACCCGTCTCAGAAGTGAAGAGAATCATCGTTACTCAACTTCGGTGATCTGAGGAGTAAAGCATGTACTTATCATTTACTTAGCTTTGCTTACTAGGATGCACAAAGGACCCAGGTTGTTTATAGTACTAGTTGTTTATAGTTTCAAAATGGTCACCTATTTAACTACTTGCTCTGTCGATTGGTCTTAGAATACGCCGACTACATCCTCTACTGAGGAGTACGACCTCCTACCCCTCCAAAAATAGGATTACCTGAGTATTGCACTAACCTGTATCCGGTGATGAGACCAAGTTCTGGGACTCTCAGGAGTGTTAAGTTACCCCTTTGTGTTTTATAGCAGAGAATGACAACAAAACTGTTGTATAAGAATATAAACTGCTTCTTTTCTTTTCCTTTCATTATCCAAAATATACGTTTGGGTAGGGAGAGAGAGAGTCAAAAATGGCTGAGTTTGCATACACACCGGGGCGAGATGTAAATTTTCATTAAAACCTGTTCTCTCGTCGTTCTGCTTTCACTAGACAAGTACAGCGTCATCTAAAGGCATCGGACCATCTTAGTTTCTCCTCACTTCTCTACTTTCGTGAGTCTCGTAAATTTTAGGTTTTTCTCTACCTCTCTGGTGCAAGGCCAGATCCGAGAGCGACATGACGTCTACTAGCTGCTGTCTCTTCGCTCGTCTCGGTTGGATATGTAATATTCTGGACGTTCAAACAAATTCTTGTGGTTACCCTTCCAGCCTACCGTCTACACGTTGCACGTGGACACTCCTCCTTCTAGTATGCCACCTACGCAATTTACGCAGGACTTTCCTTGGGGAACACCTGCGCCCTGTTTTCTAAAGTAAACAGGTCAATTTACTGTTTATTTTTGTTTCAGCGCGACTGCCTTCTATCATGCTACCCACAAAATTTACGTGGCATATCAATCTTCAAGTCAATATCCAACATTTGTTGCCATTATTAACTCTAACCTGGAATGGTAACACCTGTTAGGGTTTCATATATGAGTTAAATTGTACTAGAACTACTTGCTACGATATAACCGAGCAAAAATGTTTATAATTAAAGACAATAAAGCGAGATTAAATTATTGACCACAGTTAAATGTCGAAAACATAAATAGTTTTGATTATTAGCAAACATTTACAAATGAATCAAATTTTGACATTTAACCCAAAATAAACCAACCCAACCAAAACCAGTTTTATTTTTATGATTTATGACGCATCTTTTTAGAAAATTCGTTGGGTTTTTTCTTCATAATTTTGGAATCAGAAAAAATGTTAAATTCT
The DNA here is from genome assembly GCA_963585895.1 of Sepioteuthis lessoniana. NCBI lineage: Eukaryota > Metazoa > Mollusca > Cephalopoda > Myopsida > Loliginidae > Sepioteuthis > Sepioteuthis lessoniana. Next base: position 40,247,165 of record OY757932.1, read on the forward strand.
GCCAACTACGCTGATATTTTTAGCTTTTCAGTGTCATCACTTGGGGTGGGGAAGGGAAAGAATATTGTTTATCTATGTTGTTATATGCTTGAAAGGAACTTTCAAGACGGAAACTAGAGTGAACTGTCTTCTACGAGGGCAAAGCTAAGTTTTAGCTCCCAAAAGAGTTTCATTTATCGACGAGGGTAGGCTGAAAAGTTCATTATGATGACGTCATATCTGATGTTAACTTTTTTAAACAATAGGATCCAAGCGCTGAAACACCGACGCAGACTGCAAAGGGGACTATGTTTAAAAATAAACTTAATTAGGGAGTATCCTGATCAACCTATAAAATGGGCTTACAGGTTGTTTAATATATTACAACATTTCTCATTTCTACAATGTCCAGCAGAATATGTTCTTTTTGGTTTGATAATAAATAAAAACGCAACATTCAATTCAAAATTTCATTTTGCTACGAATAAAGAACAATATTTGTCGTTTTGTTATCATTATCACTTTATTTTAAAGATTATATCATCGAAATGCTTACCCTCACAAGCTATACATTCCTAAAGCCTCACCCTGAAGATCTGCAACACTTGCTAGAAATTGCAATTTCATGACGATTATTCGTCATGAAATTATTATTCCTCATGATTATTCGTCATGAAATCTTTCAGCTCGTCAGTTGTCTGCGGCTTATATTCAAAAACTTGAGACTTCGGGTATTCTCTGTGGAAATAATCATAAGGGTAAATATCTGGTGAGCAACCTAGTCATAAATATCATTCTGTAGGGACATGAGGGACCATGGAAATATAATCACTGAATTGCAATGACAGAGTCACTATATTAAAAAAAAAAAAAAAAGTTTCAATCGAAAACACACGATTTTCACCATTTCACGCCATGATAGCAACTGACATATCACGGTTGCTGTTCAAAGATATATCACACGCTTACCATATATATATATATGTGTGTAAAGTTGGCGACCTTTGTCGAGGGTGACCCAAAGGTTCCCTTTTCAATAGCTACTACATAATGGTGTAGGGGAGGGCGCAACTCCATTCCTAGGATTGCTCCACTTTACCCTTGATCCTCACCTTATAGTGCTGAGTGCTAAGCAAGGCGGCATCAAGTACCATTTCTTGAGTCTTTGGTATGACACGACCTGGGATTGAACCCCGGTCTCTCGGACCATTGGCGAACACTCAACTTATTAGGTCAATATATATATATATATATATATATATATATATATAAAAATCTCAGATCTAAGTTACGGTTAGGTTCAGTGGCATATCAAACTTCGTGGATTATTTAATGCTTAAGCCATCCTTGTAGCAGAAGAGTAGTACTACTTTTTAATCTATGACTGCAGTGATAATACGTTTCATACTTTTCTCAAAGATATTGGTCCGAATGTAAACGTAATCTTGCAACTAAAGTTCGAACTCATAACAATGTTGCAGTCCAGCACGCTACCCACTATGCCACGAGGACTTACATGGTTTTATATTTATATATATATATATATATAAATCATCGTAGTGAGATTATATTTGAGTAATGCGATGAGATGACAAAATATTATCCGTTTAATTTTCAACTGAAAGTTTGTTTAGTGGGGTTTGCATTCCCATTGAACGGCATTTTTTTAATCATCAAAATTCTCGATATAACAATGTAGAATATTTCCCTTATTCCTTGATAGAATGATTTATATCACCATTGATCTCTATCACAACAGGCATCCATTAGGTTCATGGGTCATCTAATTATTTTTAAAAGATGATTAATGAAAAAACAAATAAAAAAACATAAGCAAAACTAACCAACCAGAGAAAACAAAATAAATTAAAGAACAAAATATAATAGTCATTCGAGCTTGTGCAACGCAGACCCCACTCGCGTTTCGGTGACGTGATGATTATGGCCTCGAATTTTCCTGGAATTGGGTAAGACGAATTTACTCCTTCATTTTCATCTTCACTGATGATTGTTGTCCATTTCTGTTAAATCAATAGCAATGATCACACTTCGGATAAACTTCATCGCACTCAAATCGACTTGAATAGAGACGCGTCTACAGCGTTTTGTCTTTGTTTAAGTTTTTCCAATAAATCGTTGTTGCCCGCATCATCTTGTCGTGTGGGCGGTCAGTGTAAGTTTTCAGCGCAACGTTATCGAACGGTCGGAATTTGTAATCTTAATCAATTGGAAGCCAACTTTTGATTCTTGCTGAGATTTCCCACCCACTTGCGACAGGGTAGCTGGGGTTGAAAATGCGGACAGGTTAGAATTACAAGAACATCTTTCCATTTTCCATCTATGTTTTTTATATGAATGTGGATGGTACATTTGTACAATATCATTTCTACGCCTGACCGTGTGACACTATATAAAAAAAAAATAAGTCACGGATTTTGTTTCCGCTCTATCAGTGGAGCTTAGAATACACTGCTTATATCCTCTGCAGAGGGGTAAGAGCCCTCCGAAAAAAAAAAGGGGTGTCCTTGATATAACACTAGCTACATCTGATAGACTATACGTTTTAGAGATCTGGGGAATGTGAAATACCCCTTCATTGGATAATGGAAGGGTTATACCTTTTACGGTCCCATTTATTATTGATATAGATCTGTTTGAAAATTATTCATATTCGATTGGACCGTGTGCAAAAATTATCCTAAGAAACAATTACAACCTCCCTAAACTTGAATATACAATGAGCACGATTCTCTAACCTCTTGACATAAATAATCTAAGATAGGTTGATATGCCGTTAAAATCAATCAATTGATCAGTCGATCAGATTTTGTTTGAGTTATCCTTTTTTGCCCGTTGGAAATCATACAAAGCTTCAACAGAGACAGTTCATTAAATCCATTAAATATGTAAATTTTCGATCATTTGTAGACAAGTGTGCAATGCGGATGTTTTCATATTATAGATATTATTATAATTCTTCTAACTTCGTCGGTATACTGAAAATATCATAAGTATTTGAACCAAAAATTGCTTGTTTTGTAGAAATAACTACAGGAAAATAATACAATAAGAAACAATCTTACAAGAATAAAAGATTTTCCCGCACTGATAAATACACTTCTTATGGTCACATTAACGAAGGTTAGATTTCTAGAAATGTTTTTTTACAGAATTAAATTGTTACATTTTTCTAAAATCTTATTCAAAATTGATTAATGAGATTGAATGTCTTGGGTATGACATTAAACTGTATTCGGTGGTGAGACTTTAGCGGGGAGTGCAAAATACTCCTTCATTTCCATTACTTTAGCGGGGAGTGCAAAATACTCCTTCATTTCCATTACTCACAGGGTCTTTGTGACTCTTGCGGGCAGTGCGAAATACTCCTTCATTATCATTACTTATAGGTTTATTGTGACTTTAGCGGACAGTGCGAAATACTCCTTCATTACTATTAATCACAGGGTCATTGTGACTGTAGTGTGGAGGGCGAAATACTCCTTCATTACCATTACTCAAAGAATTATTGTGACTTGGAGTGGAAGTACCTGTTGGGGTCTAATTCATGAGTCATGTAGATCCTTTCGGAAATGATTATGTTTATTAGATTGAAATACTTAAAACTATATAATTGTGTGCATACAAATGGATGTTATTTCAAAATAGGAATTGTTATTTGAAACCCTATAATTGAATATAAATTATTAGTATTAGATAGAAACACTCGAAACCATACAACTGTGGGCAAATTATTTGTATTAGATAGGAATACTTGATCTCATAACCGGAACATTAAAAATTTGTCTACAATGGTTTATGCGAAAATTTTAACAGGGTTGATAAAATAGTAAATTTAGCTTAAAAAGGATTAAAAACATTCTCAACTCATATGAAAACAAGTCACTTTTAGAAAAATAAAAACAAAGGCATTCGTCTTTTTTTTTTTCAATAAAATTTTCTTTTACAGTTTTTAGAAGCAATATAAAAATATACAGTGGACTTTAAATTTACAAATTCACAGGAAAAGATAAACCGTATGCTCATGTTGATATCAAGATATTTGCCAAAAATGAAAAAGGACTTGAAATCTTGATACAAGTTTTAAGAATTTTACTGCCAGGATATAGAAATGGAATTTTGCATTGAAAAATATTCCATACTCATAAGGAAAAGTGGGAAAAGAAAAACAACAGAAGGAAGAGATTTGCTAAATCAAGAAGGTATCAGAATGTTTGGAGAGAAGGAAAATTACAAGTACTTGAGGATATTGGAAGCCGACACCATCGAACACATGGAAAAAAAAAGAAAAAAAAAAAAGAAAAAACTACTTGAGAAGAACAAGAAAACTTTTCGAAACCAAGCTCTGCAGCAAAAATCTCATCAAAGAAATAAACACCTGAGAAGCCCCCCTTGTAAGATATTCTGGACCCTTCTTAAAATAGGAGGAACTCAAATATATAGACCAGAAGACAAGTAAATTGATTACGACGCAGAAGGTTTTACACTCGAGAGATGACATAGACATACATTTGTCAAGGAAGAAGATAACGCACCAGCATTGAGGATTGGGTTGATACATCAATACAAAAAGACGAGAGATGCATTAAAAAGCGCAAAGAAAGACTAATTGCTGCAGAAAGTAACAGAAATGGTAAGATAAGAGCAAACAGAAAAACAATGAAAACTAAACAAAAAAGGGAAGTAAGACAGCTGTTTTTTCAAGCAAAATTTGACAAGATGAAACGGTTAATCACATAATAATCGAATGCAGCAAACTAGTAGAAAAGAAATACGAGTCTTGGTACGACTGGGTAGGAAAAGTGATCTACTATGAATTGTGCAAGCGATTAAAATTTGACCTTACAACAAAATGTTTTTTGTATAAACCAGAATCCGTCCATTGAATGAAACGTATGAAATTCTCTGGTATTTTGAGATACAAATATAACACCTAATCCCAGCTAGAGGACCCAAACATAGTTTTAATTAACAAAGGAAAAAGTATTTGTTATCTAATGGATTTTATCCTTCCAGCAGACCGTAGAGTGAAAATAAAAGAAAGGAAAAAAATAGACAAATACCTGGATTTTGCCAGAGAACAAAAATTAAAAGCCCCTACCCCATACAAAAAAAACTAACTGTGAAATTTGATGGTGACAATGATACGAATTGCTGTTTTATCGCTGGAGAGGGTCTCTAAAGAGTTGGAAAAAAAGACAAGGGGAATTGGAAACCAGAGGAAGAATAGAGACCATCCAGATTACAGCATTATGATCGGCTAGAATACTGAGACGAGTCCTGGAGACCTGGGGAGACATGATGTCCTTTAGACTCCAGTGAAAAATCACCAACTAAAGATGGCGTGAAAAACTTGCAAGGAGTGAAATAATAATAGTTCAAAATTTCAATAGATAAGTTTCACTGGAAAATATTCAGAACTCAAGTTAGTTTCTTTGTAGCAGGAATTTTGGACATCAATTCCTTAAGCTTTAATGAGTCACAAACATCACAGCCACAATAATCAAGTATTAGACTATCTCACCGGGTATATGCACACACACACACACACACACACACTATATATATATATATATATATATAGTTAATGGCAAGTCGACCGCATTTTCATACTTACCTATGTAGTGCTTTTTTGCCCCTGGTGAAGAGTACATTTATTGCACACAGACAATCACACATATTTGAATATTAAACGACGTGCCCATCAGACTCGGAAGGTATTCAGTCATTTTCTGACACTTCATTCATCGGATAGAGGCGAAAAGGTTTCACACATCATAAATCGATAATATCAAATTAGATGGATACTGTGTACAGACGTTGTGTATCAGCTTGTCTCATCATTCCAATTTCAGACCGCCACGTTAAAGGACAGTAAGCAGAAGAAGTCGTTGCTCACCTGTTAAAGCTGTTGCTTATTTCTGTTTATTTCTGCAAAACAGACGCCGATATAGCGTGTTGTATCATATGTTCTCTTCGTAGAGCAATTTATAAGTGCAGTGAGTTTGCTTCTCACAATCTGCTTAGTTATTATGGATTTGTGTCAAGATAAGTTTTGAAAATGTTCATACTGATAACCATTAAACTACCTTAACCCTCTCATATATATATATATATATATATATATATATATATATATATATATATATATAAGTCATTCAGAGGAATTTTTTTTTAAAGAGAAAATTTTTTTAGAATTCTTTTTCATAAATGTAAACTTTGTATTATTAGGAATTAGTTTTTTGTGAAAATTATTTTAATCTCGGAAAAATATTTGTTTTGAGGCAATTCAAAACAGCACTGAATCAAACAGAATGCGCCCGACTTGAAAAGAGGTCTGTCATCAAATTTTTAGTTGCTGAGAAGGGCAAACCATGTGAAATTTACAGAAGAATGTTTAATATATATATAGAGAAGCATGTTTTAGTAAAGAAAATTACAAATGGGATAAATTGTTTAAAGAAGGTCACAATTGTATTCAAGATACAAAGACAGACTTGACAGGCTTACAATGGTGAGCACACCTGAAATGGTGAATTCAGTTAATGCACTCATTTTAGCTGACAGAAGAGTTACAATAGAGGAAATATTTGAACAACTTGGAAATTCCGTGGGTATAATACTAAAAATTGTGCTTAATGACCTTGCATTTTCTAAGCTCAGTTGTCATTAGGCTTCACTAGCACAAAGCTTCATACTTGCAAGAAGATTAGTAGAAACCATCAGTTTGATTTGGAACAGATGCCACGTCCTCCTTACAATCCAGATCTTGTCCCATCTAATTTCTGCTTGTTCGGCGTAAAACAAAATTTTCAAGCGGTAATGAAGTGAAGTTTGTTAAAAACTCATTTAAAAAAATCTTTGCTGAAGGAATACGGAAGCTTGTTTTTCGGTGGGAAAATTTATTTTTGAGAATGGAGATTCTATTGAAAAATAAAGCAAACATTTTTACAGTGTGAATATGCGTCGTTTTATTGCAAAATTCACCTTATTTATTAAAAAAACCCTCGTATATATACATTTATGAATTTGAGAATGAAAAATGCGCCATACTGATAATGAAAAAGGGGGAAAAGAGAAGCAACGGAAGGCAAAGAACTGAAAAATCAAGAAAGAATCGAAACATCTGTGAAAAATAAAACTACTCAGATCCAGAAAATCCTGAAGAGCCGTTTGGTGAAACCAAGGTAGACTCGCTCATGGTCATGTAGGAATTATTTTCATTATATATATACATATATATATATATATATATATATATATATATATCACCTACTCATTTATTTCTCATGATATATGTGTATATACACATATCTACACCTACCCATATGTACTCACATACACATATGCATACGTCTACTTCATGTGTATCCTGCTTGCAGCTAGATACGCATGAAGTAGTGCATCTGAGTGTCCATGTCGTCACGGGTGAAGGTTTGTGTGGACCCATTTATACCTTTTTGGATGAGCTGATCATAGAAGAATAGCGCAACAATTTGCCACAGATTCTCCTGAACAGCATTCCTTGAGTTTAAGATTCAGTTTTTCTTTTTCTTAAACCTTTTGCCTTACCAAGGTTAGAGAGCCTAATCTGCCCTACTATTTTATCCATAGGTTTTAGGAGAAAAGATGGATTAATACCTTTCCCAAATCTTTCTTTGCCATGTCCATGTTATCTCATGTGTAATTTCCAAAATTTGTCACTTGAAATAACCATGCAGATATTTTTTATTCTTATTTGTTTTTTTTGTTGTTGTTCTTCTGTTTATATTATTGATACTGGCTGTTGTAATCACTTTTTCTTTGTTCTTTTTTTGTAAATTCTTCGCAATGCTCAATAAATAACCTCTTCATCCTTCTTTTCTCAACACATTGAGTTTATTTGTCTGTGTGTAAGACCTTATGTATCATCATCAGTTTTTTTAAAATATTTGGTCTGATTTCCTCCTTTGTCAATTTTGAAAAAGATCCAAAGTATTATACAAAGGAAATTACTCTTGTATATATTTCTATCATGAGCTTTCTACTGCAGAATTTAGTCTCAAGAAGTTTTCTTCTTCAGTACTCTTTTTTTCTTGCTTGATAGCAACCACTTTTAATATTCACTGGTATTTGTTGTTTTATTTTTCACAGATGTTCTGATTCTTTCTTGATTTTTCAGTTCTTTGTCTTCTGTTGCTTCTCTTTCCCCCTTTTTCATTATCAGTATGGCGCATTTTTCAATCTCAAATTCCATTCCTAAATCCTCGATGTTATTGTTTGTTTAAGGGTCTCTGGTTCTTTTTCGTTTTTGCCAAATACCTTAATATCATCTATGTTCATGGAGTGGTTTCTTTTTTCCTTTGTAGATTTTTAGTCTCCTGTGTGTTTCCTTTGTATATAATTTAGTGTCATCATTGATATAACAAATAGCAGTGGAGTTTAACCTTTGTTAGGGTTTGTCCCCTTATTGCTTATTCCTCTCTATATATTTAATGAAGTTTATATCTTAAACATCTGTAACAAATTCAGACATTCTATTATCAATGTTTGCGAGATCGTGCCATATGCATTTTTCTAGTTTATCGATGCCATGATTATATTTTTCCTCCTTAATTTTTTCTTCTTTAGAATGTGTCTAGTTATTGTAATTATTTCACTTCTTGCGAGCTTTACACACCAGCGTTAGATGATGATCTATCACTGGAGGCTGAGTGATAGCAAATCTTGAAGATTCTTCTGAGTATTCGAGCCGATCATTAATAACTATGATCTCGATTATTCTTCTGATTTCTAATTCCTCCAGTTTCCTTTCTTTGTCTTTAGGAACCATTCCAATCGAACAAATAGCTGTTAGTAACAGCGCCACCCTCATGTTTCACAGTCTATTTTAGTTCTCTAGCAAGGTCCAAATAGTTATCGAAGTTTCACTTTCTTTCATTTTCACTCAATGGTCCACCTGAACGGCAAAATCCACCAAATGTCAAATTTTTCTTCTTGTTAAATTGCACTAAGTCTCGTCTTCTGACCGTGATGAAGTGTACATTTGTATCTCGAAATACAAGATAATTTTATATTTCATTCTCGTGCATGGATTCAGGTTTGTGCATATACCATTTGGTAGTATGGTCAAATTTTAATCTCTTGCAGATCACTATTCCCTCCCAGTCGTGTCTAGACTTGTGCTTCTTCTGTGCTAGTTTGCTGCAATTATTTATTATATTTCATAAGTGTATCATCCATATATTCTGTTGCACGTATAATCAATTTGTGCTTTAACATCACTAGCCTATGTGGCATTGTTTTGTGTTGTTATAAAAAGATATTGAGTCTCTCTTGAGGTTTCCACTTCTTAGCGTTGTCCAGATCTTTTTGTGTACAATCACTTCAGTTTGTCCCTTGAAATATCGATACAGTTTTTTTTCCATTTTTGTTTATTAGTTTTTCTTGTTTTTCTATTTGGCTTTCGTGAAGTTTATGACTTTGTCGGATATTTTGTACATTTTCTAACATTCTATTATCCAAGTTTGCAGGGACATATCATAGGCCTTTTTGTCGTCAATCTATTCCATGGTTATATTTTTCTGTCTTGTTTTGGCTTCTTTGAGGATGTTCTGATTTATATATAGAGTATATTACTTGTTCCACTGTGGCATCCTTTTTGTTCCTTTGGAAACTGTCTGCCGCATACATATATTTCTTCTCTAAATTATGTGGTGAGGATTTTCTACATCATGCGTAAACACGTTATTGGTCTATAGTTGCTGGAGATGTTTTTTTTTAAAGTTTTTCTGGATCTAAGTAGTTTTTACCTTCGTCATCTTTTCGCTTATTTTGGCTTCTTCGATGCATTTACTCAGTTGCTGAGACAATCAGTCGTGGATGGATGTGAATTTTTTGCACCATAATCCATATATGCCATCATGGCTCGGTGTTTTCCGATTTTGTTCTGTCTTGAGTGTTGCTCTGAGTGAGTCCCGAAACTTTCTTCAAGCCCTAGTAATTCTTTTGTCATGTTATTTATCCATTCAGCCTTTCTTTTATATACTTTCTGTTCCTATATTTTTCTCCAAAGATATTTTGTATCATTTGCATTCGGTTGTTCATTTGTTCTTGTGTTGGACTTGTTGGTCGAATTTTCTTTCGTTATTTTAGAAGGTCCTTTTCATTTCTATTGTTTGACTCTCTTCCAGTATCTTTTGAGTCTTCGTTTTTTTGCAATTATCTTTTGATTTATTTCTTCCAGTTGTATTGTTAGTCTTGTCGGTTGGTATCTTTTTTCGGTCTTTTCATTCTATTAAGTCCTTGTGTATTTTGCTTTTGTACTTTCGCTTGTTCTCACAGTTTATTTGTCCTTTTAACTTCATTTTCCTTCCAGGTTTTGTCTTTCTGTTTGGGGTTCTTGAAGGAGTGCCATTTTTTACTGACTAGTTTTGTTCTTACATAAATTAGATCATTGTGTTCAGTGATGTCTATTGAGATGTTTTTCAGTAATTCATTGGTATGATACCCGGCTGGGACTCGCATCGTGGCTATTAAGAAGAAAGCACTTGCCAATCATGACACTCAGATCTGTCATCTAAGTCCCACGTTGATTTGTGCTTGTAATTGACATTTTTCATGGGTAGTATAATGTAGCTATACAAACCCAGGGGTTGATTATTATCCGTGTTTACAGGTGTGACCTAGTATTGTTCCAAGGAAGAACAACCTTCAGTGGGCGACAAAAGAAAAAAATAGATACGTTTTTAAATAATTACGTTTTAAATCTAACAATGTCTTTTTATTTTATCAGATTTTCGGTTTTAAACTTTCTTTATTCTTCCTCTTTTGTATTTATACTTTATTCCCATCTAATTTTTTTCGGCCAAACGTTTTTAGCGCTATGAGACTTTACATTTTCTTCATATTTATAATCAGAGTTTCAGTTACTTTTTTTATTGATACTCCAATCATAAGGTGGTTGTGGCGGTGGGGGTAGTGGTGATGAGAATCTTTCTCCATTTTGAGGGAATATATCATTATTATTATTATTATTATTATTAAGTTGTAAGTTGTACTGGATTTTGCTTTATTCTATAATTTGATACATAGGATCTTCGGAGTAATGGCAACAAAGGGGTGTCTCTACACTACCCTAAACAGGAGCCTCACCACCGGATGCAGTTTAGTGTTATTTTTTGGGAAGTTTTACCTTTCTCATAGGTAAGTTGCGACTTGTATAGCAAATTGCTTTATTCGACAATTTAGAACACTTTTGTACTTTTGTACCTTTCTTTTGCTAAGAGTAACATATAAAAATCAGATCACTAACAATGATCCCTCTTCAGAAATTACAGTGATTAGAGCGAGCGCTTAAGCAGACAGAATACTGTTATCATTTAATTGCATTTTGATTGTAAATTTCTTTAGAAAAAAATCACGCTATGATGAAGTGTTTTTTGTGTAATGGCAGTATGCATACAAAAATGATACCATTACAAAAATAGATATACTTTTTCTTTTCATTTTCTTTCCCTTTTTACCCCCTCCCCGACAGCAGGGCTTAGAATACGTAAACAGTATCCCCTGCAAAGGAGTTAGATCCACCCACCCCAGTGGTTAAGCTGTAGTTCTAGAGCTCTGGTAAGTGTAGAGTCACTTTTTCGTTGTCATTACTTCCAGGTACACTCTGACCAAGAATGGTATTACTTTTTAGGCTTTCATTTAGGTGTCAAATAGATCTCTTTGAAAATCTTTAGTATTCATTAGAAATACTTGATACCATATAATTGTGTGCAAATTGTTTATATTAAGTGTAGTTACTTGACGCTATAACTATTTACTAAGGATTATTATTATCAGTTACTTGAAAGCATACAATAGCTTGCAAGTGATTAGTATTAGATAGGAATAATTGGGAACATATAACTATGTGCAAATAAATAAAATAGGAATAGAAATAGGAAAATTGAATTGGAAAATTGAGTTGAAACCATAGAATCAGATAAGAATATCTGAAATTATATAGCTGTGGGGAAATTATTTATATCAAGAATAATTACTTAAAGCTGTAATAGTTTACAAATGATTATCATTAGTTACTTGAAACTAGAAAAAGTGACTTCGTCATTAAATAATGCAACAACAGTTGACATCACATAAAACCAACCAACCAACCAACCAAGCTTTCCTTTAAAAAGATTAATTTGAATATCCTGCTTAAAAATATTTTTTGAATATTTTCCTTGTAAAATGTAACTGAAAATTCTCGACTTTAATGAAAAAAATCGCAACAAGATCTCATCCTCAACCGCTAGCAAATGTTACTAATAAGTCACATCATTTAAAATCTTTTTTTATACTAAAGTTATTTTCTTTCCCCAGGATCGTTAGTCATGGTTCAGCCTCGTTCTAAAATCTTTCTACTCTCACAGATTCGAGGCAGCGTCCACTCGGAGCCTCAAAGGAAAGAAACGTTCAGTGTAATTGCTTGTTCTATTGATCCACGATAATCAGCTCAGTAAATAACCATTTCAGTGATTTAATGATAAGGAAAAGACTCTATTTTCCCCATTCAGTTGTGTTTTTTTTATCCAAGCTATAATCAGCAACGCAAAGGCGCTATAACTCATGGCTTCGTTTCAAATATGACATTGCAAACTGCAGTTTTGGGCCGGCCGTGCATGAGAGACCAAAACATTGCAATAGTTAAAATGATTCTATAAAGAACGAACTATATTTTCACATACTTATGAACAGTGATTGAATAAAAGATAAATTGGGAAAGAATGTTTACGGCAGCTTTTTGATGTAGGTCGGGTGTAGAGGATATTCAAAGTTTAATGTGGCAAAGATCCACAGCTCGATGTTGTAGATAAAAAGGGTGAAGTATATTGCTCAACCAGTATGTCTCTCTCTTTCTACGTGTTCCCTATCGAGTCGTATGTATTACACTTTACTCGTGTGTTGTTTTATCAGCTTCTTTTTCCCTATAACCATATTCTTCATTGGACAGTGATTACTGATAAGGGTTGGTTGGTTGGTTTTACGGCATATCAATCCTTGTTGGATTATTTTAGGCTAGTCAATGTAACAATTATGTTCTCCAATTATACACAGTACAAAAATCTCTTTTCAAAAACAATTTAAACTGGTAAGCATCTCATTATCTCAAATAGATTTATTTGGCCCATTAATGGGACCTTAACACTGGGTCTGAATGGAGCTGGGAATAATGGAAATTAAGGGGGAGACTCTACACTCCTCAAACTTACAAAATTGGAAGCTCACCACCGGATGGACTTTAGTATCATATCATTTTTTTTGTGTGTGTGGGGAGAGTGTCTTACACATTTGTAGGGGACCTGCCGATGGAGAGGACTGATAAAGGCACAAAAGGTAACTATTGAAGTTGTGAACAATGATGCTTTAAATATACAGTAATAAATAAAAATTATTAATGAATAACAGAGGACTGACCCTTTAAAATGAGTATGCAAATTAGATATCCTGTATATATATATATATATATATATATATAAGGTGCAAAGGGTGAATTGCCGTCTAAATTACGCAAAAATGAAAATAATACCGACATCTTACTTTATCATATATGCTTACCAAAATTACCTTAAAATATCTTGAAACACTATAGATTAAATCTATTCCAAGATACACCCATTTGCTTCAACCACAGCCTCCAGACGACTTAAGAATCTTCTGAATGCCTTTTCGACTGTTTCTTTGTATAAATTGGTAAATGCTACCATTATCCTTTCCTTCAGTTCATGTTTTGTGTTACTCTGGGTTTTGTTGTTCCTTCGCTTTGCTATATCCTACTCATAATAATCAAGAAGATTTCAATCTGAGGCAGCCAGATGTGGTAGGAAATATTTTCTTACAGCTTAGACTGGTTTCACCTGCTTGTGTAGCATGGCCCAAAGTCATGTTTCCAGATATAAGAGTTTTCTAGGAGCCTCCCTCTTTATCCAGGGTAGCACTATCTCCTCTAGGCACTTGATGTAGGCCTTCAAGTTGAGTTTGAGGCCATGTAGGAAGATAAATGAAAAAATAAAATCACCATTGTTAGTAACCACTCAAAACATCATGATGGGGACTGGGTGTTTAGTTTCCATTACTCTCAGTATAACTTGTGAGTCAATGATTGTTCTATGAATTCACCATCTGATCCTGGCAGAATTTTTTCTCATCTGAGAAAAACCAAAGGGTGTTCGGTTGGAGGGGAAGCTCGAGTTTGTTAAAATATTTTGCAGTGCAGTTTTTCTTCTTATTCTTCATGGCTTGTGATAAAAATTGGACCTTTTTAATCTTGTATGAGAAATACCAAATATCTTCATGCACTCCCTGCCTGATAAGAAACTCAGCCCACCCATATCCCTGGCTCTGGATCTGATTGCTTTGCTGGGATCGTTGTAAATTATGGCCTGGAGAGTAGCAATAAATTCGGGAGTTCTCATCAAAATGATCAGAGTGAAGCTTCCAAGCTATCGTACCTGCATAATCGCCGTTGGATTCATCCATCTAACTCTCTTCGAATCCTTTGCACTATCCCTAGATTGACACCCAAATACTGTGAAATCTTCGTATTGGAACTTCCGTGGTGAATGCCACCCAGTACAGCGAGCAATTTCCAAATTTCTGGAGGAATGAATTGCGTTATGTTGCTTTTTTTCCTCGCAGACAGAACTCCACTGACTGTAGTTTGCTGCACAGAAGACAAAACCTGAAACAAACAAAGCACATGCGTGAAATTTATAATTTTAAATTGAGACAATTAACCTATCTCAGGTTATATATATATATATACATGTGTGTGTGTGTGTGTGTGTGTGTGTGTGAATTTATGTGCATGTTTGAGCTCCCACACAAATATAAAAAATAATCTACATCATGGTAAATCAACGAGCAACGTGTATCATACTTACAGTTAAATGCCATTTGTTTTAACAATTTAACATGATGTAGGCGGTTTTGATATCAGTGTAGGTGCGGAAACACGCACATAAATTTGCATTTATTCACATACACAGACACAGACACACACACGCATATATATATATATATATATATATATATATATATATATATATATTCTCTTTCTCTCGGAGAGTCATAGACTTTGACAATAAATGTGACAGTAATATAGTGATTGGGGCCACTTGGTTTAGATGACCCATTTCGCAGGTTTAATAAAAGTATGAATTTTCATTGGTTAATATGAACACCCGAGAAAAGAAAGAATACTGGATTTTGCAGTTAATAAGAGCTGTGCAAATGAAAGATGCCATTTAAGAGGTTTAGGGGCTCTAGCCCTTTCTAGGCTCTTCGTTAAGACCATATAAAAAATTACAAAATAATTTCTCTTACCTTCTCTAATGACGGTTGAATTTTAACAACCCATCATCAGAGCAGTTTTGCACATATTAACATCTGAATGAAAGTGGGAAAATAAAAAAAAACTTTTAAGATATAAGCTCTTGAGACCGAGAGCGAGCGCCAGCAAGATCGGCTTGTAATGTAACAATACCTAATAATATACGTTTTGCTTGTATAATGTTTACGTGGAAATGATAGAATGCAGACATATTTAGTAAATAAAAAAAAAATAACATTCCATAAAAGAAATGTTGAGAGTGTACTCATTTAAAGTCGATAAACTATCTATCTATCTATCTATCTATCTACCTATCTATTTCTATCTATATCTTACAAAATTTAACTTTGTATTAAAATTGTTAGGGGTGAATTTATTAATAAGCAATATTATGTATATTTTCTAATTTAAAAGTCTACACAGTGAACTCCAAATAATCTGAACAAAGTTCATCAAAGGAAAACTCAATCAAAATAGTTGAAAACGCAATTGTTCACCATTACGCCGCTGCCAATAGAGAAGCTAAAACAACAAGCAAATTATTGGAGCTCTCCAGTCGTAATGAATTCGAATGCATTTCACGAGTTAATCAATTGCTTCTAGCAATTTACCCGACGCCATTTTCTTCATTATTTCTTTGACAATTTTTTATAACGTGCCAATTCCCATACAATGACTACCTTATGGAATTTGCTCTTGAGTGAACTTTTGTTTGTATCTTCAACAGAGAAGGTTTAAAAGAAATAATCAAATTTTGTTTCATTTAAGGGAAAAAGACGAAAAAATAGAAGCGGAAGCGAAATTGAATTTGCGGATACTGTTTCGAATTACTGAAAGAATATTGTAAATGACTATCCTTCAAATGGACAGCGAACAATTTTTTGACTGTCGGCAAGAAATATTTTAAGATCAGAGAGGATGAAAATATAAAATTAAAAAAAGACAAGGAAAAAGATGACTACAAAAGGAGAAAAAGGGACAAGAAATAAAGAAAGGTACGTCCCCCACTTCAAAAAAAAAAAAAAAGAAAAAAAAGAGAAAAGATAAAAATGTGAAGGTGAGTGAGAGAAAAATTAAAACGAAGATACAAAAAGTGAAAAAAAAAAAGAAAAAGAAAAAAATGAATCCAAAAAGTAGAGGAAGAAAAGAAGAATAGAGAAAGGTGAGAAAGAGAGATAGAAATGAAAAAATTATTTCGAGATAAGGGAAGATAATAAACGTTCTCGTGGTAGATGGCGGGTTAATATCTCACAAGCAGATCATCGTTATTTACTCATATAGAGCTTCAATATTCACGTTAACTGCGACAGGAGGTCGTCGTTTTTTAAAATCTTGTTGAGTGGAGTTCGCCTCTTTCAACGGATTTATGACACATTCGGATCCAATTTTGATCCGTCCAGTATTTTGTTGGTTCCACTTAAAACGGCATTTTTCTTCCAGTCGGATGATTCAGGATTTGATGATGGGATATTTGCATTCAATAGAAACATGCATTGTGTAACAGTTATCATCTTTGGAAATAGACTCGAAGGACCGAGTTCAAATCCTGGACGACACAGTCTGTGTTTCACTTTACGCTAAGAAAAGCATTCCTCCATCACTTCTCTCCCTCTGCAATGGGCAAATAGTAGGGTAGACTGGCTATTTAGTCAAAGTGAGGCAATCTATTTATGAAAAGGAAAAACTGAATTTAAGACCCGAGGAGTGTTGTTTTGAGAATCTGTGGCGCAGTGTTCCACCATTTTTCTGTTTGTAGCTTATCAAGAAAGTGGAACTGATTCTACACAGGTCATCACCACACTAAAATTATACCTTTTACACACACATACACATACACATACATATAAACGCATATTAATATGCATGTATACACCGACGGAAAATAAATAAAATTGCAACGCCTTGAAAATGTGTTTCAATTTATTCACGATTAAACCTAGTGGTAATATTGTCGGATTGCAGTAAAAATCATATATAAAGCTCAATATGTGCACAGGTTCCAAAATAAAGGGATTTCAAACGGTATAAGAGTCCATATCAATGTGTTATACATCCTCCTTGTGTACCGTGGCTACACTAAAACGGTTTATGATCGTATTCAACGTACTATTTCTGCACTGTAGTTGCTGCAATAGATAAAAGAGTCTGTGCTTTGTGGTCAGGGAAGTGTATGATGGATAGCTGCCTTGGACTGCAATATTGGGAGTAGGTTTTTCGGAGAGTGGCCAGTGGGACAACAAAACATAACTCGGCTTTTTACTTGTCTTTTCTTTGAGGGTTGGTCAAATTCTCGTCCGTCCTTTGGTCTCCCGAGAAGCAAGCAGTTTCCCGTTTTCTTTCTGGATGCAAGATGTTTCTCGCGAAATAAACGCAGGGAATTTCTGTTTTACTATTATTATATGTCTGTCGATAGTCAAAATACGACTGGTTTTTGGAGTGTGCGTGAGAGAGAGAGAGAGAGAGAGAGAGAGAGAGAGAGAGAGAGAGATGGCAACTGTCGTGGCTCGTTTCTGAACTAGACTCTTCGATTTGGGGGATCAAAACTTTTTGAGTGTCCACGTTGCTGGTCGGAATGACTCTCTTAAACACACAATATGTCGCTCGCCTACCTTCGCTGACTTCTCATACAAGAGATATCCTCTTACTACTCAAAATCCTTCGCCTAAATTCTTGTATGAACTTCAACGGATGGTCGCTACGTTGTCTGGAATTTATTTATTTGTCTGTGTGTGTGGGCCGATCGGTGATTCATTTTATTTACCAACTTCTTTCATTCATTTAGGCTTGATTGGGTCATCCTCTTATATATTTCTTCATCTAAAACAAATCTTAAACTAAGCAGTACCATTTACCCTCTGACATATTGTAAAATATTAATACATATATATATATATACACTATCGGAAAAAAAAATTTCAACACCTTGTTTCAATTTATGCAAGATTAAACGTACAGGTAACATTGCCTGATTATAATGTTATCCAAAAATGGTTAATTAGCTTTGTGGTCTGTATCTATTCATCACCATGGGCGTGATTCTATGAGAACTGAGAAGCACACTCTTGCACATGCGCACACACCAGTTAATCAAGTAAAAATGTTTCAGTTTTTCCCTACATTTCGACGGAACTTTGTCTGAGAGGAACTGCAAAATAAAAATGAAAAAAAAAAAAAAGAAAAGAAAAGAAAAGAAAAAAAGCCGATTAGAGATTGAAAGGAGAAAAAGTAATAGTTAAAAAGAGAATTGAAAGTATTTTTTAAATTAATTGATTCAGTTTGATCTTTGATGCTATTATCATTACATTAATTGCTTTGCCTTTCCTCTGTATTGTTTAAATTATTCTGACTTGCCGTTCATCTTTCAATGAATTTCAGAGGAAAATGACTTCAATCGAGATCATGCCAGATCATGGTATTTTCACTTTACAAAAAAGCATTTGACATGATCCCGTAAACATGGATGATAGAATGTTTGAAAATATTCAAAATAACAGAACAAATTGTAAACTTTATAACGAGAATAATTTGAAACCGAATAGTAGAACTAAGTGCTAGAGGGCAAATCCTCACAGAGAAAAAATCCAAAGAGACATCTCCAAAGAAGACCATTTAGCGCCGCTACTATTTGTAATAGCAAAGGATGCTACTTAATTATTTGCCAAGAAAATGAAAAAGAAGTTACAAATTTACAAAGTCACAGGAAAAAATAAACCACTGCATGCATATGGATGATATTAAGATATTTGTTCAAAATGAAAAAGTACAGGAGACTCTTACATAATAATTAGAATCTACAGATAAGATTGGAATAGAATTTAGGATTGAAAATGCGGGATTAAAAAATGTGCCATACTTATAATGAAAAAAGGAAAAAAAGAAACAATAGAAGTAATAGAACCTGCAAATGAAGAAGGCACCTGAGCACTTAGAGAGAAAAAAAAACCTACTATTATCTGGGATTATTAAAAGTGATCATTACCAAGCAAACAGAAATGAAAGAAAAAGGAAAGAAAAGAGTTAATCTGAAGAGCAAGAAAACTTCTCGAAATTAAAGTCTGCAGTAGAAATCTTTAAACAGGAATAAAAACCTGAGCTGTTTCCCTTGTAAGATACATCGGATTCTTCTTAAAATGAGCAAAAGAGAAATTCATGCAGATAGACCAATAACAAGGAAATTTATGACAATGTATAAGGCCTAACACCCGAATCATGAGATAGTCAGACTCTATGTGTTAAGAAAAGGAGGAAGATGAGCTGCAACAATTCAGGGATTCGGGGAGCAAAAAAAGTGACCATTAACAGCAATATCAACAGAAATAACTTAAGGAAAAACAGAAAAACACCAATACAAAAATCTTGAAAACAAAAGTAGGTACAGGAATAACTCAATGGATACTCCTAGCAAAAAACTAAGGAAATTCCACATGAGATGACCCGGACATGACAAAAGAAAGGAAACCTTAAGAGAAACTGAATCTGCTTTAATAGCAGCACAAAATAATGCCATAAGAACCAATTATATTGAAGCGAAAATTGATAATACGCTCAGGAATAGCTAGGATTACAGTTATATGGTGACAGAGATGAAATAATTAATTTCATAAGCGAATGCTGTAAATGTTGTGGTGTTTAGGGGTCAAAATGAAGACACACAGACAAGAGAAGTAGGTTGAAACAAATATATTACAATAACAGAACAAATATACAGAATACAGGTGTTATAAAACAGTTAGGAATGGCCTTCCTTACTGTCAGGCAGCTTGGAGGTTATCGGTATTTGTCGCACCTCGTACCCCGTCGGCATTCCCCTAAAAAGGCACCAGGCGATAAACCTTGCCCCTCCAAGGAGGGTCAGAGTCTGGGGGAAGGCCCCCTGAGGTTCGAGGATGCCGGTCAAGGCGAACCTCGACCGACTGGCACTGGAACCAGGACACACCCGACCAGATCTGCGCACCGATAAAACGCGACCGACCGAAGTGTGTCCCAGCCCAGCGTCTCCCAGAGAGTAGTGGATACGCTCCACTCAGCTTAGAGGTTATCGGTATTTGTCTACCGTCCTACTAACTGGGCGAGTATGGCAAAAGGCCTTTTTAGGTGGGTCCAGGCGCAGGGCCGTAGCCCAGACACGCCCGGCATTCATCAAAATGCCTCGGGCCCCGTCGGCATTCCCCTAAAAAGGTGCGCCTCAGGCGTCAGGCGATGAACCTAGTCACTTCAAGGAGTGTTAGAGTGCGGGGGACCGCCCCCTGAGGCTCGAGGATGCCAGTCAAGGCGAACCTCGACCGACTGCCACTGGAACCAGGACACACCCGACCAGATCCGCGCACCGATAAAACGCGACCGACCGAAGTGTGTCCCAGCCCAGCGCCTTCCAGAGAGTAGTGTATACGCTCTACTCTGCTTGAAGGTGATCTCCTCGAATGTCAAGTAGAGTTCGTATATATTAAGGAGGAATATTCAATTACTATGTAGTTAGGTCCCATAATAGTAAACTAGCACAAAAAGTATACATAAGTTGGCATGAATGGATGGGAAAAGTAAGCCATTGGAAATTGTGCAAGAAACTAAAATTTCGCCATGTTGAATATTATATATGCACAAAACAATCTGTTTTAGAAAAATGAGACGCCAAAAATTTCTCCAGGATTTTGAAATGCAAACGGAGCATACAATACAGGCCAGAAGTTTTGATTAACAAGAAAAAATTAACTTGTCATCAAGTGGATTTTGCTGTTCACGTGGACCGTGAAGTAAAAATGAAAGAAGGTGAAAAGATAGACAAATACGTGGATCTTGCTAGAGAGTTAAAAAAGCTATGGAACATGAAGGAGACGGTGATGTCAGTTATCGTCGGTGCCCTTGGAACATTGCCCAAAGGCCTGGAAAAGAGGCTGGAGGAACTGGAAATCTGGGAATCAGACCACTGCGCAATTAAGATTGGCTAGAATACTCAGAAGAGTCCTGGCAACCGGAGAAGACTCCAGAGAAAAAACACCTGTGAAAACTGGTATGAAAAACTCGCAAAACAAAATTATAATAATAGTATCAATATATATAATGACGTAATGACCCCTACTTTCTCGACACTTGGATGGATAGCAGATGTATTTAAAGAAAAGTTATAATCAAGTGATTATTCATTGGTTGGGTTGAGGTAGTCACGTGAGATTCGAGAGTTTTTTTTTTTGAAGAGTAAAGTCGAATAGTTAAGAAACCTCTCTGTCACTCTTCCATAGTGGCGTGGGGGTGGATTTGCAATAGCTTATTAATAAAAGGGTGTGACTCCTTTCCTCCATCGACTGGGAAAAGTCACATCATATTTTCGAGACTGGTCAGCAAAAAGAAAGTAACATTTCGAAAATTTACGTGAGTTGTTTTGTGACCAACATGGCTGTCATACATTTTGGCCATCGGAGCCTTTGATATACATGAAAATATTACAATATATTAATCATACACTTACAACACTTTCTAGGATATCAGCTGGCCACTTCTACAACAGTGCTATGAAAAAAGAACACATTTAGTCAACATAAAATGGGAGGTAAATCTATTCTAATAGAAAAATATTCGTCGTTTCCATAAATTTAAACAAATAACATGAATAGCCAAAATTAAAAAAAAAAAAATAGAATGAATAAGATAGCATTCAATGTAGGAGTTGATAGATAAGATGTATTTAATAGTTTCATAAATACTTCCCATAATGCTACGTCAAACTTCTCGAAAGACACTAAATTTTAGAATTCTAACGTAACAAAATGTGATATAAAAACTACAAATGGGAAGGTTTCGTATGGTAATGGCTGCAACATCATAGTAAGCGAGTTCGAACTCCAATCTAGTTATTATATTCAATTTCAGATTAATACCCTTGGGAAAGGTATGAAACCCCTTATCCCTCTCCGCTGTGGGTTAAATAGTATCACTGCCGTTCTAGAAGGATGGCTTTGGTATCAAATAACCCATGAAGGTTGATATGCCATAAAACAAAAGAAACCAAATCAAAACAAACTACAAAATATTGAAAATCTCTCTTCGCTGTGGACAAAAAATACCCCAAAGATAAAAAAAAAAAAGTTTCGTTGGATTTAAAAGAAAGAAAAATAACAACTTGACCAATGTTGGAGAAAAGTGCCCAAGGAGAACGTTTCACATGAGTTAGATATAAAATTAAACTTGTAAGACTAGAAGAAAAAAAAATCAAATCAAATAAAAAGATTGTATTAAAAGGGCCATTGTCTACAGTTTTTAACGAAACATGCTAAAGAGAAAGAATGTAACCTAGATATATCTTATTTAAAATACTTTATCTGTATGAAATAGAAGATAGGGTGGACGGAGTGGGATAAAAAAATCAGTAATCCCTTTTGTCCAGGGATCTTAATCACTGTTAGTCCGTTCTTGCTGATGACGTTCTCCTACTTTTCAAATTGCATTATATATATATATATATATATATATATATATATATATATATATATATATATAATCAGCATATTCTCCTTTAAACATGTTTGATTAAATAGGACAGACAACACCTTGTGTCTACCTATTCAATCTTTGATCCGTTCAAGACTTCATATGAGTCATTTGATTTTTGGAGGGAATGAATTTAGGAAGGCGCTGTATTTTTCCTCAGTACTTATATATATATATAATATTCCAGGCAACAATTATAGAATTAGCAAACTTAGAGCTTGTTCACATTTTTTTTATTTAGCAGTAAATAAACTCATAACAGATAAGACACAAAACATTTTCCCCAGTCGCCTGAAACTGTAGAATACACTGAATGCTTCTCTGCAGAGGGGTAAGACCCCTCCACCAACGAGTATCTTGGATATGACATTAAACAATCTGATGATGAAGTTCCAATGATGCTGGAACTTTGGGGAATGCGGAGCACCCCTTCATTGCCATCGCTCCCAGGTCCACACTAGCCCGGAGTGGAAGCACCTGATAGGGCCCTATCCATGGGTTAAATAGAACTAAACTGCGTACATGCTAAACTGAATTGTTTGAAATAGAACTGTTTGACTAAACTGAGTAGCTTAAAATAGAAATGTTTTTGATAATTAAACTGTGTACTCATGATTGACTAAGTTGTTTGAAATAGAACTGATTATTTGTATAAAAATGGATTTGGCATTAGATAACCTACGAGGGTAGATATGCCATAAAACCCAACCAACTAACCAACCAACCATTTTTTCTTGAATAGCTGAACATTCTGGCTTCATGAAATATACCTTAAACAAACTAGATTAAAGTATTCAAATTAATAGTGTATATCCTTCTCAAGCCATGCAGAGGAAAATATTATGGAATAACTTTATGTAGAGGAAAAAATTGTGGAATGTCATTTACATCTCTAAAAATATACCAGTTGAAGCGTAGACATGCAAATCGATCTACACTTAAAAGACAGCTGTTATAGACCTCAACAAGTGGTTAGGCAGAGCTAATTGAAAGGAATCATGATTCCAATAAAAGAAGTGTCCACTAAAACAATAGAAAGGATTGTAAAATTTATTCAATAAAGCATCCACAGAAAAGTGTAGTGAAAGATGGTTGTTCCCTGTCAGATGGGCTTAAAATTTGGTACAAATATGAAAAAAAAAAAAAAAAAGAAAAAAAGAAAACATACTGGTAGACTAAAAAAGACATCAAAGCATCAGGATAGAAAACTAGAAACAATGTCTTGAAAATTGAGAATGTACAATAAAATAAATGAAAAAAACAAATAGTTCAAAACAGGAGTCTGTGACAGAACTAAGAAATGGGCTGAAGGAAATATGGATTTATATAGAGAAAAGCTCAACGAAAACCATTCTCTATGTATGCTAATTCCATAATTTTTGACCTGGGTAGTAGTATATAAATATATATATATATATATATATATATATATATATATATATATATATATATCCGCCCGAACAGCCTAGATCTATTGTTGAAAACTCATAAAACCTATGACATTTAATGAGACAAGTGTTTATTTTTTCCTTTCGAAAAATCCCGAACTATGTCTTAAAAATCGCCAGATACTTCCACCACACACACACACACACACACACACACACACACACACACACACACACACACACACACACACACAAGAGCACATGTCAATAAAGTTGTAACACGAAGAAATACATAAAAAACGAACAGGAGTTGTTTGTAAATAAGGCTTGAGAAATAGAGAATGACAAATAAATATTGCCTATTTTGATCAAAGAATAAAAAATGGTGTAGAAGGAACAAGTGAATAAGCAGGTCATTTAAATAGCACACTGCCACAAAATAGGGAGAGGACGATCTCTGACACAAGGAATTTTTTGTTTCAAAATTGGATTATTTAAGAATCTTATTTTCTTTATGAAATCGTTCTTCCACGAAACCGAGACGTTAGTTTGTTTCGGTGTAAAATATCGTGTGCAGTGTTGTGCGAATTTCGAAGAAAGTTGGAGGAGACAAAGATGAAGAAATGGGGTTAAAAAGTTAGATACGTGGTCACAAAAAAATCCCGCGCTTCTCTATTGCCACTGTTATAACTTCCTCTGGATGATAATCAGGAACACGTGAAGTGGTATTTTCAAGTCGATCAAGGTAAGATCTATATTTTTTAACAGATCGTTGTCCTTAGAAAAAAAGGGACGGTTTCGCTTGGCCCAGAATTTAAGGTTAAGTTAGGTTATTTGGTTTAATGTCATATCAACACGTATGGGTTATTTAATGCAAAATCCTGTTACCACACTCACTCTCTCTCTCTCTCTCTCTCTCTCTCACACACACATACACAAATACACACACGTGCGCGCATGTGTGATTTGTAAATTGTTTGTTTAGAACGAGTTAGAGTTCATTTGTTTGCATAGTTAGATGGTTTTATCTACTGTTCATGAAATGGGCTACTAATTTTAGAGGCTTGTCGCTTAGACTGTAGTTGGTTCCTTTTTGTTTAAAACACATGAACTCTGTTTAATTGTCATTCACGCAGAGACCAATGCCTCCCGCTACTTGTTTTAGGCAATGTAGTAGGGATTCTGCTTGGTGTATTTACGAGAAGTGCTGGCTCATCAAAGTAGTCTGCTTCTGTCATTGTTTCTGCAGGATAAAGTCTGTTTCTTGCCTTTTTCAATGTGAAACAATTATCTTTTATTTGATCTATGGATGTTCGAAGTACGTAGTCTAGGCAGAGTATAAATAAATATAGTGCTAATGTATCTCTTTGCAAGAATCCAGCGACAATGTCGAAGTCTGTATCTCCATCAAGAGAGTGAACCATTGCTTTCATGTTTTTTAAAGTCTCATTATAGCGGTAACAATTTCTTTGGGAAGACCATATGCAAGAAGTGTTTGCTTCCGAAGAAATCACTCCACAATTTCATAGATTCTGACAATCCATCGAATCATCGAAAGATTACGAACAAAGAATCTCGAGGCAACATTGCCGTTCATAGATTTCTCCAAAGCATTCGATTCCATACACCTCTAATACTAATAATTCTATTTAATATCAATCATTTGTTTACACACATGTAGATATTTTCAAGTATTACAATTTAACATGAGTAATTCTATTAATCAAGTATTCTTATCTAATATGAACAACTTGCTTGTAGCTTTTAGTTTCAAATAACTAATAAAAAATAATAATCCCTAATAAGAATGGAACAGTTATATTTGAACCATAAATTGGGCTCTAACAGCTACTATCATTCCAGCTCGGAGTGGACCTGGAAGTAATGGCAATGATGGGGTACTCCATTCCCCCAAACTCAAGAACCGGATCTTCACTATCAGATGCCGTTTGGAATACTTTGTTTGCGGGAGTGCAGCCGATAGGGCGCCTGAAATTTAAGTTTTTACAAGTTGTTCTCCGGGTAATTAACTGCTCTTTTTACCGCCCCCCACTCAAATCGTTTATGACCGTCTCTCGCACCGACAACAAAGTTTCTCCTGATTGACCATTTGTTGTCTGTATCATTGATGACTTGATCTCTACATGAACTCGAGAAGAGTTTATGTGAATTCTCGATGATTTTAGATGAACAGTTTAAATATTGTTATGTGAAATGTTTTATGCGAGATTGTGTAAGTGCAACACTACTATACTCACCAGAACCCCCGCCACCTGTTCTGCGCAATTTTTTTCTTTCCTAAAGTGGAAATTTATTTCAAGAGAAAGTTTTGAAAACGTGGAAATGTTGCAGGAGTGAGGATGGATCTTGGACGAATATTGTCGTCTTAGAGTAGTATAACTCGCACTAACCAGAAAAGAATGGCAAATAACATTATAATAGACTTGTTTGAGATTGAAAAAAAAGATTTGATCCTTGTTTATTGATGTCGAGGGATTTGGAATGTAGTTTGTCTGTCCGTTTTGGTATATGTCACGTATCAGAGTTGTTGTCGAGAAAAATCACGTGAGAAATCCATGTGTGAGAATATATTGCATATATGAATAGTAGTAAGGACCACGTAGGCAAGGTCCACACTTGATGTCTTGTCATATATTATACGTATATGCGATCACATAATGTTGTTAATCGCGTAATGTAGTTGAATTGACTTCGGATACGATATCGCGTTGACATTTCATTTCTGTTGTGTCTTCGTTAAGGTTGCAGCTGTTGCTAATGCTGCTCAGTGTCATTTCAATGAGGCTTTGGTAACCTGTCGCGTTGACCCTCACGGATGGTTGAGCAACACACTGGATGTGTTCCCTCTTTGCTGCGGGAATCTTTTCTGTCCCTGGGTCAAAATAACCTTTCTTATAAATCGCACGGGTGTCATAGATCGGATCGGAATCAAATCTGTAACTCAGTTTCTGATTGGTCGGAAGTGGGTGCATGTAGCCGGTTGGATTACGGTTCGCAATATAAGTATTGGCTATTTAGGTGAACACTTCCGTTTGGATTATTGAAAGGTGGCTCAACATGTTCGGAAAGGAGACATAAATTCGATGGCCCAGTTTCATACTATATCGAAAAAGAATTATCAGTGGTTAATTTTTTTTCAAAATAGTCTTCTTAGAATTCATAATACTTATTCAGCGAATTTTCCATTGGTTGAAACGTTTGCTATATGATTTGAAGTTACCCTGTTATATATATTTTTTATTCTTGAGATGAATTTTACATTTAGGAAAAAAGAATATGGAGTGAAGGGTAGTGTTCACTCAGCTCAATTATTGCTACAATCACCATAGTCGCTACTTTCTGGAACTTTTGTTTTTAGCACAAGTAGCTATATTTTCTTTTTGACAAACCTCTTCACAATTGCTTGGTCGTTGTTACGTATTGGCCAACATTTATGATACAGAAAAAGAACTGGTTGAGGATGTTTTCAATTTGACTATACATATTCAGACTGAGATAAGAACAGAAAAAAGTCAGATCTGCTATTCAATGGACGCAATGTTCCAATGATTTGTGGCTGGTTAGTTTCAACACATCTCAACGCTTATTGGTTGGTTGGTTGGTTTTGTCACGTGATAGCCCACGGAGACGATAGAAATAAGATTAATACTATCCTCCCGTTGGAATGAACAGTGGCAACCCGTCAAAAAAGTGACCGTTAAGAAAGAATGTAGGTCACAGAGGGGATATCAACAGATGTTGGTACTTAGTAACCTCAGGTCGCCGGACACCAGGGGAAGGAAGGTAGAAGCCAAATGATTGGCTGGGGCCCTAAAACGGAAGTGGCACCCTTCTGCCCGTCGGCGAAAAAAACGAGAAGAAATGTTAGTTGTTTGGCAGGGTTCGTAGCGGGCAGACGGACCAAAGCCAGTATTCCGGGTTGAAGACAAAAGAACATCTGAGACACGAGGGACCCCAGGTTCTTCAAGCCAGTGTAAAAAAATAGAATAAAGTCTATTAGCCCGTGAAAGAAGAAAGATTCTCCAGTGGAACCCCGTCGAAAAATAAGATAAGTAACTTTGGGGCCATTTCTCCTTTATACCCAAACTTTATATACCCCCCCTCTCTCTCTAAATTGGAAGGAAAACGAAAGAACAGAAAAGAAAGACATTTATGTCCATGGACTGTTCAATTCATTATACATATTTGACACTTTGAAAGTGTATCTCTTTGTATAGTTAAGGATTCTTGTATTTTTATGTTACCACGTGGTCTAAGTTGTTCTTTGCAATTCTGCTACGAATTTGTTACCTCATGCTTCCTTTTCAGCTTCTATTCGCCTTACGTTATCTTGCTTAGAATTGTCCTATTAATTCTTTAAAAATATCACACGGGAAACCGGAGTTGCCGACTACTACAACATAATATTATTACTTCTCAACCTAGAGGTCCATATCTTCCATTGTCTAGGGGGAGGAAGGAATGCGACCTGGTGGGTGTGTGGATAGTGTGAAATTTGCAACCCCTTGCCAGCGGCGGTCAGTCTAGCCCTGAATTAATCCCTCACATAATATGCCAGTTCTTATATGCCTGAGAGAAAGACTCTGAACGAGGACTTATTCTATAAGGGATCAAGTGCCAACCTGCCCCGTCTTCACACGTGCGAAAATAAAACCCCGTTCTGGGAAAGAAGTAAACCTTTTGCGTCACAGTTTTATGACATGTCAACCCTTGATGGTTGGTTAGTTCTACGGCATATCAGCCCTTGTTGGGATATTTAATGCCGAAATCAGTCTTTTTTTTTTTCAAGCAATTAAATGGTTTCAAGTAACTAATAATAATCATGTAGAAACAAATATAGTCTCAACTATTCTTGATATAATTAATTTGCATACCGTTTTAAGCTTTCAAGTATTCCTATCTATTATTTATGATTTATACACAGTTATATGGTTTCAAGTAACGATTACTACTTAATGATAACAATCATCTGTTTGCGCACAGTTTCAAATATTCCGATCTAATTCTAGAGTCATCAATATTTTTAACATCATTTACTTTATGTATAATTTAGAATAGAAGAATAATTCTAGCATCCTATTACATATTTTCTAAATATAACTCACCAAATCTCAATGCTTATGCAAGTTTGCACAGCTGATACTTGACAACTGATCATTCTGCAAAATCCTAAGTAATATTTTCTCTGAGGTATTTTTCAAAACAAATGTCTTTGACCCAGGATAATTGTCTGTCTCAGTCATTACTACAATTTTTTATGTTAACAGACACACACAAGCAGGCACAATACTAAGATGGAGCTTGAATATTTTGGGCCTGCTGTATTATTAAATTTGCTTCATATGATAGTATATATATATATATATATATATATATATATATATATATATATATATATATATATATCAGTAGTGACTCATGCGTCATCAATGTAACATATTTTACTATATGTATGATTTAGAATTGAAGAATTTTTTTCTGAATTTAATTCATTAAATTTCTGTACCAGTGCAAGTTTGCACAGCTGATACTTGACAAGTGACCATTCTACAAAGCCCAAACAATATTTTCTCTTTATCTGTCGTATTTTTCAAAACAAATGTCTTGATCAAAGTTAAGTACCTGTCTCAGACGTCACTAGAATTTTTTATGTTAACCGCTAAATGTCTAGGTCAGCACAAATCCACATATGCAGACAGACAAAAGTGCACGCGCAGAACTTAGACGGTGCTTGAACCTTTTTGTTCCGATTTCGTATTAACAAATTTCCCTTATATGGTATGATAAACAAAAAAATATTTACAGCCAAAATTTCGCTGTTAAGTTGAAACAAAAATGTATTCTTTGATAAATAGAGAGTAAAACACAGCTGACATTTTTAAAGATTGTTTTCATTATTTCTGCGAGAAATTTATTTGTGTGAGTCATGTTTCGTTTGCTTTTTGGCCTGCTTTTCATGGACTCAAAATAACTAGCAACGTAAGTTTTTCTTCGTGTAACAATACTATGAACACTGCTTGTAAAATTGATCTAAATCAAAATTTTAAGGCATGAACATAAAGGTTAGTGAGTTGAAATGATTATTAATGCGATTTCAAGTCAGGACGTTTTGTTCAACCGAAGGCAATGACAAATGACATCTGAGAGAAGTTTTATTCGAAATAGATTTGAGAGAAGAGGTCCGCGGAATGTGCCTGAAAAGCTCCACCCTCCAAAGTGTCACTGCTATTAATTTACACATATTTACATGGATTCAAGTATTTCTATTTAATACTAATCATTTTCAAACAGATCTATTTGACTCATATCGTAGACTCTAACAAGTACTACCACTGCAGTTCAGAGTGAACCTAAGAAGATGACTCTAAACTCCTTCAACACTGGAGCAATTTAGTGTCATAACTAGGATATCTAAATGGTTTGCTAACATTGATAAGTATTAATCACGATTAGCCTCAGCTATATTTTTCAATTTTATCTAACTGCTTGGGATCAGCTTGTGATATATTCCCTACTTCTCATAAATATTTGAACAAGAGGGAGATTTGCTTCTAATTACTTGGTTTGAAGGGTTTAAAACAAACATGAAGAACCAGAAATTTACAAATGAATCACATTTCAGTATTGAATAACCCATCGGTGTTGATATGTGGTAAATAAATAAACCAAACCAAATCAAACAAATATGAATAATTTTAATCAGACATTTCTACATGTCTACGCCGAAAAAGCTAAATAAATCTATTGACATATCTATTGAGTGTATCATTATGTATTTGACTATACAAATCAAACAGTTAGGATTCATAGTATTAAGATATTTCAGACATAAAACTAATTCATTTGTGGTCACTTCAAAAACGAAACGTTCACTTTAAGGGTCTCTCGGTATTTTCTGCCCTCGGGCACTGATTACTTGACTGTTTTTAATTTTGCTCTGTTGGGTTACATTCCGTATGTAAAACACACACACACACACACACACACACACACACACACACACACACACACACACACACACACACACACACACACACACACACAGAAGCTTATATTTAAGGTAATATGATAAAGTTATGTATTGTAGTGCCTCCCATCAACTATCTTGGTACTCGGCTATATGAGAACTCTTGTTGTAAGTGTGAGAGGCGGTCAGACTCGAGACTTGAACAATTTCGAAAAGTATTGCACAGTTAATGGGAGAATGAGACTAAGCAAAACGACCTTCTCCTCATGGGGAAGTGATAGTTTATGAAATGATAAATCTTTCCTTGATCGACTAAACAAAGTACACTTCATATCTTCTTTATGAGACCGATCTAAAAAGAAATTTTAAAATCAGCAACAAATGAAATTTTTTGTTACCACGTGTCTGACTTCCTTCTCGCTATCAACAACTCTAATTCATCGTTGTCTCTTCGTCTCCTCAAATTTCTTCTGGATGTCCACTGTACAACACTAACTATGGACTGTGTAACGAGAAAGATATCTTCCCTAGGATTGAATAAAGGGTTTAATTTAAAATCTCCAGACTGTTACTAACTGCGACAGATACCTGTTGTATTGTATATGCAAATAAATATAGTATAATAATAATTGTGTATATTAATCAAACCGTAAAATTTTCAAGGACTCAACCACACACGCACACACACACACACACATATTACTATATACGCATTACTTTGTAAAATTTCGCTTACACACACACACACACACACACACACACACACACACACACACACACACACACACACACACACACAGAAATATACTAAACAATCCTTGAAGCCGTTGGATTCCCGTTGAAACAGCGTTTAATGATGATGTTGAAGATCCTGTTTAGGATTTTAATTAGCATTTCATAATTATGTCTGTTATATCGAGAATTTGTACGATTAAAAAATGACATTTAACGAAATGCAGATCCATCAGAGTTATCATTCAGTTTCAAATTGACCGGAAAATTGCTTTATTCTCTCGTTTTGGTTTTATAGCTTGATGCGACGGAAAACCAATTAAGTCTCGTGGTATTGTTAGATAGTAACGAAGGATTTGTAGGCCGCCTACCCAACTATTTGTGTGTGTGCGTGTGTGTGAGTGTGCGTGTGTATGTATACAAATGACGTTCAGCTCGAAAGAAGATCGCAAAAAAATTGTCATTTAGTAGCAAATTCAACTGGATATTGCTTAATTCTCTGAAAGCATTTTAAGTATATTGTCCTATCAAAAATACCGCGATGATCTGGTCTTTTTGCTCTGTCACAGTTGCATATATCTGTGCAAACATGAGGAAAATCTTGATGAATAAATAAATCCCATATATATATATATATATATATATATATATATATCATCAGATTATATATATATATATATAATATTTGAATAGAGGAATATATATATATATATATATATATCATCAAGTTATACATATATATATATATATATCATCAAGTTATATATATATATATATATATATATATATATATATATATATATATATATATTATATTTGAATAGAGGAATTGAGGTTATATTAATTGAATTACCACGACAAGAAAATTCAGCGAACACCTTCATGCGACATACGGAGCACTGAACAGCTGTTTCGACCTTATTGCGCGACCACTTAATGTTGCCCCAGTGGTGACCGTATCCTCTGCAGGGAACACGTGCCTTCAAGATAAATTAGTTTAAGTGGTCGCGCATTTCACCATGACTAGGTTAATTTGGCGTCGTTTACGTGTGATATGGACCGTAGCCCACTGGTTGAGCTTCGGCTTCTGTAGTTGTTGGTTCGATCTCCAGTGGTGGAGATCAAGGTATGCACTGCTGATGCGACCCAATAAATCAGTGTTCCGTATGTCGCATGTAGGTGTTTACCGAATTTTCTAGTCATGGTAATTCCAATTAATATATATATATATATATATATATATATATATCCAAAAACTATCGAAAAAACCCAACAAACACAAATGCCTTAAAACTAAAAACTGCACAATATCAATTAGCAGGCATATATATAAAGGAACAGACAGAATACATTCAAAATCAGATAGATAAGATTAGAGACTCGGTGGAAGATAGACAATCTAGAATTGCCTGGCAAACAATAAACGAAGTGAGCAGAAGAAAGAACACAGCCAAAGCAAAACTTAAAGCAGCAAACCAACAAGAAAGAATAAAACTGTGGAAACAGCACTTCGAAAACTTACTTGGAAACCCACCAAAAATAACGCATGAACCAATCACCAGAATAATTAGCAAACAATTAGACATTAAACTAGGACCGTTCACACAAGAAGAACTCGACTCGGTTCTCAGAAAAATTAAAAATAGGAAAGCTGCAGGGCTGGACGAAATTCCTCCGGAAGTATGGAAGACCAGACAATTCGACGACATACTGCTCCGACACTGCAACGCAGTATACAATCAAAATCCGATAGATAGATGGACGAAGGGATGCATACTCCCCTTCCCTAAAAAGGGGGACCTCGGATTAGCCAAAAACTACCGAGGCATAACACTTACATCCATAGCTGCCAAAATCTACAATGCCCTACTACGAAACCGAATAGAACCCAAAATCGACAACATACTTAGAAAAAACCAAAATGGCTTCCGAAGAAATAGATCTACGACCTCACAAATATTAACCATCCGCAGAATCCTTGAAGGTGTACGGGCAAAGAACCTACAAGCGACATTAATATTTGTCAATTTTACCAAGGCTTTCGACTCCATTCACAGAGGAAAGATGGAACAAATCCTACTAGCGTACGGCATACCTAAAGAAACCGTAGCGGCAATAACGATTCTCTATAGAAACACTAAAGTAAAAGTACGATCACCAGATGGAGACACAGAATACTTCGACATTGTAGCAGGAGTACTACAAGGGGACACGCTGGCTCCGTATCTCTTTATCATTTGTCTAGACTACGTACTTAGAACATCGATTGACAAAATCAAAGAGAATGGCTTCGAACTGACGAAGAAAAGAAGCAGAAGATACCCCGCAACAACAATTACCGACGCCGACTACGCCGATGACATAGCGATACTGGCAAATACACCTGACCAAGCCGAAACACTTCTGCATAGTTTGGAACGAGCAGCAGCAAGCATAGGCCTCCATGTTAATGCACACAAAACGGAAAATATGTGCTATAACCAAACGGGGGACATCTCCACTCTAAAAGGAACCCCTCTTAAACTAGTAGACAAATCACGTACCTAGGAAGCAGCGTCGAATCAACCGAAAAGGACATCGAAACGAGGTTAACGAAAGCATGGACAGCTATCAATAGGCTATCAACT
Source organism: Sepioteuthis lessoniana (assembly GCA_963585895.1). Classification (NCBI taxonomy): domain Eukaryota; kingdom Metazoa; phylum Mollusca; class Cephalopoda; order Myopsida; family Loliginidae; genus Sepioteuthis; species Sepioteuthis lessoniana. The sequence continues at coordinate 40,281,734 of OY757932.1, forward strand.
ATATGGAAATCAGACCTAACCGATAAAATGAAACGCAGTTTCTTCCAGGCAGCGGTCACATCGATACTGCTATATGGATGCACTACATGGACGCTAACAAAACGGCTGGAGAAGAAACTAGATGGCAATTACACAAGAATGCTGCGTGCAATCCTGAACAAGTCCTGGCAGCAACACCCCACAAGACACCAACTGTACGGCCACCTGCCCCCTATCACGAAAACTATTCAAGTTAGGCGAACCAGACATGCAGGACATTGCTGGAGAAGCAGAGATGAACTCATAAGAGATGTACTCTTATGGATCCCCACACACGGCCGCGCAAAAGCAGGACGACCAGCACGAACGTACATTCAGCAGCTATGTGAGGATACAGGTTGTTGTCCTGAAGACCTGCCTAGGGCGATGAACGATAGGGAGGAGTGGCGAGAGAGGGTCAGGGATATCCGTGCTGCCAGCATGATATGATGATGATGATGATGATGATATATATATATATATATATCCCAGTCTGTTCATTCCTCTCTCTATTGATCTCATCTATACCATTCTGTTAATCTCTCTTTGTATATATATATATATATATATATATACGAACAGACTAAGATAGATTATATATATATATATATATAAAATCTATCTTAGTCTGTTCATTTATTTATCTATCTATGTATTACATGTAAAGAATGAACTCTTCATGGTTGCTGATAAGAACATACCTTCATATCCATCTAAAGTTATACATATGTACCCACACATACTTATCTCTACACACTCGCAGACATACATACACACGGATATCTTTGCATGAACACAAATATGTACACATCCACATACACCCCCCCCCCCAGATGCGCACCCCAGAACAATCTCACGTACGTACACACACACACACACACACATACACACACACACACACACACACACACACACATATATATATATATATATATATATATATATATATATATATAAAGAATGAATTCTTTCTGATTACCGAAGAGAACGAAAGCTAAATATAAAATTCGAAATCGTGCATTGATTTCTTGGAAGAGCAGATCTTCCATTTTGTTGTCGGCGTTGAACGAATTTTGTAGGTGAAACCTTGAACTTCATTTTTAATTCAAGTTAAAAAGAATCAATTAAGTCCAACTGAATGGTAAAGCGTTTTTTTTTTGTAACGCACTTTGATTGGTTGGCTTGTGTTTTCAATTGTTTTGTGTTGCAGCCAAAGTTTCTTCTTATCGAGACAACGAGATGGTTTGGTGTACAATGTTCGAAACTCTTGTTTGGCTTCTGATTCATGAGGTAATTAACATGAGTGGCTCAGGTTATAATAACTATAGAGTGCACTCAAGCATGGGTATGTGTGTGCGTGTGCGTGCTCGCGCGCGCGCGCGCGTGTGTGTGTGTGAGAGAGAGAGAGAGAGAGAGAGAAAGAGGGAGAGAGAGAATGAAAGAAAGAGACTTGTGGAAGATATAATCAAAATGAAGAGATTAAAGGAGAAAAACGAGCGATAAGAAAAAGGGTCACACCGGCAGAAAAAGAAATTGATGCATACACTCGGCCTCATATATATATATATATACGTATTCACCCAACCCCTTTGTCTCCAGCAGGATGCGACACAAGGTCAGTTTTGGTCGAAACTGTAGAAGCCACGAGTCAGGCCTACAAAGAAAACGGACAGAAATTGGCTGTGAATTAGCTCTCTATCTCACATTAGCTGTGACTTGTTGCTAAACCAAGCGGCTATTTTGCTCGAATTGTTTGGACTGACTTTCCATGTGATCCATAGGATAATTGCCTACTATTGCTCTAGACTAGAGCTGCCTCCCTTGTTTTTCTGACCACCTAATACAAAAGAAATAAAATAATGAGATTTTTGTCGGTTGATCTCTGACCATACCAGCCCCCAAAGATTTCAGTTTACTATAGAGATATTAAAAAATAACCCTTTCATTTCAATCGATAAATCCTCCCCTTTTTATTTTATTTTCTATCTTTTAAATTTTGCTGAACTCCCCAACTTTTTTGTTGCTCCTTTAATACTATTATGCATACACATCAATGTACATACACATACATACACATGGGCACCTCGGATTGTGTAGTGGTTAGTAAGCTAAATTAGCAAAGTTTCACGAGTGAGTTCGAGTCTCATTCGGCCATGTGCCACTTCGAAGCAAAAAGCTTCGTAAATTACTACACATACATACACATAACGTCTATACGCCCACATATTCATACGTTCGCACCTACTCGCATATTTGCACCAAAATGTATGCAAATAGAGACAGTATAAAAATTCATTTCTAATAAAGAAACAAACCGACCACGTGAGGCACTTGATTTGGCCAGAGTGGAAAAGGGATAAGTAATCCCAGACAATACGGTACCAAAAAGCTACCTCCCACTATTTGTCAAAAACTACTTTTGAGCTCTCAGTACGAACTCGAGGACCAGACTGTTAAGGAAGGAGAAAATAGCCAACTGAAGGTTTCGTCTCTCGCTTCTTGAATAGCCAATAAGTATTTCAAATAGGCAAGAAGCTTCCCAAGAAATAAAACTAAAATCAAACGAAAGTCGACGACCGAAATTCTACTCAATTAAAACCAACTGAAAGAAAATTCAATCCGAGAATTCTGTTGAAAAGATAACTTTACAGAAGACTCAATTGGAATTAAAAGAAAATTAAAAAAACTCAATTAAAATTAATTGAAAGATAAAATCCAACCCGAGAACTCTGCTGAAAAAACAACCTTTCAGAAAAATCAAAATTAAATGAAAACTGAAACATTTCAACAAAACTAAAAAGAAAAAAAAAAACTCAAATTCAAAGAACTTTGTTTCCCGGACACTCTCTCAGATAAGTTCCCTCAAATTACACTAATATTTGCAAAACTTTATCTTTTCTATCACTTTCTTTCTCGTTGTTTTTAATATAAAATTCCTTTTAAAAACTTTATTGTCTGTGTTATCTTTTTGAATCAGAATCCGAACTAGAAAGCAGCGGAACTTACCGTTTGAACTCACCGTTTGAAATTACATACTAAACATATACCCAGCTAAATACTAAATTTGGCATTTGATGTATTGTTTATTGTGAAAGGTCTTCATATTAAAATTTTATTAAAATTTCTTTTACATTGCAAATTATATTCTTTAAATTCTTTTAACAGAAGAGCTTATGGGTGATGAGCATCTTGATCAAATCCTTATGGGTAATTTAATGCCAAAATTTGAATAATTTATAAATGTTTATAATTATAAGTATATTTTCAATGTTCCATTGTATTTTTTAAAAATTGCACTATAATTATGTGATTGGACACAGTTATATGGTTTCAAGTATTTCTATCAAATGCTTATAGTCTATGGTCAATTGTTTGGTTTCAAGTAATGATTCTTATAATAAATTGTTTGTACATAGGTATATGGTATCAAATATTCCAATCTGACACCAATAATTTTCAAGCAATCACATAGTCTCAAGCAAATAATAATAATAATAATTATAATAATCCTTAGTAAACAATTGTTGCTTCAAGTGACTATTCTTAATACAAAAATGCACACACTTATTTTGTATCAAGTATTCCTATCTAATAGGAATAATTTTCCAAAAAATCTAATTGACCCACAGCACGCCTATTTTGGATCACAGTGAACCTTGGAGTAATGGCAATGAAAAGGTATTCCACACTACTCAGATCTCCAGAACTTGCTTTACCATCTGGCCCAGTCGGCTGGGGCTGAAGAATACACCGACTGCATCTTGGCAGAGGGGTAAGACCCCCACCAATGAGTGTCTTGGACATAACATTAAACAATCTGATGGTGAGGTTCCAGTGTTGCTGGAGTTTTGGGGAATGCAGAGTACTCCTTCATTGCCATTGCTCTCAGCTCCACTCTAGCCCAGAGTCGTAGCACCTGATCAGGCCCTATATATGGGTCAAATAGAACTAAACTGCATACTTATGCTAAACTGAATTGCTTAAAATAGAACTGTTTTGACATTTAAACTGCGTACTTATGCTAAAGTGAATTGTTTAAAATAGAATTGTTTTTGACATTGAAACTGTACTATGCTAAACTGAATTGTTCGAAATAGAACTGATTTGACATTTAACTGTGTGTAAACGAAAATTATACTTATACTAAACTAAATTGTTCGAATTAGAACTGTTTGACTAAACTGAAAAGCTTGAAATAGAAATGTTTTTGACAATTGAACTGCGTACTTATGCTTTACTGAATTGTTTGAAAGAGAACCGTCTATTTGTATAGAAATGGATTTGGCATTAAATAACTTACAAGGATTGATATGCCATAAAACACAAACAAACAAACAAACTTGCCTTACCACCAGATACAGTTTAGTGTCATATTAAGGATCCCCCTTTTAGGATGGAGTTTTACCGGCGTATTCTAAGCCCCTCCGGCAAGATTGGCCCAGGATATGTTTTGAAGGATCAATTGTAGAAATATATATATCTCCTTACGTGGGTTCTATAGTGGGTCCCAGGGTCACATCCCTAGAAACAAATTACCGTGCACATTGGTTGGTAGATCATTAGGTCTTTTGTTCAGGAAGACGTGATCACTGGGTGTGTCGTGCTTAAAATTCGACTGATGCACTTCTATTTTTCATGGTCTAGAAAGCAAGAGTAATAAAGAATGCTATCAAAGAACGTGAAGCCATTAAAGTTTTTGATTTTATCTGATTCTGCTTGCAAAGATGGCATTTGATGTATTGTTTATTGTGAAAGGTATCCTGCTTTTCTTATTCTTCAACCCAATTGCCTCACCTCTTTGCTTTTTAAATCTCATTACTTTTAATTCTCTGCTCCACCTTTTAAGAAAGCGAACAATTTATTATATTATAATGTAATATGTAGGTGCTGGCGAAGCTGGTACGTTTGACAAAAAAAGGAAAAAAACCAACAATAAAAACAACAAAAACAAAAAACAAAAAAAAGATCGTTTTAATTCGTTATTTTTCTATTGAATAAATTAGATTGATATCGCCAATGATATTAAATTTGTTTTTATATGTGCTAAGGATACGTTGATTCGATAATAAGCTTATTAGAGAGTAAATTAAAAAAATATTGGTGAATGTGATTTATACGATTACGATCCAATGTGTGGGCAACATTTGACTAATTCTTAAAGATAACTTCATTTTGTCAGATATCAATTGAAGATACATTTAAACGATTTATTGATTTATCTATTCCCGTCTGATTTTTTAAGAATCTCTTCCTTTCTTTCTTTCTGGTTTGTTTACTTTCTTTTTTCTTTTTCTTTCCTTCTCTGGCTTTCTTTCTTGTTTTGCTATTTTTTTCATTTATTCTTTCCTCTTTTTTTTTTCATTTCATTTCCTTGTTCCGTGTTCATATCATATCATATCATATCATTTCTTTCTTTCTTTCTTTCTTTCTTTCTTTCTCCACAATTTTTGCTTTCTTTTTCTTCATTTATTTTGTATTTCCAATTTTACCCTTTCTTTCTTTCTTTCTTTCTTTCTTTCTTTCTTTCTTTCTTTCTTTCTTTCTTTCTTTCTTTCTACACATACACACACACACACTCATCTATATATATATCTATCTATACCCTCATTCTCCACAAGACATCTGTCAAAATCATGTTTTCAAATCTGACTTAACACCCATGTATAAGCTGATTTTAAGCTCGTGTAAATATCTTTTTGTTTGTAAATTAAAAAAAAAAAATCATTAGATGTAGAGTAGAATTGAAAATCTATCAACTTAGAGATGACGAAGCAGATAAAAAGTAGACGTCGAACATGGCCAGAGAAAGTTTAATAAATACAGTGCTATGAAAATATGTCAGTGTTCGCCAAAATGTTTAACATACAAGCATTTCTTTCAGAAATTACATGGTAGATGTTTCCCATAATCTGTTTTAGTCGTCGGTGTTCCATGCCAAGTAATTTCCTGTCACACACACACACACACACACACACACACATATATATATAAATATATATATGTGTGTGTGTGTGTGTGTGTGTCCAAAACTTATATTGCTCATAGATATTGTTCTCATCGTACATACATTTGACCCGTTCTTTTACAAGATCAAATCCATCCTTAATATGATTACAGAGGGTAAAGGTCGTTGGTATTGCCTTTATATCCAAGTAAAATGAGATAAGTAATCGTGGATTACAAGTCAGCACTAACAGATTAGCATATTCATCTTAAAATCTCTTCTCCGCATTTTGGACAAAGAGATGCCAACTCCCAAATCCATTCTCAGAGGGTTGTCACTCTGGGAAGCATTTGTTCTCATTTTTAAAGACCGAGTTTATTACCAGTCGCCCGAAGCGTTTCCATTTGGTGGAATGGGGAAAGAATTAGATAATTGAAAGTCTTCATCTTAAAATTCACTCTTATTTTCATTGTATAGCATAGTTCTATTAGTTAACAAAGTTAAGCAGTGATGATCCTGTTCAGTACTGAGATGGGTAACCACTTAGGGGCATCAGGCAACATTAGTAATCGTTTGCTTGTGTGTCAGATTAAGGAATACTTAATAAAATCAGTATTTGTCCAAAAATTTCCGCGGTGGAAATGTTTGCAATAACATCAACAATAATAATAATATGAAGGTGACAGGGATATCAATTGTAATTGGTAGGTTCGAAACAAGAATGTCTAGAATACCGAGAAGAGTCCTGGAGACTTGAGGAGACTTGCTGTCACTCAAAATCCAATGAAAGCCCATCAGCTAACAGTGGTGTGAAAAACTCTCAAGAACTTATGATATATATATGTATATATATATATATAATTATAAACATCATACGGACAAGGGTAAGTTTCAGTAATTTCTTTCATTTTTTTACTTAACATTTTGACATTATCTCAAAAAGATTTATTTGAACCAAAAATGGAAACTTAACAGGTACTACTACTACTACGGATTAAAGTGGTCATGGGAGTGATGGTAACGGCTTCATTGTCCACAGACTAGATGCAGTCTTGTATCATATCTATGACATTTTTGAGGTGAATATAAGTATCACAGTCTAATATATTTTTGTACATTACAGCAGATATTTTCTTAGCGGGATATTTTGGACAAGTACCATAAAATTTAAGACACCTGGCAAAAATTATTGAATCATCATACACTAAGAGGATGTTCACTTTAGATTTTTTTTAAATTTAGTAGTTAATAAAATAATAACAAATAAGGCACAAAACATGAATTTTCTGGCTACATGAAATATACCTTAAACAAACAAGATTAAATCAAATTAATGGTATACTTTTCCAAGCATTGATGAGAAAAACATTATGAGATTCATGGATAAAAAAATTAAAATTATTACTTAGTTGCTCGTTTTCGAGCTTAAGCAACAGCTTTTTTTTTCTTTCATGCAAAGGTTTTTGCTAATTTAAAGCTTTAATCCGTTCAATCATGGATTTTGCTAATTTAAAGTTTTAGTTCTTTATTTTTCAACTTTCCCGAATGGCAATTAATAAATCTTCTATTGTACTTCTTTAATTTACCAGGGGTAGTATATAATATGGCTTTGTCTGTGCATATAGGTGGAATTATTTCTTCCATGCGCAATAGTTCAACTATACACACAAGTCCTATTTTCTGACGTCCTCCGTAAATCAGATTTTGTGAAGTCGTTGCACTTTAGTTGAAAATAATAACGGATATTGTGATAAACAAAACTTAGGATTATAATCAAATTTCTCTTATCACCCATCTGACATTTCTACTGAGTTAATACCAAAAGTTATCTTTTAATATGGGACAAACTAGTGAACGCTGGGTCAATGTGTCTGGGGTTGACAACCAGTAACGTCTGCTTAGTCTCTAAGTACAGTCACCCTGCGAGTTCACCTTATGTAAAAGAGCTGGTGTTTCCGTAAGAAGGACCGTACACACACACACACACACACACACACACACACACACACACACACACACACACACACACACACACACACACACACGTATATATATATATATATATATATATATATATATATATATATATATATATAACACCCAATGTGAACAACGACTCCACACAATTATTAATTATTTAGTTGCAAGTTGGACTGGATATTGCTGTATCATCTAATAATATATATATATATATATATATATTAGTATACATAGCGTAGACACTGCGTCAACATCTTTTGACGTTGAACAGGGCAAATCAAACTTTTAAATAAACAATCAGAACTTATATCCAAATGTTGGCATGAAAACATATTTCTAGTAACCTATTTGAAAACTTAGGATTCTAAAGGCTAATCAAACTAAATGACCAAAAAGCAAAATGAATCAAATAAGAATAAAAAAAAGAACAACAACAACCATAATAATATTAATAATGATGATAATGATGACGAATAAAATACTATAAAATAATATTAATTATTTTCTAGTGTTTTATTAATCATCATCATCATCCTTATTGAAAAAATGATAGAGCAAATGAATCAAGAAATCATAAGATTAATATGGCCACATAAATAAACAAGACCCCCCTTCCCAGAATGTCATACAGAGTAAATAACCTTTCTCATCATGTCCCACATAAGCGTAAGCGTACATATCTAAAAGGGTAGCCACCATGAAGAAGACTCTTGGCCTGATGATCACATTAAGAACAGCCAACGAACACTGTTAATTGTGTGTCTAAGCTATTCTAACTTAGATTTACATATACTCTATCACCGGCAGTGTGCACCCTTTCTTTATAAATGTAGCAAATTACATAATTATATATATTATGGCTTGTTCAGTACAATATACTCAGTATATTTACGTATTGATAATTACATTCATATTTGTATTTTGTAGACGCTGACTGTAACAGTTTAATGGATTGTCATATATATAATCAAATTTTTATTTTTTTTTCTAGTTTACGTTTACATATATATGTACCTCACGTGAGAAAAGCATGGATTTGTCTTTTCTCTCTTACCTAACTATTGGGTAGATTGTGCTCTTTACAGCAACTGGTCTAAGAGAAGAAAAAATAAAACCAACTGTACTCCGCTAAACAAATTGACCTTGTATCATATTCAACCAATAGCTGAGAGTAAATACATACAATCTATTTTAGTGATACAATCAATAATATTCATATTTGCTGCACTGGTAGTTTTAATAAAAGAATTATCTTAAAAAAGTCCTGATGTGAGTTTTCGTGTCAGGCTATCCTATTCTCATCGTATCATCACTGTTAGCCACAATAATAACCAGGTTTTGTGATTGCATTTATTCATCAAGGAAAAGGTTTAGTTGTGACTGTAAATTTTCTTAAATTAATCCCCTTCTGTCTTCTTTGCGATCGTCGGAAAAGTCAACCTGCAAACAAGGGAGGTAATTGAACTCTACTAGCCGTTACATTTTTTTCTATAATCAAAGCAGTAGGTTTCATGGATGCACTCATCTTATCCTTCATACTTCTCGTATTTTCGCACAATGGCAACTTTAGACACGGAGCTATAGCCATGAGAGAGAGAGAGAGAGAGAGAGAGAGAGAGAGAGAGAGAGAGAGAGAGAGTCCCTAAATAGATTATATAAATATATATCTTGCCCAATCTCTCACTCTCACCTTTTCTCTCTCTAATCTATTTCTCTTCCATCTTTCTCATTTTCTCTATCACCATATTTCTTTCTCCCTCTCTTCCCCGCCTCTCTCTCTCTCTTGTCATTTTTCTTTCGCCCTATCTCATTTTATTTCTCTCTCTTTCTTGTTCTATCTCTCTCTTTGTATCTCTTGTTCTGTCTCTCTTGCCTCCTCTCGCTCTGTATCGATCTTTCACCACACCCGTTCTCACGTCCTATCTTTCTTGCTTTCTTACTTGGCTCATTTATCTTTCTTATCCTATTTCTTCACCTCTCCCGAGCTGGCAATTTCTCTCTCTTACTCAAATTATCTCTCTGTCGTATTCTGTCTCTTTCGCTCCCTCTCTTGCTCATCTTTTTCTCTCTCTTTCTCGCTTTATCTGTTTTTATTTCTGTAATGTAAAATTCTATAAAATGTATCAGATACTTTATTTTATGAACAAATATACAATTTTGATTTGTAGTTGATTTTTGTGTTAATTAAATTTTAACAAATATTTTTTCTTTATCTTAATTTTGGTTGCTTTTTAATTACTACTCAGACAACATAAATGGTTAGTAGCATCGGTGGTTCTGCTTTCTATTCATCTCGCGTTGAAGAAAAGTTGTTTTATATTTATGTTGCATTAAGGAAAAGAATTCAAAGACAACTTTTAGAACTTGTCGACTTTTTTTTGGTGTATAAATCAAAAGAATAGATGCAAAAAAAAAAACAACAAAAAAACTAGAGAAAAGTGTGTACACGACGATATGTTCATCCTCCTCCTCCTCCTCCTCCTCCTCCTCCTCATCATCATCATCATCAAATCATACTGATAGCGTGGCGTTTCCTGATTCTCACTTAGCATCCATCCTTATCGTCTATGGTTCCAGGCAGATCTGCTAAACAGCATCCAGTGTCCGTAAAGAATTGATATATGAATCCTTGCTGGTCGAACAATCATCCTTACTTCTCCAACAGTGCCCAGCATGCCTTGGATCATTTGTGAGATGGGAGATAAGAGGCTATACAGCTGCTGTTTTATGAGAATTTGTTTCCTGGGTTTATTGAATACAGCACGTAGAATTCTTGTGTAGTTCCCATCTTGCTTTTTCTTCGTGGATTTCCTTAGTGTCCCGGTGGTGCAGCAATACAATAATAATGATACACAGTCACTGATTGGAAGAAATCTTGTTTTATTCTATTAGAGAAATCAGATTTCAATATGATCTATAAACTGTTAATGGCATTCTATGCTTCGCTGACCTCACTTTTAGTAGATGAGATATTGCTGCCGAGGCATGTGAACTAGTCTACTAATTTTTTAGGCTTGTCACTTACGGCTGAGATGACTCCTTGCTTAAAACGCATGAAATTCTGTTTTATTTGCGTTCACATAGAGGCTAATGCCTCTTGCTACTTGCTCCAGGCAAAATACATTAGGGATTCAATAAGTGCTAGATAATTTGTGTAGTCTGCGCCGGTGATTGTTTCTGCGGGATATCGCCTGCTTCTTGTCTTTTAAATGTGAATCATAATAGGTTGGATTAAAACCAAGATCCCAACTCATTAAAGTGTCCTTTGGCATCGAGGGTATGTCAAGTGCTGAGGGTGATGTGCCCTTTTGGGTTAGGGTCAGGGTCAGGTTAAGTGCTGAGGGTGTTATGTGTCGTTTGGGGTCTGGGTCATGTCAAGTGCCGAGGGTTTAAGTGTCGTTTGGAGTCAGGGTCATGTCAAGTGCTGCGGGTGTTAAGTGTCATTTGGGGTCACGGCTATGTCAAGTGCTGAGGGTTTTAAGTGTCGTTTGGGGTCACGGCTTTGTCAAGTGCTGAAGGTGTTAAGTGTCGTTTGGGGTCAGGGTCATGTCGAGTGCTGAGGGTATTAAGTGTCGTTTGGGACCAGGGTCATGTTAAGTGCTGAGGGTTTTAGGTGTCGTTTGGGGTCAGGGATTTGTCAAGAGCTGAGGGTGTTAAGTGACATAGTCATTATACTAGGAGGTCTATTGAAGGTGAATGTTTACAAAAATGAAGAAGACACATCTAGCTTGCACCAAATGTCCATTTTTTCTTGAAAGGCAGACATACGCTGCTTTACGTCATTTCGGCCAACCTCAAAATCACCTTTATGTCATTTTCTTGACAAAATTCTTGTTCAACGAACGTCATTATATTCGACGTTACGTCACTCAGCAATATCGTCTTCGTTATAATAAAAAATCGTAAAATAAATAAATATACGAATAAATAAATTTTTCCATAAAAATATATCTAAAATAAATAAAATACATAAAAATTCACAATAAAAGACAAAAGAAGCAAAAAAGAATTTAGAATATGATAAAAACACATTAAAAATATATAAAATACAATAAACAATTGTATCGAACAATTGTATATAAATGTCGCCATTTTTATAGTTAGCGATTGTTATTTTCTTTTCCGAGTTATTTACACTAGTCTTGTATACAGTGAACCTCTTTTTCGTTCTGCTTTCGTGAGATTGTACAGGGCCATCTCAAGGTATTGGATTATCTTAGTTTCTTCTTGCTGTACTGTTACGGCACGAATAGATGTTTGGAACACTATGATGTTCAAATGGAAGTTTTGCTGGTACGGTCTCAAAAGACGTTTGTACAACTACTAATATTACTAATACTGCTAATACCACACATAGATATTTGTATCACCACGTGTTGAACGGGTTTATTCGAGTAGCGCTACGTCTTAAATGTCAGTCGGACCTCCTGATAACCTCCATCGTGAGAAAAAGTGACAAACACACAAAAATCCCGTTCTGGTTCGCTAATACAAAAGTCTATTTGCTACTACACTTTTTAGTAGTCGTACAGAAGGGAGAAACAGCGTATGAAAATTGAGTCAACCACGTTAGTTAAAGAGAAACAAAATATGAGGAAAGAGAGGGGAGACACAGACCTTGTATTATCTTTCAGGTTTCTATTGTAGTTCTAACCGTGCTTGTATACTGGTTTCGTCTTCACAGCTTCGCGTCTAGTGTGAGAACTGTTTTCGGAGCTCAACGCAAAATAGGGGCCGCAACTTTTGGTTGTCTTTACATCATCATGTCTAGTGTCCAACTGACAGTCTCTACCTCATCGCATCCGGCTGCCAACTAACTCTTTCTTGTATTATCTATTGGGCTCACTCCCGCTGACGGTTTTTCCGTTTGAGATTCTTCTTCGGTTAGTCAGAACTCCTTACCGATTTGCTGCTGATATGTTTCTATTTTTTAACCCGGGCTTCCGCTGCTATACGAGTCTAGACTTTCCTATTCGTTTCTCCGATTTCATAAATGTTCCTTTCTTTTCCACCGTCTCGTGGTGGATCAGTAAATCTCGCTAAGAAACAACTCACCATCAACCGGAGTCCCTAATTATTTTAGATCGCTTCTATGCTTTCACGAGCTCGTGATTATCTCAAGGCATCGAATTATTTTAGTTTCTTCACGCTTCTCAGTTTTCGCGAGTCTGACATTATCCCAAGGCAACGAATCATCTTAGTTTCTACTCACTTCTCGACTATTGCGAGTCTCGTACTGCTCAGACATTTCTCTACCTTTCAACCCTGGACGATCTGGCGCAAAACCAGCGCCCAGAGCGGCGTAACGTTTAGTAGCTCTTCTGTCGGTCTTCTTCGTTGTCCCTCATCTCTACTTTATTCGAAACCTTCTCTGGTTTATACAATTTTTCTGACACCAACGAAAATCCTCGTGGTTACGCCTCTGGCCCACTCGTTGCATCTGGACACGTTTCCTGTCTAGCATGCCACCCATGCAACTTACACAGTACTTCTCTGGAAGAATCACCTGCTTTGTGTTTACTTTGGGAAAGAGGTGCATATTCTGTTATGTCACCCACACAGCTTATACGGCATGTCAAAGGGTTCTTTTCGGTCAATATTCAACAATAGTTTTACGGTGTTTGTTCTCATTTTAACGCATTTTAAAGCATTACCCCCGGTTTATTTCACATTCAGGTTATGTCACAGCTTTTTGAACAAACTAATGATGTGAGGAGGGATATAACTGTGCCAGGATATATTTGCCTGACAACGGATTGTATCGCCAATCTAGAGGGTGTTGTAAGAAGCACCGAGTAGGAAAGGGAAGTAATTCCAGAATATTAGCTTTACATTCTTTCTCTAAATTATCATCAATGCTATTCGTCTCATAAACGTGCTTGGTTTATGCTGATGACATAAAGCAGTATTGTAATTGTACCAAAAGGTCCTCTAAGGCGAATGTCCGCCGAGGGGACGAAAACACGTCTATCTCTTACTATATAATTTATTTATATAGGGTTAAAGAAGGTTGAATTTGCGGCGTTTTTAATACCTGGATATATCAACCTAGCAACTGAGAGTGTCACCTTTCAGCGGGCGTTGGAAAAGTTGGAAAAGTCAACCAAGAAGCAAGGGAGATAATCCCACAGTAATAAACTTTATATTCTTTCTCTAAATCTTCAACGCTATTTGTTTTCATGGATGCGCTCGTCTTATACATCGCGTATCTGTTGATGTTTTCATAGACATAAATAGGAGGCTTTACCTTCATACTTTTCTGCAACTTTAGACGAAGTTATACATGCATGTTTTTCAAAAGAAACTGCAACTGACTTCAGGACTATTGTCGATGTTACTACGCAAGAATTTAATGAGGAGTGATTCTATTTCGTTGCAGATCTTTATCTTCCCAGTTCAATATTTTAGTTGGTGCTGACATCTAAATGTCGACAGTTCATTCAATTTCATTTTCCTCTCTTTTCTATTGACCAGAAGTTTAAAGTCGACAATTCGTTTGTTTGACTTCTTTTATCAGTTTTCTATAAATTTTTCTCTCACTTGATTTTGAGTTTAATGTCGATCTAATCAATATATTTCACGTGTCGTTGCTTAAGTTCGAAGCCTACCGAAATAACTGACATCATCAACATAAAAACTGTTTCTTGTGGTTGCTGCTTTTCTTTTAGTATTATTCATACAATTTTTACATTTTTTTCCTATAAATTCTGAGTAGAAGTCAGAATCTCCGCAGTGAATAAGGATAATCCTCTTTCAAAGATGCATTTCGGTTGTCTGTTATTAGTGCTGCACTTGTAAACAAAATGGCTTCGAAAACTAAACACGAATAGTTATCTGTCCTAGATTTCTGCCAAAAATGCTACAAATCAACTAAAAATTAAGAATCGATCTGAATTTGCCCCACTCTATCTATCTATCTCACCCTATCAATTTTTAATTAAAAGTTAACTTTCTCCTAAACCAAACAAATCCTGATTTTATCATTTCTATGAGAACGTCATACAATCAAAGCAGAAATTAGCCGTTATTATTTATTTCTAAGCTTTACAATCCTGAAAACCTGTAAGTTAAAATAAAATTGCATATATAAAAGGTGTATTTATTTTTAAACACTTACATAATCATGTTTGTTTATCAGGTTTCAATGTCAAATTTATAAATAAATAAAACTTAATAACATTCGTTTTGATTTTATAATGTTCCACGAGAAATTTAAAAAAATCCTCTGGTATCTTTAGTTTATTAGAAAATTTCTTTTTTTCTTTTTACATAAAAATCATTTGGAGTGTACTTGTTTATGGGTGATACTGTAACTGAACACATCTCCATAATAGAACCTTATTCAATGAAAGATTTGGATAAAAACTCAACGGATAACTTTGCCAGGCTACGGACTTACTGATCTATTCTGGTACACACAAGAGTGGCAGATTCCTTTTAAAATGAGGACGTGCAAAGTAAAAGTGAAGACATTACAAAAGGTTTTTATATATCGAAACAATTTGAGTTATCTTGGCTTTAATTAAAGCACGCAATGTTCTCTAAAAGGAAATTTGAAGACTATAGATTCCTTCAAAGATGTTTGTGTTTTGCATTTTTTTACTACAATGTGAAGAGAAAAGCTAAAGGAACAATACACCCCCTCGAAAAATTTTTTTTATATAGACTTTTGGCTAATGACTGCAGTGGTATTCAATCTTTTTCATGATACGAAACACAACTATTCGATTTAGAAAGTACTCTTGAACTTGGTAATAGAAATAATATAGACACATATATCATTTCCTTTTCGCTTATTAAAATATATATTGTATTTTATAAAAGATTAGTAAATGAAAGTAGAATCCTTTTGGAATCTAATAAATTTGATCAAATATCAATCAAATTACAAGTCTGAAGATTTGATAATACGGTTGCTTTTGCAAATTATCTTATTGTGGTGAATACAGAAATTGTTTGGATTATAAAATCAATTTTTATATAAAATCAAATTTTTGTTGAAACCAAAATATGTTATGTAATATTAATGTTCTACTTAATTTTGATAAGTTTGATCGTGTTTTTATGTTAAACTTTGCAGGCGAATCCATCCAAATACTATTTTTTTTCTCAAACGAAACCTGAGCAAAATTTTCTTGGATTCATACAAACTCAGATTGGTGATCATGTTACAACTTATACATCTCACTCATAACTTCCTGAAGAATAATTCAGTTATTCTAAATTCTTTAAACTAATATAATTCAAAAGATCTTAACTTCCCACGAAAGGTTTTTAAAATAAGAATTTTGAGGATTAAGGCAAAAACAAAAACAAAAAAAATTCAAACTCGAATTTAAAGTACAAATAGAAAGATTGCAACGATCAATACGATTGCATACGCTTGAAGTTATTTCTCAGTATATTCTTCATTCGGACTTGATTTGGACTTTAGATGTGCCGATAGAAGCTCACTTGAAAATCGGGCTCATGAAACTAAGAGTGAATGTACTCTATGTATGAGAGAGAGAGAGAGAGAGAGAGAGAGAGAGAGAGAGAGAGAGAGAGAGAGAGTTTGGAATCTTTGAAATTCAAAATAGGTCATGTGGTAAAGATTAAATAAATTAGACCAAATTACTTCCCCTTCTCCTTATTGCACTTTGTTCTCCTTTTTTCTCTCTTAGTCGGAAGATCCCTTTGAAAAAAATTGATTAAAAAACTTGAACAATTTAGCAAAACGAAAAGAAAATGAATTGATCGAGTAAAGAAAAATACACTATTTAACAGTGTCCACTAGTGGGTAGAGTGTTCGCCAATGGTCCAGGAGACCTCGGTTCAGTCCAGGTTGCGTCATACCAAAGACTTTAAAAATGATACTTGATACCTCCTTGCTTTACACTCAGCAATATAAGGTACGTATCAAGGGTAAAGTGGAGCAATCTAGGGAAAGAAATAGCGCCCTCCTCTACACCTCGGTGTAGTAGCTATTGAAAACGAAACCTTCTGGTTACCCTCGACTACGGTCGCCAACTCTATCTATCTATCTATCTATCTATCTATCTATCCTTCGTATATTGGATAAACTCACTTCTAGCCACGTACTGTATTAAGGGTAAAATTTTCCTTGGGTCAGCGAGTGTGCGGGAGGAAAAGGATTTGTGAACCGATTTCGAGATCATGGATCTCGGAACGAAAAGGAAAACAAACAAGAGTTAGAAAAAAGGCTTTAGGTGTGTGTCTGTGTTAGCTGAAATCTCTAAGAGGGTTAAGAATATGTCAAAGAAAGAAGGGGTGCTAAAGAGGAGTAAATTAGGGACCTAGCATTGAGAATTACTTCTTGAGAAGTCATTCAAATCAACCGAGTGAAGATCAGCGACAGGAGTCTCTCCAAAGTTTGCAGGAGGGCAGCCTTCCCCCGAGGCCCGAACCTCAGGTATCCTAAAGAGACAAGGGATCGCGATGTATCGTCAAAGCTATGAAAATCGACGAGAGAAAAAAGAATAACCGGGTTCAGGCCTCCGGGTGAAATGGCATGCAACCTTTGACAAGAAAGAATCGGAAACTATTAATGCAGACCTTATTACCATATCATAGAGATTGAAAAGCAATTTTGAAAAAATAAGTCCATAGAATGGTGGATATGATATATAGGTATGGTTCCGAAATATACGGAACTGTGAAGAAAAAAAAAAGAAAGAACATCATCGTTGGAAAACTAGTCCAAACAACGATTGGAGATCGACCAGTTGACTCGAGAGAGGACCACTGAAGAAGCTATGGTATGGAGCCTCGAACAATGAAATAGAGGGTATTAATACGTTTCAAAGCGAAATAAAAAACAGACTGACAAGCCTAAGACAGAGAACCTGCGTAAACAAAGAAGAAAGAAAGACTGAACAAGATCTCAATTCTTTAAGGAACCCTTTAAATTTATTAAATCCCGTTTTACAAAGAAAAAAGGGAGAAATCCTGAAAACATCAAAACAAGAATTGAACGGTGATGACCTAGAAAGATTGTATTCGGATGAAAAGAGGCATGAAACTTGTCCTCCAAAATAGAGAGAGGTAGAGTAGCAAAGCAAGCAAGAATGTCATCAGGCTCTGGATCAAATGAGGCCCCCATCCGGTTCTGTAAGGGTGCTATTAGTGTAATTCTCTTCCTGTGGAGACAAAAGAGTTTGCCTTGCAAGAGGAGATTCATAAACAAATCATGGTGAAAGCATGCTTATTTCAAAAGAGAAGCAGTGACATTAATCCTTTCCTTTCTATTTGTCAATTCAATTTGGGAGACAAAATCTGTAGTGTTTTAACACAAAGGATGACGAATTAACTTGAAGATGCCTTGGATATACCAGCATAATTTGGCACTAAATCTCGACTGCTAAGGAGAGGAAGTACCTATTTGTTGTTTTTCTTGATCTTACCCTGGCGTTCGGTTCTATCCTTCGTAATTTCATTGGGGGATCTTTTGATTTCTTCAAAGTGTCAAAGATCATCACTAATTTTGTCAAAGACTATTTCAGAGCCCTACAGCTCTGCTTTACACCAGGATTTACTACAACATAGCATCTTTTGGAAATTAGTATAAGAGCCAACTGTACCATCGCTCCATCGGCCCTCAGCATGGCAATGTAAGCCTTCATAAGAGACTCTGAGTGGGTGGTGGCAGGCGAACGATTGAAGTTTGGAAGCCGATTCCCACCCAGTAGAGTATACATTGTAATAGGCGTCTTTTAGCAAAGCTTCCAGAAAATATTACAACAACCAGAAAGAAAATTAAACTCTTCACATCAAGAGACATCTTTATCGTTTGGGACAAAAAGAAAGAACGAAGATTCTTCATTAACCAAGAACCTATCTCAATAGTGTCTGAAAAAAAAACATAAAAAATCTGGGGAGATCATACGCCTCTGAATTGAGGGGTATTGGGGATCGAAGTTTTTGTCCGGTAAGCTAAATATCTGATGTCTATAGTTTAGATTTGTTACTCCATCTGATATGTCCACTAACCATGTACGACATCACTCGCACAAGCGTAGAAAAAATGGAAAGAAAAAATCATCTCCAAATCAAGGAAATGGTTAGGGGCTACTCAGTGTCTGACTCTGTCTAGTCTGAGGGATTCAGATGTACTAAGATGAAGTTCAAGATGACACTGGGGAATTAAAAGTACAGCCAAAAAAGTGGACCAACAAGAGTGTGACACAGCAAGTCATATCTGCTATCGACATCGGAGATATCGTGGGTCAGGTTCAACAAAGTAAAAGTGGCTTCTGTATTGTTGAGTTAACCGTCCCTTGGGAAATATTCGGAGCGGCGAAAATGAAGAAGCGAGGCTGGAAGACAAAACTTATCCAGTAGTGGTCGGCAATTGGGGTTTGGTGGTTATTTCAGTCGTAAAGTTTCTAAAATATATGGGAATCAACGGACAGGCTTTTCGTCGAACGATAAGGGAACTCTCAAAGATAACGGAGCCGGTGGGTCTGGTTGAGGAGAGAGGAACTCAAATGGTCCAATAATAAAAAAAAATGGATTGAAAAAAGGAATAAAGTGGGAGAAGTAGTGGTAAGATAGTTTCCGGTTATATTAGGCTGTATAAAAAGGGGAAAAAAAAGAAAGAAAAGAATGAAGGAAAGAAAGAAAGAAAAAAGAATGAAGGAAAGAAAGTGAAAAGAAAGAAAAAGAAAGAAAAGAAAGAAAGAAAGAAAGGGAAAAGAAAGAAAAGAATGAAAGAAAGAAAGAAAGAAAAAATAATGAAGGAAAGAAAGGGTAAAGAAAGAAAAAGAAAGAAAAGAATGAAAGAAAGAAAGAAAGAAAGAAAGGGAAAAGAAAGAAAAGAATGAAGGAAAGAAAGAAAGAAAAAAGAATGAAGGAAAGAAAGTGAAAAGAAAGAAAAGAAAGAAAAGAATGAAAGAAAGAAAGAAAGAAAGGGAAAAGAAAGAAAAGAATGAAGGAAAGAAAGAAAGAAAAAAGAATGAAGGAAAGAAAGTGAAAAGAAAGAAAAAGAAAGAAAAGAATGAAAGAAAGAAAGAAAGAAAGGGAAAAGAAAGAAAAGAATGAAGGAAAGAAAGAAAGAAAGAAAAAGAATGAAGGAAAGAAAGTGAAAAGAAAGAAAAAGAAAGAAAAGAATGAAAGAAAGAAAGAAAGAAAGAAAGGGAAAAGAAAAAAAAGAATGAAGGAAAGAAAGAAAGAAAAAAGAATGAAGGAAAGAAAGTGAAAAGAAAGAAAAGAAAGAAAAGAATGAAAGAAAAAAAGAAAGAAAGGGAAAAGAAAGAAAAGAATGAAGGAAAGAAAGAAAGAAAAAAGAATGAAGGAAAGAAAGTGAAAAGAAAGAAAAAGAAAGAAAAGAATGAAAGAAAGAAAGAAAGAAAGGGAAAAGAAAGAAAAGAATGAAGGAAAGAAAGAAAGAAAAAGAATGAAGGAAAGAAAGTGAAAAGAAAGAAAAAGAAAGAAAAGAATGAAAGAAAGAAAGAAAGAAAGAAAGGGAAAAGAAAGAAAAGAATGAAGGAAAGAAAGAACGAAAGAGAAAAGAAAGAAGAAAAGAAAAGTATAAAAGAATAATCTCTCTTCTTCACCATTTGCTATCGCTCTGTTACACCAGTGAGTTGGCATCTCAGCACAAAAGTATTTAAAAAAAATTATAAATGTATAAAATACTTATAAGTTGTATTTATGTTCCATATCGTGTCAATTTTGTTTCACATAAATTAATTCTCTTTTCCTTGATGGTTTCTTGTTATCGTTCTTCAGTTTTAATCCTATGGGAAATTTTGAGGGTCGGTGATGAGTCATGGACATTACTGGGGTGAATCCTCGAAACTAGGTGAGTAACTAAAAGCCTCCACCCCCCACAAAAGTAGAGAGAAAAAGAAAAAAAAAAGGAAACAAGAGAAAAAAGGAAGCGTTGTAGAGTCTCTGAGTTAAAGCATCAAGTTTCTGTTTCCTTTTTTCCCCCTTTTTATGACACTTATTATTAATACATTGAACTCTCTATACTTAAAAAAAAATTAAATCTTATTGTTTTTCCCTCTTTTTACCATCAAAGTACATTATTAATTATTATTAGAACTAACTTTTCCTTCTAAAATACATTGCAAAAATTTAATACCTCAAGATTCTTTCAGTTAAAAAAAATCCAAACCAACCAACAAACAAACAAACCCAAACATGCACTTTTATGTATGGTGAATTAATTTCTATCTATCTATCTATCTATCTATCTATCTATCTATCTATCTATCAACTGGATAGCATCGAAAAGTTTATGTGACTTTTCTGACGATTTTATTAAGAAGGAAAACCAATCTATTAATTCTAACGAACAATGAGAAATATTCTTTAAGAAAATAATTTTTAACATTTTTAGTATTAAAATTAGAAAGTATTAGGGAATTAAAATGTATTTTTATGGGTGGGTGGTTTAACTCGTTTGTCAATTTCTAGACGTAATATACGTCTATCTTTGTAGGTTTCTTGTACTGATGTAACATTCCAATCTTTTATATCACAGAGAATTTATCATCTCTGTTTAAATCGTGAATTGCTATTCTGAAATATTGTTGAACTGGGATGGGTTTATAATAATTCAGAGATTTAATTCTGTATCTATAATTGTTTATTCTAGAATTTTAGGGTAATTCTAATTTCCCTTTATATTGCTTAGAGCAATATTTGCATTTTAAAAGGTTTAATCCATTCCTTTTCTTTCATGTGTTCCTTTTCTTTTTTCTTTTATTCGTTCATTCCTTTTCTTTCTTTCTTTCTTTCTTTCTTTCTTTCTTTCTTTCTTTCTTTCTAACCTAGCTCACTATACATTCCACTAAGGAAGTGCCCATAGCAGTTATTCTAATCACTTACTAAACTTAGCTTAATTTGGCACAAGGTCAGACGTATTGGAGCATCCACTGAGAATCAAACTCATTTGTCATGGTTTGCTAGTTTAGATTGTTTAGACGCCTGTTACGATGTAACTGATTCCCATTATACCTATTATTACAATACTGAATAAACAGATTCAACGAAGGCAAAGTGTAAGATGATCTTAACGTTCATTCGCTATGTAAGATGATATACCTGTCACTAAGCAGATACCTAAATGGAACATTTTATTTTAAACCCAACTTTAAAGTCTCTCAGGTAAAATTCCAGGGGCTTGAATGACATTTATTGTTTAGGAGCTATTTTGCTCTTGAAATGGAAAATAATTAGAACTTTTGATATATCGGTGTATTTTCCCCTTTGCAAAATAATGGCAAAGAAATAAAAATGTAGGCATGAGGAATTTTTCTTCCTTTCTTTCTTTCTTTCTTTCTTTCTTTCTTTCTTTCGTTTCACGTATTTTTCTTTTCTTTTCTTTTCTTTTCTGTTCCTTCTTTTTTCTGTATTTCTTGTCTTTTCCTTTCATTCATTCATTCCATTTCTTTCTTTCTTTCTTTCTTTCTTTCTTTCTTTCTTTCTTTTGTTTCACGTATTTTTTCTTTTTTTTTCTTTTCTTTTCTGTTCCTTCTTTTTGTTTCACGTATTTTTCTTTTCTTTTCTTTTCTATTCTGTTCTGTTCTTTTCTTTTCTTTTTTATTCTTTTCTTTTCTTTTCCGTTCCTTCTTTTGTTTCACGTATTTTTCTTTTCTTTTTTCCCTATCTTTTCTGTTCTTTCTTTTTTCTGTATTTCTTGTCTTTTCCTTTCATTCATTCATTCATTCATTCATTCCATTTCTTTCTTTCTTTCTTTCTTTCTTTCTTTCTTTCTTATTGATCCTTTGTTTATAATTAAGTAGAAATTGGATTGACACGATGAATATCCATGCTTCCTCTTTATATTTATCATGATCATAACCGGGCAAATTTGAGTACGTGACGTCAAGAACCTTAACAAACACTGAAGTAACTCATAACGGAACATCCTAATATGTTCGTAGCTTCTATTTATTTGCTTCTGTTCATATCTATCTATCTATCTATCTGCTTATAAATCTGTCTTCATATAGTGAGACAGATTTTTAAAATTAAGTAATCAGATGCATTAAATACGAGGATCATTAAATAAGTTTCCAGACTTTTTTCGTATGGGCACTTTTATTGATAGTATACACATGAAACTCTAGTTCCCTTCGAAGTAATCTCCTCCAGCTGCAATGCACTTGTTCTACCGTTACAAAAACTTCTAGAAGGCTCCATGGAAGTCCTCCTATGTGAGCGTGTCAATGACCTTCGTCACAGCCCCTTTCATCTCCTCAATTGTCTCCTAACGACAGCCTCTGAGCTTAGGGAATAAGCAAAAGTCACAGGGAGCAAGGTCTGGACTATAGGGAGGGTGAGGAACTGTCTTGGTGCCCATCTTGGTCAAATAGTCTATGACAAGGATGGAGTTATGGACTGGTGCATTGTCCTGGTGGAAATGCCACTGAGCCGATTTGAAGAGTGCTGGCCTCTTCCGACAGAATCTCTTTCTGAACTCCTTTAAAACCTCAACAAAGTAACCCTAACCCTTTGGCCAATCAACTCTAGTGTATTGACTTCCTTACTCCTCCCACACCTCTCATCATACCTTACAGACGCCCTGCCTTCCTTGAATCTCTCATGCCACTCAAAAACTGATGCTCGATTCATGCAAGATGCTCCAAAAGCAGTCTGAAGCATTCCACACGTTTCTGTGATATTTTTTCCAAGTTTGAAACAGAATTTTATTGCATATCGTTCTTTTAAAGTGTCGTCACGTTCAGATTGCATTTTTGAAATTCACCAACTGTGACAATCAGGCTTTAGTAGGGTGTATTTCAATTGCTGCTGTAGGTGTTCATTTGAACCTGAAATCATAAAAATTGGTCAGTCATCTCATAAGATATATAGCAATAACATACTGAATTTTCAAGAGTCTACGACAATTTTAAATGCCTGGAAACTTATTGAATGCACCACGTAAATTATTTTTCTTTTCGGGAGTGGGGATTTCCTGTAGCGACGTGGCTAAATTGCTGAACTGCAACATCATAGTAAGCGAGTTCGATCGTCAGTCACGTTATTATGTTCAATACCCTGGCATGAAGCCTCTTATCCTCCCAGTTATGGGTTAAATAGCACCACTACAGTTCTTTTAGAAGGATAGATTTGGGATTGAATAATCCACAAAGGTTGATATGTCATTAAAACAAAGAACCCAAAGTTTTGTTTCTCTTCCTATAATGTTGATTCATCTTTGGTAATAAAACCAATTTAATTCTAATGACCTCTGACATCTGGAAAAACTATGAAAAATTGATTTTCCAATCGTCTTTTTCATTCTTACCTATTTTGTTAATTAGAAAATATATTGTGGAAAGATATCAATATAATCTATTTTAGTCTTTATCATTCCCATTAAATCAATAATACCAAAATAAAGCTTTATTAATACAAAAAATCGATAGTACTGAAATATAACTAAAAAATCGATAGTACTGAAATATAACTAAAAAATCGATAGTACTGAAATATAACTAAAAAATCGATAGTACTGAAATATAACTTTAGATGCTATATAGCAGTTTTCCGCATATTTCTCTAAATTTTAGTTTATGAATAAATAAAAAACAAATAAAAAATAAAAATGGACTTGGAATCTTATCTAACATTATTTCTTCTCATCGATAGTTTTTTGCTTTTGTAAAGTTTTTAAGATTTGGAGAGAATCGAAGGAAAAAAAAGGAGCTCTTAACGCAACTCATTTATGAATAGACACAGATATTAGTCCATCTTGAAATCTGTGATCAGGAACACGAACTTGTTTGCAGAAACGCTTGTACTTGAACATGCGTAGAAAAAAAATGGGAACGTTTATTCTTGATAAAATATATAATTACATTTATTTTCTTATAATGATTGACTCCAAGCTTTGTATTTATTAGTTTTACGACATCACCACACTTGTAAATGACGAAGTCAGTTTTTTTTCAATATGATTTCAAGTAACTATTCTTAATACAAATAATTTGCATACCGTTGTATCGTTTTAAGTATTCCTATCTAATACTAATAATTTTCAAACAGAGTTATTTGCCTACGACCGATCAGAATGGATCTGACGACGAAGAGATGAGTCCACGTTTCCCAAAGTTCTCGAACTGGTACTTCACTTCTGGATGAAGTCTTTGTATTTATGATGAAGTCTTTTTATGTATGTATGTGAAGATGAATGGATTGAGAAATGTTTTCAAGAAATCATATGGTTTCAAAAAACTAATAATTGTTTGTATCTTCTCATTGTGAGAGTGCTGTGTTTTCAGTAGCAACTACGGTTTACGAGTCGAGTGAATTGAATTCGGAATAAATTAAGGACTGACATACTTTAAAACCAACCAACCTTTTAAAAAGAGTCATTACTTTCGGAGCGCCACCTATAGATATTTATTTGTTAATGCAGATTTTTTTGTTGCCCTTTCCATCCGTAAACTTATGTCAGGTTATAACAAACTACTGCTCAATAAAAACTGCTTTTTATGTAAATTATACCCTTGATAATTTACCTTCTTGAAAATGTGATAATGAAGTCGTCTGCTGCGATACAATAAAGATATGATAACGATCAATCTCGTGAAGACAGGGATCGTTGGTCACAAAAAGAAAATAAATAAACATATGTATATATATATATATATATATATATATATATATATATATATATATATATATATATATATATATACTTATGTGTGGTTAAGACATTATTAATTTTTGACTTGTATTTCTTCCATTTAATTTTGGTCACTTTTCATTGTAGCAACTCAACCAATCCATCTGAAGTATACAATTATTTTTATTTCCACGAAACAAGATTTTAACCAGATATCGTCATCAGTGATTGAATTATACTGAAACCGGCCTGTACTATAAGCAATATAAACGGTTGAGCCCTGTGGTTGTAAGGGGTGTGGGTATCCAAGGACACTTATTTATTTTATGTATGAGTTATTACGTCAGCCAATATACAAATGATGCTGTATACAATAAAACTTCGATAAAAAATAAAATTGTAACATTTTTTTAATCAAAAATAAAATTGCATGGATATATTATATACGAGGTGAACTTATTTTTGGACTGTTACATATTCATATTTTTAGTTATAAAGTATCAATGTCGTAGAGTTTGGTAATAATATATGTTTTGATTGTATAATGTTGGATTAAAAATAATGAAATCCAAGTCTTTTTCGTTTAGAAAAAAGATAACTTTTTACAAAAATTCTTTGGCGGGGGGTCTACTTATTCATGGCAAATACTTTATATATATATATATATATATATATATATATATATATATATATATATATATATATATATATATATATATATATATATTTCTCCCATGAACATCTGAAACACCAAACAGCCCTATCTAAGCATTTTTGGAGTTTGAAAAATAAAGGTTTAATCCCTGAGATTCAATAGTCCATATTGAAAAAGTCAGATACTCCAAAATGTTTTGATTGTAGATGTAATCTATGCCTAGAAAAAATACAAATAATGATATATCCAGACTCTGAAAAATTGTTAAATAAGAGATGTGAATTAATAGATAGATATAGACATAGGAATAAATTTAAACTATTGAAAAATTATCATAGATAATGCTTAAATGAAAAAACCTAGGATTAAATTGAGATTTAAGGTAAATGAATAAAAATAAAATAAAATAAAGAAATGAGAAGAAACCATATGATGTACGTACTCTTCAATGGAGGGGTAACTGCATTAATAGGCACGAAAATAAAGTTGAAATTAAAAATTTTAATTTTAAATTTTGAATTTAATGTAAGTATTACTGTATCCTTACGTAAAGTTATTAAAGAAAGTTATATTTATTTAAATTAGTATTAAATCTGGAATTTTAAGTCGAAAAGTATTTAGAATTTAAAAAAAAAAGATTAATTTACTATAGTAAATTAATTTTTTTATTTCTATTTTTATTATAACAGGCAATGAAATAAAAAAAACTGGAAGTGGGCTAAATGAGGAGAAAACTCTTCACCTCTCTTCTATCCCCTCCCACCCTTCTTTCCTGTGTCTATTCTGAATTATTTTATCCATTAGATCTGAAGAAGTCCTGTTAATTTTTTTGGTGTTTTTGATTTATATCAAAAACCCATAATAGGATGGAAATAAATTTATAATCCTAATGTGACCGGTTTTTGTTTTTCTTAAAGAATATATATATATATATATATATATATATATATATATATATATATATATATATATATATATATATACTTAAGTTGTTTTGTGCTCAATATTCATTATAGATCCATGATAATTTAGAATTATTTCCGAACTTTGATGAAAATCTTTAAAAATTTTCTAAGAACGGGCTAACAGACACACGCTTTAGCGTAAATGACAGTTTAGTAAAATACAGTTCAATGGTTCTATAGATTAGTATAAGCGTCAGACAATGAGAGTTTTTTTTTTTTAGTTTTTTAATCTATCATATTTTAAAGATAAAAACAATTTCATCAGGGTTTGGAAATAATTATATATATATATATATATATATATATATATATATATATATATATATATATATATATATATTATCGCCCGTAAATAAATTCATCCCCGGCAATTTTTTCATAAGATACACACATACACCCTCAATTCTCTATGTTGTGCTTGAAGTTAATTCTTTTATTAATCTCTCAATGAACCAAAATGAATGAGTTGTTATCTAATCTAAACTAAAAGTCAAGTCGAATATAGCTTGAAGATCAACCGCCATATTTTGCAAAGTCACAACATGTTTAAAATTGATAGCAGTAATTTTTTGAATAACGTGAAGGGTCATTTCGCGAACTGTCCAAAGGAAAACAAAAACTGCAATTTTTTCAAAATGGCACCGTTTATGTTTATGTTGTGTGGAAGTTAAACACACACACACACACACACACACACACACACACACACACACACACACACACACACACACACACACACACACACAAGGCCAAAAAACGCAATCACCGTTATACATTATTTACTGCAATGTTCTGAAAACTTTTCAACGCGAAGATCGGTCAGTAAGCAGGATTATAGATTGGGGTTCCTCAAGCATAAGGAAATGAATCTGAACACTACCTAAAAGAAGCGGTACGTGCAAACCCTGCACTATGAAGACAAGAAACCGAAGCTTACTAACGTAATTTTAAAGGACAAGAAATACTCAAAGATTAGATGAATGAAATTATTTGAATGTTTTCTCTAAATGAATAGTTCCAAATATCTTCATTTTCATTCAATGCAGCGTCAACTTAGTTTTTATTTGTTTATGAAAGAAACAATCATTCCTGGAAATTGTCATACATTAAATAAAAACTTTTATGAGACAGAGGATCACATCACATAGTGTAATGGTTAATGAGCCAGGCTAGCAGACCATTCTTTGTGAGTCGATTCTTATTAAGGGCGACGTTTCTGGCCTTGTGACAAATTAGGCTTAGCTTACAAAATAACTACTTGCGAGCTAGGCTTGTGGACCATTATAAGTGAGTTTGATTCTCATTGGGTGCTTCATCCTTTTCTCCTTTTTGCTTATTTAAACTGAGCTTAGTAAGAGATAACTATTTTGAGACAAATGTGGTGCAGAGTGATAAAGAATGCTAACTCTTCTATTGGAGCACCTTTATGATATGACTTCTAACAGTTTCTGTTCAACACCTCTCACAACACTTTCCGGGAATATTTTACCATTGGGTAACACTTTACTCGCCATCCCCAAGAAAAACAACGACAAAAATCAACAAGAAAAAAAAAAACTAACAAAAACCAAACCCAAAAGAAAAGAAAAAGCAAATGTTAAAACTTCTACAGGAGTATTTTTATTAAAAAAGCAGAACTGATATTATGAAGAATATTCCGAAAATGTGCTGAAAGGGATGACGGACAGTTTGGTTGTGTTTTATGACATATCCACCTTTGTAGGTTATTTAATGCCAAATCCATTCTTATACAAACAAACAGTTCTATTTCAAACAATTCAGTTTAGCATAAGTACACCGATTAATTGTCAAAACATTTCTTTTTCAAACTATTCAGTTTAGTCAAACAGTTCTAATAAAAACAATTCAGTTTAGTATGAATATAGTTTTTGTCCACACACAGTTAAATGTCAAAACGGTTCTATTTCAAACAATTCTGTTTAGCATCATTACGCAGTTTAAATATCAACACTTTTCAATTACAAGGAATTCAGTTAAGCATAAGTATGCATTTTTGTTCTATTTGACCCATAGATATGACCCTATCAGATGCTACCTCTCCGGGCCAGAGTGGACATGGAAGCGATGGCAATGAAGGGGTGCTCTGTATTCCCCAAGGCTCTAGTATTACTGGAACCTCCCCATCAGATGGTTTAATTCAGGACACTCGTTAGAGGGGTTTTACCCCTCTGCAGAGATGCAGTCCGTGTATTCTACAGCTTCAGCCAATACACATAGTTAGATGTAAAAACGGTTTTATATTAAACAATTCAGTTTAGCATAAGTACGCAGTTTTAATGTGAAAACAGTTCTATTCTAAACAGTTCAGCTTACTATAAATACGCAATTTAAATGCAAAAACAGCAAACTCTCGAAACCACGGTTTAGTTCTATTTAACCCATAGATAGAACCCTTATCAGGTGCTACCACTCCGGGCCAGAGTGGACCTGGGAGCGATGGCAATAAAGGGGTATTCTGCATTCTCCAAAGCTCCAGCATTACTAGAACCTCACTATCAGATTGTTTAGTGTCCTATTCAGGATACTCGTTGCGGGAGTCTTACCCTCTGCAGAGGTGTAGTCAGTGTATTCTACAGCCCTAGCCGACTGGGTAAGATGACGAAGTGGTGGAATCTGTTTGACATAATCTCATAAACGTATTCCCCATTAAAGTGATAACTTTTTCATCAGTCCGTAATAGAATTTCATAAATTTGTAATAGATATTTCTTTAAAAAAATTCCTCTTATACAAATGAGGAGACGTCTTAAGTATCATCAAGTACGATGAATAGATTATCACAAAAAAATAAAACAAGAAACTTCCAATGTTAAAAAAGACAGATCATACAGAGTGAAGGAACTCTGACTGGCCGGATAATATTTAACCTCATTCTCATTTCGTTTTGTTACCAAAAAATGGCCATAGATATAGAACTATCGATTTTTCAATGATGTCCTGACGATCAATGAATACAATTTTCCCGACTCCAACAGTGATAATAATAAACTCTTGGGGGTACGGAAGCCAATAGAAGCTAAAAATATAACTAGAGTAAAACTCAACTTATCACCCGAGATGTATTTCCTTGTGCTCATACGCGTGCCAGCACGTACACACATCCAATCACGCACAGAGGTCAATAGGTATTCAAAAAGGAGAGTTTGATATGAAAAAGCAAAAAGTAAAATACTTGGAGTAAAGAGAAATACAAAAAGTATGAAATCGAATACAGGTCAGACCAGATGATGGACATGGATAATATACGTGGTTGTTGGTTGTCGAATGACTCATGGCGTCGAATTAGGTTCAAGTACAACGTTGTGAATCGAGTATATATATATATATATATATATATATATATATATATATATATATATATATATATATATATTAATCAATAATTCTGTTGGTGTGAAAAAACCCAGATTGTACAATTTTCAAATTCTACAAACTAATATCAGGGGGAAAAACTGTATAGAAAGAAAAGACGAAAATCACACGTGCTACCTGAAAATAATCAAGCACACCTATGTCGTGTCAAAAGAAAAAACACCGACAGAATTACCTAAGCTAAAACGTAATAAAGTGCTCAATATATGAGATAGAGCTAATATTATATATATATATATATATACTCGTGGCTTGGGAAAAATTAAAGGTATGTTTGTGTAAGGAGTTCAATTTTTCCAAAGCCACTCTTATCAAACCCATACATTGCAAAAAACCCCGCAGACTATTAGAATCTGTGGTCATTTCCAAAAAAAAAAAAAAAAACATATAAGAAAAACGTCCGGGATTTTATCAGATCTCACCATACTTGGCGAATATTATACAACACGAAAACAATATCAAAATAGAAAACGGATAAAAAGGGATATTTTCTCCGCTTTGTGCGATCATACTTTTGAGAACTCTTGTCCTTATCACTTTCTCTTTCCTCATTTTCGTTCCCCTTTCGACCTTAACATCACATTATAGTCAACGTCTTTCGACGAAACAGGATATGCCGAAACCCCTTTCCTCTCCACCTTTTACCTATTTCTTTCCCATCAGTTCACTAAAATTATTTCCTCTTTCACACAATCAAAAATCTTTTATGAAACCTGATACATTTGACTCTAAACCTGCTCCTTCTTCTTGCTACACCTTTATCCTCTTCATCATCTTATCATGTTTCTCATTTGCTTATAAATAGAAAAACCCAGAAAATGATTTCAGTTTGAAAAAGTTCTTAGGAATAAAAAGAACAAAATAGCACGCATCTAAATTGGTTTAAAGTGATTTATTAAACTTTCCACATATTTCTATCATATTGTCAGATTCACCACAATCTATCACTTCAAAACACACACACACACACACACACACACACACACACACACACACACATATATATATATATATATATACAAGAATATAATCCACCAGCTTAAAACCATGGTTCACCACCGGAACACCTGTGACCATATTTTTGATTAAAAAAAGGCATCTCTGATAAAGAAAAGAAAAAAGAACACGACGCTGCATCGAGAAAGCTGCAATCCAAGAACCTTCCACCATCAATTTTACGGCCAATTTTTCCCCAACGAATCAATATTCAAAGAATGTAGGATATTAAATGACATAAACAAGAAAAAATGGATGAAAAATAGGATGAAATCTAACTAATGCATTATGTATGTATTTAAAAGAAAATCAGCACGCTTATCTCCCTTGTTACGTTAAGTCTTTGTTATT
This sequence comes from Sepioteuthis lessoniana, assembly GCA_963585895.1. NCBI lineage: Eukaryota > Metazoa > Mollusca > Cephalopoda > Myopsida > Loliginidae > Sepioteuthis > Sepioteuthis lessoniana. The sequence goes on from OY757932.1 coordinate 40,313,619, forward strand.
GTGACACATATCCATCGGATTTTCGATTCTATCTTCCTTTTCCATCCTCTTCTGGCAAAATTTACAGAATTAGTCCACTCAGAGTATGTTCACCTACTTTTTTTAGCTGTAAATAATCACAGATAAGATACAAGACATTTTTCTTTAATGGCTGACTTAATAAAATATTCCTCAAACAAACTAGATTGAATTATTTAAATTTCGTTGAAAGAACAAGTAATAAAGAGATAAGATAAAAGGAAAAAAGAATAAAAGTGAAAGGAGTTTGAAAAGAAAAGAAGAAAAATGAAATTATATGAAAAATCTTTTTTTCTTTTCCAAAACACCGACGCAAAATCGTCTGCCAATCGAGTAAGGCTTCAAAAGACGTATTTAGATCATTGTAAAATCTAGATAAAAAAGAGACAAATTAAAAGTGAGATCATTACATTTGAAGCCTAGATGTCCGAAATAGATCAAAAGGTTATCATTGGGATTTGTGAAAGCTAAAATCTAAAGAGCAGAGATGATCTGAAGGAATACAAAATGAGAATGGATTAAGAGAAATGTCTCAGTGGGTTATCTTTTTCTCTCTTTTATATAACATACTCTTTCTATTACATTATATTTTACACAGCCATTTCTTTCTTTTCGATCATTTTCTTTCTTTCTTTCTTTCTTTCTTTCTTTCTTTCTTTCTTTACTCCGTGAGTATTCTTTATTTTTAGTTTATTCCTTCCATCTTTCTTTTTTCCTACTTTATCTCTTTATTATTTTTCCTTGATTTTGTTCGTTTTATTTCTCTTCCTTCTTTCTTTAGTTATTCAAAATCTTTTTCCTCCTTTACTCTGAAAAAAAGTCCCTATACATTCTATTTCGTCTCGACGCCAACAAGAAATAGATCTACGAATACATACAAGTAACATTCACTAACTCAGATGTCTACATATCTGAATGGCCTTCGTTAAAATCTTTCCTCTTTTTCCGTTATTATATCAAGGGGAATCCTTGTAATTCGCCTCTTTACGTCATTCACATATTAATGCTTGTGGCTGTAGTTCTGTAGTCGGCCAGTGAAACACATACTAATAACACAGAATTCTTGGCAATGTTTGTTACTATAAAATTTCAATCAGGAGTAAAAAGGCCCTCCTCTTTCCCCACAAAAAAGAACAAGTAAAAAATTTTGTTGTATTTTAAAAATTCTTTCTCGGATTTTTTATTATCATTACACTCTTTATGGGTTTTCCCACCAGTTGTAACTAGTGGTCTTTCCCAGTCAGCGAGGCATAGAATACGTCATGGGCATGATATTAAATTCAATATGCCGGTGAGGTTCTAGTTCAGGAACCTGGAGAGTGCAGGGTATTCCTTTATTTCCATTATTCCTTGTGTTATATACCCACATACAAATACAAGCGGAAACATAATCAAACATAATTTACAAACTTCAATGAACGAACGAACACACTTCTTTATAAAAATATGTATCTCTCACACTTTATTCTCAATGTTTCTGTGTTGTGTGAGAGATGGGAGGAGACAGGGACAAACTGTTATATTGACCCAACTTCTTCTCTTGACCATAGTACGCTTTGTTATCTTCAAGAACTCACTTATTACTTCTTCTGCATCTTGGCTGGGTTTGCTCAACCGGGGGTCGCTGAGGGCATCAGCCCTCAGGGGGCGTTCTCAGTCTGCAAGCTGGTTCTCACTCTGACCTTCCTGTGTCCAACTGACTCAACGGCATCTGCCTATATTCTTTTATCAGACCCACTTGCTTCCGCTTCTTCTTCCGCTTATTTACACAGGTGCATCTCTGATTGACGGCTCGGTAAAGGGTCAATATACAACACTTGGTTCATTCTGATCTGGAGTGGTAGTACATTTTGGGGTCTCTTCTCTCGGCCTGATGGATGTTTGAAAATTATTAGCATTGGATAGCAATAGTTGAAACCAAATAATTGTGAACAAACAAATGTCTATTTTTTTTATTAAATACGAATAGTTACTTAAAACCATGTATTCATGTATAAATTATGAGTACTAGATGTGAATACTTGAAACTATAAAGTTGTATCCGAACTATTTGTATTAAATGGGAGTTCTTATAAGAATATATAATTATGGGTCAACAAATGATAATTATGGACAAATAAAAAAATGTGATTAAAAAAGATTGCAATGGGATGTGAGAAGTTATTACACTAATCAGAAATTTACAAATTAAATAGCCCACAAGGGGTTGTTATGCCGTTAAATAAACCAAACCAAGTCAAACTACACCAGTCCGAGTAACAGAAAATCTCCTTCAATCGTTATAACTCTCAACAAGTGCTGTGATCTGGACAGATTCGCTTCTTCTCCATCTCTAAAGTTCTTTCATCTTTTTCGAAATTATTTCATTATTAGCCTTCAACTTTAACAGTTATCGCAATCACCTTCATGTTTCATATTTTGTTTTTCATTTCTTCTTCTTCTTCTTCTTCTTCTTCTTCTTCTTCTTCTTCTTCTTCTTCTTCTTCTTCTTCACATTAATTTTAACTGATGGTTTTTCAATGAAGTTTTGATGGTCTCGATTCTTCCTCTGATTTCCAATTTCTTCAGTCTTTTTTCCCCAAACCTTTGGGGGAACGTTCCAAGTGCCCCAACTACAACTGGTGTGACCATCACCATCATGTTTCACAGTTTTTTGAGTTTTCTGGCAGGCTCCAAGTATTTGTTTTATCTTTTCGCTTTCTTTTTATTTCACTCTGTGGTCTGTTGGAATGGCAAAATCCACAAGAGAGCAAGTTCTCTTTTTTTTTCTCGTTAATCAACACAAGTTCTAGTTTTCTGGCCGGGATGGGATAATTCGTTTGTATCTTTAAATCACAAAGAATCTTCAGTGTCTAATTCTCTGGGAAGGATTCTAGTTTGTGCATTTGGTTGTATAGTCAAATTTTAATCTCTTGCACAATTCCTATTGGATCACTTTTCTTGCCCAATCGTGTCTTATCGTGTTCTCCTATTGAACTAGTTTATAGCAATTACTTTTGTGATAAACCTTTTCATTTCTACATAACCTTTACCTGCTATTCTGTTGAGTAGTATCAATTGTTATTATCATTAGTAGTTTTTACTAATATTTACTTATATCTTTTAAATTCTTCCTTAATTTTTTATCACAATTTGCCCGGGTTATTTTTTATCACATGCTGTAAGTGAAATACTGTGATCCTTGGCACTTTGGATCGTAGATGTATAAAATATTTGCAGAGGTATAATTGGCAGGTCCAAAGCTCTTAACTGTCGAATCAGATTCTGGTTCGAGTCAAAAATGAATGGGCGTTACTTGATTGGTTACAGCCAGTCACGTGGGATTCGAGAGATACGAATTTTAGCGAGTTGAATAAGAGCTTTTCAAAGTAAAAGGTCGAGTTCTTGAGGCTTACGTGAAACTGCCTCTCATTGGAAGAGATCAACGGTTTATTAATGAAAAGGAGAATCTCGTTCCCTTCCATTGATTAGCCAAAGCCACACCACAACTTACTTTTAAGGCTAATTCCGCGACAGAATGGAACATTTTAGAAATAAACGTGTGTAGTTTTTGTGACTAATGTATATGTTGCTCTTTCCACCAACGGAATCAAGTGACAACCAACCTTTTGGTTTGGTTTTATTGTCAAACGGCTTATCAACTTCGTATGGGTTATTTAATACTGAAATTTGATTCATTTATAAATGTCTGCTTGTAATTAACATCCCATTGCAACCATTTTTTGAACTGTACCTTGCATTTGGCGATAATTATTTTTTTGGAATGTTATACGGTTTCAAACATTCCTATTCAATGCTAATAATTTTTAATCTTATCTATTGGACTCATAGATCAGATCTTAACAGGTACTTTCACTTCGGATCAGAATAGACCTGGAAGCAATGGCAACGAACGTGTTCTCCACACTCTCAAGACTTCCAGAACGGGAACTTTAACACCGGATACAGTTTAGTGGCATACCCAAGACACCATTTTTTCGAGTTGGGGTTATAGTGGTCTTAAACTTCTGCAAAGGACACATCCGGGAAATTCTAAATCTCGTTTACAGTTTTGCTCAACCTGAAAATATTACATAAGCAAACAAAGGTCTGTGTGCTAGAGAAAGTAAAGTTTATTAAACAACAACAATACCTTATCGATTTACAATCAAGTCATGTTAAAATTACCGGTTTACCACAATTAAGCAATGATAACCCTGGTCAGTACATAGATTGGTAACCACCAAAGCACAGTACCTGCCAGCAAACTAAGGTTAAAGCTTGCTAAATAATAAAAGCAATGTTTTACCGAGAAGATAAATAAATGTTTTTCGATTTGCATAAAGGGAAACGTTCATCTTTTATGTCTCTTGTTTCTTTTACGATTCCTTCCTTCAATTAAATTATCCGTTTATTATTTATTTTCCCTTTCATTCTTTTTTGTCTTTAGTTCTCTCTAAATGCTTGAAATACAATTAGGCTTCAAATGCACAAGAAGCACGGATTCCCCCAAATTCTCTTATATTTCTGGCACGTGATAGTGTTGATGCCCTGTGGTTCTTTAACCAATAAACAAGCGAGACGTGATTAATGTGGCATTTGTTTGTTTGTTTGTTTGCTTGTTTGTTTGTTTGTTTCTTTCTCATCCATTCAATGATTCTTTCTTTTTTATCATTACTCTCTTATTTTTTCCCCGTGAATCTCTCTTTTTTTTTCTCTTTCTCTCTTCCCCCTCATTTATTCAGTCAATCCGCCGCATTCTTTTTTCTTTTCCGCTGAGAAATCCGCGACTCATTGCATTTTTCCTTGACTTGAACAAGAAAAAAGATCAACAAAAAACAAAACGAACTTCCACGAATGCATCCTAAGAACTTTCATCTATACGCATGCGGGCATATTGAAGTCTAATAATAAATATAATAAATAATGTTATTCAGATTTGTATGAAGGAAAATCCTCGGATTTTTATGTCACTTACTCGTTCGTTCTTCTTTCTTTTTACTAAATTTTCCATTTCTTTTCTTCTTTTTTCTTTCATTTAATTCTTTCGTCCACATTTCTCCAACGATTCCAGCCTTCTTTCCTCATTCTTTACTTCTTTTCATAAACTCTCGGCCTTTTTTTCGTTACTAGATCAACACCTTTTGTTCTCTGTTCTGACAGCGTTCACCTCTAATGTTCTTCACTCTGATGACGGTGAAGCCTTTAACGAAACAGCCTCCCTCGCGAAAATGGCGCCAAACTTCTGGCAATATCTATAGCAGTAGGAGCAGCAGCAGCAGCAGCTGAACCGACAACCACTGTAAGACTTACGAGTAAGCAGAAGCGGAAAAGGCTTGTTTCTATTAAAGGGGAACCTGAATTTTTTTTTCTACGTATGTACACTCTCTCTTTTAGTCGATTTGTTTGCGTGCTAATCAGCATTTTACGTTATTCGATTATATATGATTTACTGAAGAACTTGTCTATGATAACTTAGGAGGCGCGCTTAGAGTAACGGTTATCGTCATAGGAAATGGAATCGTCGATTTGAGTTCAAATCCTGGAGGAGGCTGTTTGCATTTCATTTTACACTAATGCACTTGCAAAAGGCATGAATATATCTCTTCTTCCCACGCTAGCTATAAGTAAATATTAGGCTGAACTGAGTTCTTTAGCCTTGTTTAAGTAACCAGTGTAGGAGAAGGAAAATTCTGGATTCAAAACCAGCTTTACTCCATTTAATATTTGTTTCACATCCTGTCCGTAACAAAGGGGTTGAGTAAATACATACTTGTCAACGCTAAGTAAGATTAATGGAGAGCTTCGTGTTGTGTAATGGTTAGCGAGTAAGGTATGCATTCTATTGTGAGTGAGTTCGATTCTCACCGGATGTTTCATACTTTGTGCCAAAATAAGCTTAGCAAAAAATATTAGTTCTTCTTGTAGAGGGTGATGGTTAGCGAGTTACTCCAGAAGGCTGTCAGTTCTGTTTTCACCCGGTGCTCCATATTTCTGGTCTTGTATCAAGCTAAACTTAGTAAATGAAAATACAAAGATGTAAAGACTCCGATCTAAGATCAAGTAAAACTAAGTCTAATCATTCCAATCGGTTGGTCTTATCTTTTGGTCAAATAGAACTGTTTGATCGTTGGAACCAATTTAACCCAGTGCAAACAAATGATTAATGTTAAATTGAAATATCAGTGTTTGACATCAATGCTTGTAATCATTCAACTGTATGCAAATATAACTATTAATGTTAGATAGCAATACTTAAAACAATTTAACTGTGTGCAAACAAATTAGCTGTGGTTTGTTTAAAAAATAATGTTACCAGCAAACTATTCACTTTAAATCATGTATAAATAGGTTTTGGCTTTAAATTACTCTAAAGAGTTGATATGTCATTAAACCAAATAACTAACCCTAACTGAACAGTCTAATGTCAGAAAATTTCTTACACTTCTTTCATTTTTTCAGAAAAAAAAGTCTATTTTATGCAAATTGTTATCAATCAAAATTCTATAAAAGATAAACTGACGTTACAGAAAAGAGATTTGTCTGTTTTATTTTTTACATATTATACAAACAAATTCAATATTCACAAGGCATCTCCAGTTGTAAAAATAATGTTCCTTCGATTTGCATCTATTCTTTTGGCCGGGATTGGCTGATGGGTTTACATCCCCAAATCACAAAGAATCTTATGCGTCTAATATTCTTGGACGGATTCTAGTTTCTGCATATACCATTTGTTTGTAAAATCAAATCTTAATCTCTTGCACAATTCCCATTGGATTACTTTTCCTATTTAATCATGTCTAATCTTGTATTTCTTTCATGCCAGTTGGTTGCATTCACTTATTATTATGTGATCAACTGTTTGATCGTTGTCTCTTCCTATTCTGTTGCGTATCATCAATTTTCCATTTTGTAGCCATGTCCAGGTCTTCTTGTATGCAATCTCACCAGTTTATTTGTCCAGATGGCTGCAGCTATACAGAGAGGGAAGGCTCCTGCCTAAAGAATGTCCTGTATATGATACTAAGCAATCTAATGATGAGGTTCAAGTGATGCTGGGGCCTTGGGGAATGCGGAGTATCCCTTCATTGCCATTGCTCCCAGGTCAACTCTGACCCGGAATGGTAGCTCCTGATAGGTCCCTATCTATGGGTCAAATAGAACTAAACTGCATACTTATGCTAAACTGAATTGTTTGAAATAGAACTGTATGACTAAACTGAATAGCTTAAATAGAAATGTTTTTGACAACTAAACTGCGTACATGCTAAACTGAATTGTTTAATATAGAACTGTTTTGACACTAAACTGCGTGTAAACAAAATCTATACTTATACTAAACTGAATTTGCTGAATTAGAACTGAATTAGAATAGCTTGAAATAGAAATGTTTTTGACAAATAAACTGTGTACTCCTGCTAAACTGAATTGTTTGAAATAGAACTGACTATTTGCATAAAAATGGATTTGGCGTTAAATATCCTACAAAGGTTGATATGCCATAAATCTAACCAACCAACCAACCAACCAACCTCGCCAATTTATCGCCAAATAATCCATACAGCTGTTTTCCCCATTTATATTTTCTAGTTTTTCATGTTTTCGTCTTTGACCCTCGGTTGCCATTGCCGTTACTGGCTGCTGTAATTAATCTTTGCTCTTTTTAGTGCATATTCCTCGAGTCCTTGAATTGGTACATTCACGCAATCCTCTGTGTTGGTTGGTCCTCCTCCTTCTTTTCTGTCTGTGTCATTTGTCGAGTGAAAGGTCTTGTGCATAGACATTAATTTCCTTGTCTTTTGGTCAATTTCTCTGAGTTCCTCCCTGGTTCATTTTAAGAAGGGTCCAGAGTATCTTACAAGGAACTTTGTTTCGAGAAGCTTCCTTGTTCTTCTGAGAAACTCTTTTCTTACTTTTTCTTTCATCTCTGTTTATTTGATAGTAACCGCTTTTAATATTCCTTTGTATTTGTACTCTCCTAAGTAGATGAGCAGTTCTGTAAAGGGAGATTTTTTTGGTATTTCATATATACGCTTGGACTGTCAGGTATCTTGTTAATGTGTTTATCAACCCCTTTCTTGATCATACCCAGGGTTCTCACAAGTGATGAGATTAAGTCGGTTCGCATCGGTTCGTAAGAATCTGTTCTTGGAATTTCCCTTAATTCCAAGAACTTGTTGTTAACTTAACTCAGGGTTTCTCAATCTTTTATTCATCTAGAATTTTTTTTTTAGTTTGGAAAATAAATAAACTTAATTTCACTTACTAGACTACTGTATGAGGTAATCCAAAGATCAACCTTGGTGCGTATATCGGGTCAGCCAGCATGGTTTGACTATGCTAATGAGAAAACCTGTTCTTAAAATTTTTGAATCTACCACTGGTTCCCACTATTATTGGAACGGTGGTATTTTTAAGTTGTCACATTTTTTCCATTTTTATTTCCATTTCTTTGTATTTATTTATCTTATTATGTTCTGATAGGTTATTACCTGTTGGCACTGACATTTCAATAAGAAGTCAGGTTTTTCTTTTATAGTCCTTAACCACGATATCTAGTCTATTGCTCTTTATTTTGGGATTAGTTAGTATAGAAAAGTCCCAGAGAATAATAACAGCTCTTTTCGCTCCTGTTATTTGTTCTGGTTGGGGTTTATATAATTTTCCCGAACTAATATTCCACAGAATTTACATATTTTCCCATAAATATAATGTCCTATTTTATCATGTCTTTATATTTTATCGGTTTATAATTATTGTTATTTCACTCTTTTGAGTTTTTCACACCAGCGTTAGCCGATGGTTTCTCACATGAATTTGAGTGACAGCAAGTCTCCTCAAGTCTACAGGGCTCTCCTCAGTATTCTAGCTGATTTTGATAATACTGTAGTTTGGATGGTCTCCACTCGTCCGCTTATTTCCAAATCCTCCAGACCCTTTATCAATCATTTAGTGACTGTATTGAGTGCACCCATTACAAATAGCATTACCGTCACCTACCGTTCAATAGTTTTTTTTTTCAGTTCTTTAGCAAGATCCACTATTCGTCAAATTCTCTTTTTTTGATGTTGACTTTTACTAGGTCTGGTCGTCTGGTCGTCTGGCCGAAATTTGGTGATCTGTTTGTATCATAAAATCCCAGAGGAAGTTGTTTGTTTCATTTTCCATGACGGATTCTGGGTTATGCTTATATCATTTGCTCGTACGGTCAAATTTAAACTTCTTGCAAAATTACCAGTGGATCACCTTGCCCACCCAGTCATGCTATTTTGCTTTGATATAGTTAGTCTAAATGGCGTTTATCTGTGTTGCTATCAGAAGGGATTAAGTTTCTCTCTTTAGGCTTCCCTTTCTCAGCCATGTCCAAGTTTTCTCGTGTAAAATTTCACTTGTTTGTCACTTTAAATGTCCATACAGTTGTTTTTCTTGAAATTTTTGTTTTCTGGCTATTTTTGTTCTGATGATGCTTGTGTTGTCTGTATTGTTTCTGGTGGCTGTAATCAGTCTTCCAGGGTATTTTTTATGTAGTCTTCGTGTCTTTGTATTAATGCATTGACGCTATCTTGATTTCTGGCATGTCCTCTTCCTCCTTCTTTTCTTGGCGCATAGTCTGTCTATGTCATTTCTGGGATGTTATGTATCGTCATGAGTTTTCTTACTGTTTGGTCCATTTCAAAAATGGCTCCGAATATCTAACAATGTGGACAGCCCAGGCGTCTATCTCTTTGATAAGATTTCTACTATATAGTTTGGTTTCGAGTTGTTTCCCCGTTCTACGCTTTCTTAATTTTTTCCTTCGTCTCCACTTGTTTGATGGTGTCCACTTCCAATATTCCGAAGTATTTGTAAGTTTCTTTTTCTTCGAGCATTCTTTTTTGGTTTGGTAGTTCTATTCTTTCCATCACGTGTCGTTTCCCGCTTCTCATTAATTGTATGGCGCATTTTTCTTTGCTAAAATCCATTCTTATGTCTTGACCGTACATTCTTACTATCTGTATTAGGGTTTCTATTTTTCTTTATTTTTAGCAGTTTGTTGGCGTCCATGTATATTAGGTGAATAATCTTTTTCTGCGGTTTAGTAAGTTTGTACCTACCTGTGCATTTCACAGTATATGATTGTGTGGCATCATCGCAATCACAAATAGTAATGGTAAGAGCGCATCTCTCTGGAAGATACCGCTCTAGATTTTCACCCCAGCTAAGCTTTTCCCTCCTGCTGTCAATTTCACTCTCTAGTTTTTCTTGGATTTCTCGATAAACTTTACGACTTCATCGGACATCTTGCACAATTTAAGTGTCTATTATCCAGCTTTGTAGGATCATATCGTATGCCTTTCTGTAATCAATCCACGCCATAGGTAGATTTTTGCGTCTCATTTGGGTCTCCTTGAGGATGTGTTGATCAATATAGAGTAGCTCTCCTGTTTCTCTGGTCCACTTGCGACATCCCTTCTGTTCTTCAGGGAACAGTCCGCGGTTTATTAAAGAGTAGTAAATATCCTTTATTTGTATTTTTAGTATTTCCCACATCATAGGTAGGCATATAGTCTATAGGTCTATAGTTGTTTGGGTGGTTTCTTTTGGGGGTCTTTCTGGATAAGGGTGGTCTTTCACTTTGTCATCCATTTGCGTATGTCTACTTCTTCAAAGCATCTATTCATTTCGATAGCCAGTTTGTCATGAAAGGAGGGGAATTTTTAAAACCAGAATCCATGTATACTCTCATGGCCCGAAGTATTCCAATTTGGTATATTTTTGAGTGTTGATCTGAGTGAATCGAGCTGTATTTTTGCCTTTGGGCCTTCTTCCAGTCCTTGGATCTCTTTTTCCATGCCGTTTATCCATTTGGCTTGTCTATTATGATCTCTACGTTCCCATATTTTGTTGCGAAATTGTTTTGCCTTTGCATTCGGTTGCAGCTTTGTCTTCGCACCTTTTTCCCTTACTTACAGGTAAATCTTTCACTGATTAATTTTGCTCTTTATATTATTATCATTATTATTATAATTATTGTTATTTCTTTCCTTGTAAGTTTTTCACTCCAGCATTAGCTGGTGGTCTTTCACTGGAGTCTGAGAGAGGGCAAATTTCTTCAGGTCTCCAGCACTCATCTGAATATTCTAACCGATCTTAACAATGACCTTGATTCTTCCTTTCCTTCCCAATCCTATGGGGATTGTTCTAAGTGCATCAATTATAATCATCACCTTTATGTTCCACAGTTTTTTTAGTTCTCTAGCAAGGTCCAAGTATTTGTTTTTCATTTTGCTTTCCTTTATTTTCATTCTGTCGTCTGCCGGTCCTGTTGTTTTTCTTAGTATTTCTGTTTTATAGTTTTTTCTGCTTATTTTTGTTTCTATTGCTATCAGTGGCAGTTGTAAGTACCTTTTCTTTGCTGTTTTAGGTGCTCCTCGAAGCCTTGTGTTGATGCATCTACGCAATCGTCAATGTTGGCATGTCCTCTTCTTTCTTTTTTTCTAGACATTAATAATCTATGTCATCTCTCGGATGATTAATGAAATTATCAATTTTCTTGTCCTTGGGTCCATTTGTCTGAGTTCCTCTCTGCTCCATTTTAAGAATGGTGCAGAGTTTCCTACAAAGTGGAATGATCAGGTCCTTATTCCTTTGATGAGATTTTTGCTGCAGAGTTTCGATTATTATTATTATTATTATTATTATTATTATTATTATTATTATTATTATTATTATTATTTATTTCTTTGAGAGTTTTCCCCACAAGCGTTAGCCGATGGTTTCTCACAAGAGTTTAAGCGACAGCAAGTCTCTTCAAGTTTCCAGGACTCGCCTCAGTATACTGTCCGATCTCAATAATGCTGTAGTTTGGATAGTCTCCACTCATCTTCTTATTTCCAAGTCCTCCAGTCCTTGTACCAATCTTTTGGTAACTGTACCAAGAGCCCCATCCAGAATTGGTATCACTGTCACTTTCATGTTCCACAGTTTTTTTAAAAAATTCCCTAGCAAGGTCGAGGTACTAATACTTCTTTTCACTTTCTTTCAATTTTACTCTGTAGTCAACCGGGACAGCAGAGTCTACAATTTGGCAAGTTCCCTCTTTTGTTGTCTATCACTAGGTCTGGTGGTCTGGCTGAGATTAGGTGATCCGTTTGTATCTCAAAATCCCATGTCTTATTCTCAATGGAAAGATTCCAGGTTGCGCATATACCGTTTGCTCGTATGGTCAAATTTCAATTTCTTGCACAATTCCAAGTGGATCACATTGTCTAGTCTAGTCGTGTCTCGTCTTATAATCTTTCTGTGCTAGTTTGCTGCATTCGCTTATTATGTGATTGGTCGTTTCGTCTCATCATAACCTACATCTGCTGTTTTGTAGCGTCTTATCTATTCTTGCTTTGATATGAATGTTTCTTATGGCCGTGTTTTGTGCTGTTATTAGAAAAGATTCAGTTTCTCTCTTAAGTTTTCCCTTTTTTAGCCATGTCCAAGTTTTCTCATGTGAGATGTCACTTGTTTGTTGCTTTAAAATGTCCATACAGTTGTTTATTATTATTATTATTATTAGAGTTTTTCACTTCAGTTTTAGCTGATGATCTTTCATTGGAGTTTGAGTGACAGCAAGTCTCCTCGAGTCTCCAGGATTCTTCTTTGTATTGTGGTCGTTCTCAATAATGCTGTAGTTTGGATGATCTTCACTCGTCCTTCAATTTCTATGTCCTCCAGCCCCTTTAATAATTCTTTAGTTACTGTAACAAAAGTACCAATCACAATTGGTAAAATTGTCACCTCCATAGTTTTTTCAATTCACTAGCAAGGTCATTATTATTATTATTATTATTATTATTAGTCCTTCTACTTTTTCTGGCCGGATTCCTGCCTTCTTGCGAGTTCTTTCTTAATCACTAGACTAATAACAGCTAATATTGTTCTGTGAGAAATTTCACAGAGTTTTGTAGTGTGGGGATAAACTGAGTTTAAGAAAATAAACAATAAAATAAGGAATAGAAAAATAAAACAAATAATGAAATGCGAAAATAAAATAAATAATCCCATTTCTTCCTCAGTTTAATTTTCGGCTCCAAATAAGATGACAGAAGTGTTTGATAGAAATGTTTTTGCAGACCACTAAAAATAAGGACTTTATACTATTTACAATATCCCTTTTAGAGTATTATTTCATGGAACAAATAAGAAAGCATTACAGAAAAAGCCAGAATAAAGAAATATTTTTTTCTAAAAATTTGTCTAAAATTTCTTAAGAGATTTACAGATTCAAACATTTTGTTATATGTCCGGATTTTCACTTTCAAATGAGCAAAGATTATTAATCTTGCTTAAAAGAGTTTTTGGTAAAGCTTTATTATTTTATCAATTTATTTAATTGCACATACAGAATAAACCATCGATGAATTTATACTAATTTTGTTATTATATATATATATATATATATATATATATATATATATATATATATATATATATTAGTTTTCATATACATTTAATTGCAATAATGCTTATCTGCGACGGTGATGGTCAAAGAAGGTTGAGGAAATGGAAGGAAGGTATAAGGATGATAATTTTATTTTGGAGGGAAATTGCTGGTGTCAGTATGCTGTTCTTTTTTTTTTGCTGTGGTAATTAATAGTTGCCACACGCTATAATAATGCATTAACAATACTTTTTACTCAAATAACCAGATCGGTTCTGCGTGAGCCACGGTGTTCAAATTCGCTTGGTCGCGTGCCTTGTGATCTTAGGGGATCATGTGATCCTTGGGGATCATGTGCCCTGGAGCGCAAAAAAGCAAACCCTTCTGCATTGAAACTGGAGTAGATACTTCCACATACAGGAATTTTACTTCTAGAAACGAGATGATTATTTAAGGATTGATAATAATATCAAATGCCTTGTACAAGTAAAAACAAATAAATGAACATCTATATTATACATATATATCAGGATTGTTGCCGTTACATAGTTCAGATACACGAACCGCCACACGGGGTTAGGAGGTGTGCTTAACGTAATCATATTTACCAACCCCTCCGCTCGGGCAAGATATGACACAAGGTCAATTTTTAAGCGGAGTTTAACAGGTTTGAATTCAGGGTTTTCCTTCTCCTAGACTAGTTGCTTCACCAAGGCCGAAGAAATCAGTCTGCCCTACCTACTGTGCTTAGCGTAATGGTTATCATTGTAGAAGTAGAATTGGTGATTCGAGTTCAAATCCTTGATGAGGCTACGTTTCCCTTCGAGTAAATGTCCTTGGGAAAAGCAGAATCTCTCTGTTCCCCCTCTCCCCCAGCTACGGAAAAATAGTTAGATAAACTGGGTTCTTTAGCCTTGGTAAGGCCACTAGTCTAGGCGAAGGAAAACTTTGAAGTCAAACCAGCTTTGCAACATTTAAAAATTGATCTTGTGTCACATCCTATCCGTGGTGAAAAGTTTGTGTAAATATATTTACCATCCAGATAAAAGTAAATTTCACTTGTTTCATTTCTTTACAATTTGGTCGAAACTTAAAAAACACGATTGCTTTTTAGTGGCTAGGGAGAGAAAAGCTAAATAAATATGTGGCTGATAACGGACTTGTATCTCGTGCTGAGTACAACTTCATGAATGAAATAAAGATACTTTCTTAAACTTACTTGGATGATGAACGAATGAATTACATTTCTATAAAATTCAGTTTAACATTACCGCAAAAAACAGCAACAACAACAACAACCCCCCCTAAAAAACAAAAAAACAAACAAGCAAAAAACACCAACAGCCCCCCCCCCGGGAAATTTTCATTGATAAACTGTTTTGGATAAGTACCTTCTTTCTTTTGAAATCTGGAAATTTATATTCTGTAGGGTTAATCGTGTCTTACAGCAACATAGTTTTCCGATTGTTATTGCTTATTGTTACTGAATCTTTCTTCGTGACAGTCCTTTCTTTCTTCAGGAGGGACAGTTAGTTTTATGTTAAAACTTTCCCGAGTCTAAATAAGTATCTATACAAAATTTATAAGCTTTAACTTTTCACAAATTCACCTTTAGGCATCTTAAACATTTATCAAGTGTCAACGAATAGAAAATTTTCTCTGTTGAGGAATTCAGCGGCACAACTCTATTTTAATTTCGAATGAGCATGTATTTAACCAACGCCTCTGTCACAAAATGCGAGAGAAGCTTAATTTTTTAGCGGAATATAATTGGTTTGACTTCAGTGTTAAAATTTGTGCACCTACGCATGAATTCTGTGAAATTTCAAAGGGTACAGCTAATATATATATATATATATATATATATATATATATATATATATATATATATAATTTTGAACTTTAATCGAGAGTGAAACTGTATTTACCGAGATAGAAATGAAGAATGAATGAAATGTTCATTTTCTTCAAAATTTATAGCTTCTCCCTCGATACCTTTTGATTACATTGCGTATACGTCTGTATTTGGGCGTCTGTTCGCTTGCCATAGAGTAACGATTAATTGTTTTTTTTATTTGTAACTCATTTGTTTTTTTTTTCTTTCTTCCATTCTTCTTTTATTATTATAACGTTCTTTCTTTCTTTCTTTCTTTCTTTCTTTCTTTCTTTCTTTCTTTCTTTCTATGAGCTTTCTTTCTTTTTTTTTTATTCATTACTCTCATTTTCTTTCTTTTTATCTATCTCTTACTCTTTCTTTTTCTCCTTTTTTTTCTCGCTGCGTTCTTTTTCTTTCGTAAGTAAATTATTTTTCGTCACAATGTCTTTCTTTCTCGTTTCTATTCCCCACAGATTTTCTTTCTTTCTTTCTTTCTTTCTTTCTTTCTTTCTTTGCATCTGTCTATTTGTGACTATGTCACTGCTTATCAGTTTACCTATCATCATATCTATTCTTTTACTTATTTATCACCAAGTAAAGTTTTTTCTCAATCAAACAATTCCTTTCTTCAGAGTTTCTGCCTTTCTATCCAACAGTCTGTACATTTATTTATCAACCTGATTGATAATCTGTTTGTTGCAGTCGGTATTCGTTCTGTCTAGCGGCTTCGAGAAAACTCCTCTGTACATCTGAATGGTAATTTCTACACATCCTAAAATGTAGTTGAATTTAGTACGGAAAATAACAGTGGATCCTCCTCTTCCTCCCCGACCCTCCACCTTATTTTTCTGACATTCCTGTCTGGTTACAAGGTTCTTTGCTCTCTCGTTCTGAACCAATAAACAAACGAAACACAATTGAAGTGACATTTCTTTCTTTCTTTCTTTCTTTCTTTCTTTCTTTCTTTCTTTCTTTTAACCCTCTTCTTTCTTTTCTTCTTTCTTTTTCATTATCCTGTTCTGTTTCTTTTCACTCTTTTTTATGTGATTCTTTCTTTCTTTCTTTCTTTCTTTCTTTCTTTCTTTCTTTCGTGATTGTATTCTTTCTCACAACCTATTCTTAATCATTCAGTCTAACATTCATCATTTTTTGCTTTCCACTGAGAAAATCTCCAAGTCATCTCACTTCTCATCGGCACCAATATGAAATAAACATGAAATAAACAGATAAACAGAAATCTTTGTATTAAGATCATTCACCAACCCTCCTACCTGTGTACACATCACTAAGAGGCTTTCTTTACCATTTTTTCTTTCTTTATCTTTTACAAAAAGAAAATTTAGTTTTTCCCCTCACTTAAAAAACGTAATTTCTAACCCAACCTGATTATTTTGGTTGTAATTTTCTTTGAAGGCACTGATTAAGGAATTGAACGCATATTAAAACAATAGATTTATAACTCGCTTCATTTCACATTAATCAATTATGATTTAACGATAGTTTTATTGAACATATTCTTAATAATTTTTTAATTAATTAGCAATAATGAACGTGCTAAAGAACTAATAATAATAATGATAATAATAGTGACAACAACGACAATAATAACACAATGACTCGCATAAACTCATATGGGACTTTAACATACGAACGGATCACCTAATCCCAAACAGAAGACCAGACCTTATAATAATCAACAAAAAAAAAAAAAAAGAAAAAAAAAAAAAAGAGAATCTGCAAAATTGTAGACTTTGCTGTCCCGGCGGACCACAGAATAAATCTGAAAGAAAGTGAAAAGAAGGATAAGTACCTGGACCTTGCTAGAGAATTGAAAAAGCTGTGGAACATGAAAGTAACGATTGTGCCAATTGTGATTGGTGCGTTAGGCACAAAACTAAAGGATTATTAAAAGGCCTGGAAGACTTGGAAGTTGGCGGACGCGTAGAGACTAATCAAACGACAGCATTGCTAAGAACGGCCAGAATCCTGAGATGAGTCCTGGAGACTTGAGAAGACATGCTGTCACTCAAACTCCAGTGAAAAACCATCAGCTAACACTGATGTGAAAAACTCTAAAGGAGTAAATAATAATAATAATAATAATAATAATAATCTGTGGAACATGAATATGACGTTGAAAGGAACTGTAGTTAGTGTGCTTGGAACGGTCCCCAAAAACTTGGAAAAGAAATTGAAAGGATTGGATATTAGAGAAAGAACCGATCATTGTTAAGATCGGCAGGAATATTCAGAAGAGTCCTGGAGATTTGAGGAGACCTACTGTCATTCAAACTCCAGTGGAAAACCATCAGCTGACACAAGTAGGAAAAATTCACAAGGAGGGAAATAATAATAATGAAATCTATTAGTTATTTTATGCTATGTTTCAAAATTTAACATCTTTTTAGATAAGATGATTTAAAACAGGTGTTAGAATTAGAATTAAAAGAATATGCTAGTTTGATTTTGTTGTGAGAAAAATATGGGTTTTAAATTTTAAGTTTAAGAAATTGGAGGAAGAAAAGACCAGTATTTGCGCTATTTTTTTTACTCTTATGCATTTGGAAAAAAGCATAAGTGCATCCACTCCTCCATCAGGCCTCATAAAGGATGATCCCTAACTCTTAGGGGTCAGTACACTGAGTACAAAGTATCGTATCTCAGTTGAAATAACTACCACTGCCACAGGAAATGACATGGGGGTGTCCTCGTGGTGTAATGGTTAAAGCGATGGACTGCGGAATCGGAGTACGCGAGTTCGTACTCAGTCGCGCTATTACGTTCACTTTCGGGCAAATACCTCTGGGAAAGGTATGACCCCCTATCCTCCCAGCTATGGGTTAAATAGTACCACCACTGTTCTTCTTGGAGAATACCTTTGGCATTAAATAACCTACAAAGGTTGATATGCCATTAAACAAAGGAACCAAACCAAACCGGAAATGACATAAAAGATCGCTAGGTCATCGGACTTTCTCTCTCTCTCTCTCCTTCTGTCGCTCTCTCTCTCTCGATATATATACATGGGGTTATATTCGTGAATAATAACTTGTAATCAAAGTTTATCATGATTTTATTTTTCATGTTTGCATTTACGTAACCCCTACGCTACGAGCTGGATGCGATACAAAGTCACTTTTTTAAAGTGGACTTCAGCTAGTTTGAATTCAGAGTTTTTCTTCTCCTAGATTGGTTACCTTACCAAAGATTCATACCTTTGCCTGAAGCAAAATGCTAACAACCTCATCCACGTTGGGATCCAGTAAGTTTTCCTTCGTATTGTTCATCTCGTCGATAATGACGGCCATCTACGAATCTTTTAGTAAAGCGGCTAGTTTTTCTCCTTGCCGACGCCCCAGATGTTGTAGTCTAAAATAAAGAAAAGTTAGAAAGACACGTTTTAGGGAGTAACGGCCAAATTATTGGCCAAGCATTTCTGCTTTTTGTTGGATATGACATTCCCTCTCATTCTTACGTAAGACTTCTTGCTGATGTCTTCGTATGCGACACTACTGATAGTCAACTCATTGGCCTTTGAACTGCTGCTAGGCGATGATTCTTATCAACTTCCTGAGACGGTAATTTTTTTTATCTAGACTCTAGAAACCTCTGACTTTTACCAGGAAAGGACTTTCAAGAAGCTGGCTATCTCTAAGTCATCGTAGTTGGCGAATACTACCATGAGGAGAAAGGCATGCATTTTCCTTTCGCGTGTCAGATTGGATGTTGAATTGGAAGTTAGATACACACACACAAAAAATAAAAAAAAATAAAAAAAATAAGATAAAATAAAAAAATAAAAAAAGAATAAATAAAATAGAACAATTTCATTATTATGGGTTATTTAATTCCAAAATTTGATTAATTTCTAAGTGTTTTAATTAAAATAATAACTATTTTCAACGTTCCACAGCAAACATTTTTACTTACTCTTTTATTTGTCAATAATATCCTTTGCTTATACACAGCTGTCTAATTTCAAGTATCCCTATTAACTAGTATATTCTTACCAATACTAATAGTTTTCAGACAGACGGAACCCTGGCAGGTATTACAACTCTGGACTAGAATAAATCTGTGAGTAATGAAGGGGTATTCCACACTGTCCAGAACTGAACTCTTACCTTTATGACATGACGCTAGTCTCTCGGGAAAATCGTGTTCTTGAGGCAAACAGTATATTTTGACGATCTTGCAAATTTAACATTTCTTTTATTTATTCACTATTAGGGAAGATTAGTTTTTGTCCAAAGGAATATTGACGAAGACTAAAATTTGAATTAATTTTGTGCCACAAATTATGTTACTTTCTTGGTTCTTTTATACCAGGTAACACCGGGAGTTCTACTTGGGTATGACCCCTTTAAAACCAGGTGTATCCTGAGTAAGAAGCTCATATTCTGAAGTTCTGTGATTGTGGAGTCGGACTTCATTACTATTACTCCTAAGTCCACTTTGTCTCGGACTAGTTAGGGTCCCATCAATGGGTCTAATATCTATTTGAATGTTATTAGGAATCGGGAATACTTAAAACAATACTACTGCGGCCAAATTATTGGTATTAAGAATAGTTACTTGAAAGTATAATTTTTTAGAAACGATTATTATTATTAGTTACTTGAAACCATATAATTGTGTGAAATACTTGAGACCATATAACTTTATGCAAACAAATTATTATTGTAAAATAAATGAAAAATACGTGATTAAAAAATGACTGCATTGGAATGTTGTAAATATGAATAGTTGCGATTTCGATCAAAAATTCAAAAGGTATCAAATTTCAGCATTAAATAACCCATAAGGACTATATATATATATATATATATATATATACATATATATATATGTGTGTGTGTGTGTGTGTGTGCTTATAGGAAAATGAAAGTAGATCCAACAGTATGAAAATATACATTTTCATATATATATATATATATATGCATGTGTGTGTGTGTGCATGCATGTGTGTTTGATTGATTGAATTGGGTAGACACATCGTGTTTTCTGTCTTTGATCCGAGTTTTCAAATGAGTATTGAATTTAGAAAAGATCAAAGATAGAATAAGCAAACACGAAGTGATTGTGACTATTTAATCAAATATTTTTAAAAGACAAACTGCTGCCCATGCATACATATATATATATATATATATATATATAGAGAGAGAGAGAGAGAGAGAGAAGTAAACAGAGATAAATACATTCTTTGATGTGATGATATGCCGTTAGACGAACCAAACCAAATTAAACCAGTATGATGAACTCTCGACGTGTGAAGGCCGAACAGTTTAATTAAAGATATGAAACAAATTGTTATGATCAAATACACTGGTGATTTGTTTATAGTAGTGAAGGATTATCTAGAAACATTCACATTTTTTGGATGAGCTGATAACAGAAGAATAGTGCATCAGTTTGTCACAAGTTCTACCAAACACTTCTCAGATTTTGGATTTAGAGTTTTCTTTATTCTAGATAGGTTGCCTAGAGCGCTCAATCTCTTAACTTTCAAGATATTATCAAACCAATAAACGATTTTTATTTTCTAGAGTTTTTTTCCGCTGGTATTGAACCCTGACCCACCACCTGTCAATCACGACTCCATGGTTCTGCGAGGGTGTTAGTAGGAGCCTATTATATAGCGTAATTAATACTGTTATTGTCTTGGACGAAAATGAATAATTGTAACATTTAAAAGAGTTTTAGAATATTAAATTCCAAACGAAATTTTTAAAAACAAAATTTAACAAATTAGAACAAGTTTATTGAATTATATCTGTATCATAAATTATTCATAATAGTTTTATCATTAAAAAAATATGATATGATTAATGAATTTTACAGAAACAATGCATAAAATAAAATAAAATATTCACAGCTGTCAAAAAAAAAAAATCGAAAAATGGTATGCGTATTGGTTCACTCTCTCATTTATCAAATCAGCAGAAACAAAACGCTTAGTGTACTGTTTGTCCATCGAATTTACTCAAATTTACTCTATATTTCGTCGGCAAGTGTCATATCATTTTATTGCCGATCTATATATAATCATTTTTGACAGTTACTATGCTTATTATTAAAATGACGATAATATATATATATATATATATATATATATTACAACAATTTATGGTTGTCTCTATCTCACTTGATGGGTTTGGGGCAAACCAAGTGCAGTATAATTTGGAGAGTGCTCAATATCTGTGATAGAGCTATTATATAAATAATAATAAATAAAAATATATTAGTTTTTATATATATCCATGCTATTAGATATGTATAAAAACTATTATATATATATATAAAGAGAGAGAGAGAGAGAGAGAGAGAGAGAGAGAGAGAGAGAGCGGTAAACAGAAATATAGACGTAAATACATTCTTTGATGAGTTTATGTCCGTCTGTAAATTTCTCAGAATCAATCAGTTTTTTCATATGTATCTCTAAGTTTTTCAAATTTTTCCTATCTATCTATCTATCTATCTATCTATCTATCTTCAGAATACATTATAACATAAACACATAGATTCGACAGGAACAATAGTATGATCACAATAATACTTCATCCCACACTTAAAAAACCCCCGTGACTTGAAAACAAACACGTTATAGATATATGAATACGGACATAGATAAAAGATTGATCTAAATAATAAATAGATAAACTTGCATAAATAATATAACTGGTTCCACTAAAACATTGGAAAACAGGAGGGGAGAGTGACCTATCAATGGATCAATGAGTAATTGTAGCCTACATAAGTAGTTATTGAAAAATAGAAAAAGGAATATATTGGCCGTTCGATATGTGAGTGTACAGTTAAGATGAATACAAAAATCAAAGACGGACTGAGAGTTGCTGTTTTATTTTATAACCACGAATTATCAACATCGACTGCTCTCTCTCTTTCTCTCTCTCTTTTTCTCTCTCTTTTTTTCTCTCTCTTTAAATTGTTTTTTCTATGGCATTTATATACTGAGATCTATCTACTATCTAATTTTGTTCATTTCAATCTAACTCATTTTTACTGAGTTCTTTTCTCATTGGGTGTCCTTACTTTTGGCCTCGAAAAAAACTAATCTATCTATCTATCTATCTATCTATCTACTTTTAGATAAATAACCCCCAAGCGAAAGGTTAAATAGTACCACTACTGTTCTTCCACATGGATGGCTTTCGCATGAAATAATCCACGAAGGTTTATATGCCATTAAACAAAGAAACCACACTATCTATAGGGGGTTATTTGTTTTTGTCTATCAGAGGCTGTCTTTTTATATCCTATTCTGTGTGTATATTTTAGTGCGTTCTTATTTATTAGGTGTTTGCGAAGGAAAAAGAAAGATGCTTGTGATGTATTCAAACTTAGACTAAAAATTGATTTCATAAATTGATTTCAGAGATCAAGAAAGAATAAAATAGATAGGAGAGAGAGAGAGAGAGAGAGAGAGAGAGAGAGAGAAGGGAGAATGGGCAAAAAGAGATAGATATGTAGATGGCTAGATAGATATAAAAGGACCAAGATGTGAACACACACACACTAATATATATATATATCATACGTATTAATTCCTAAACGTTGTCCAAATTCAAAGTCATGCATAAAATTGTTGCCTCAGTACACTTTATTCAAATTATATGACCTCGTGGCGAACAACAATAGGTATGTGCGTGGAGAGAGAGAGAGAGAGAGAGAGAGAGAGAGAGAGAGAGAGAGAGACTGTTGGGGGTTGATATATATATATATATATGTTTCTTTGTTTTATGGTATATCAACCTTTATGGGTTATTTAATGCCAAACCCATCTTTGAAGAATAACAGCAGTGGTACTATTTAACCCATAGCTGGGATATATATATATATATATATATATATATAGCTGGAGGAAAAGAAAGAGCACGTATTAGAGAGACAGATAAAGAGATAAAAAGGAAGTGTATGAGTTTGTGTGTGTGTGTGAGAGAGAGAGAGAGAGAGAAATCAATGCAAATAAATTGAGAGCGCGACAGTGAAAAAGATCGGTAGATAGATACGAACAGAGATAGATACACACACACACACACACACACATTATATATATATATATATATATAAATACCCTCACACGCACAAACACGCGCGTGTGTGTGCGCGCGCGCGCACACACACACACACACATAAACGCACACACATATATATTGTCATGAACAGATTGGGGTACACTGATAAAAAGAAATCAAAGTTAACTTTTCTCCGTGAAAATAATGTCTTTTGTCAGCAGAATGATGATGTTTCGAGGGACCCCATTTTAGTTGAAGGCGAATTCCACATGAAAGAAACAACGAAGACGGCACACACTTGAAACTCTGAAGAGAGAAATATAAAGAGAATCACACTTTCCGGAGATCTTTGAAAGTCTGGACGACTGAATAAAGGAAAGTGTAACCATAGCTTTCTCTTTCTCTCTGTGATATATATATATATATATATATATATATATATATATATATATATTGTAAACAATTGAGCAAAAAGAAGACTGAGATAAGACTGGTTTATCGGGAGGGAGATGGGTTGAACAGCTGAGGGATATATAAACGACAAAAACAAAAAAACAAAAAACAAAAAACAAAAAAAAAAAAAAAACGAAAAAAAAAAGCCAAACTTTTTGGCCAAAACCTTGCTACTGTGTTCCATTTCAGCATTATCGATTGGCTGCTCAGCATCAGTTGTTTCTAACTGTTGGCCGCCGCCGCCGACGTTCTACGTTCTCTGTTGATGTATCAGACAGTCTCTTCTATTCTTCCGTCTTCATCTTTATCTCTTCCCTCCTTTCTCGTGACATCGAAGTTGAGCAAGCGAAAAAGAGTCACCGGGATTCCTTTTCACTCCTTCTTTATATTTACTTAGTCATCTTTTATTCGTGCAACCTTTTTATTTTTTATTTTAAAAATCTTTCTTCGTTTCTTTTTCTACTTTATTTTGTTCTGTTTCGTCTACACACTTTCTTTGTCTTTGTCTTTCTTTCTTTCTTTACATTCATTTCTTTCTTTCTTTCTTTCTTTCTTTCTTTGGGAGTACTTTCTTTTTTCTTTATTTTCTTTATATATTTAACGCCTTTCTTTCTCTTTTGTTTTTACATCTTTGTATAACTTCCTTCCTTTTTTTCATTATTTTAAATTCTTCTTCTTCTTCTTCTTCTTCTTCTTCTTCTTCTTCTTCTTCTTCTTCTTCTTCTTCTTCTTCTTCTTCTTCTTCTTCTTCTTCTTCTATCAAAATATTCTACCGAATCCTCCTTCTCATCATCACTCCCGTCTTCATCATTAACATCGTGGTTGAGAAGAAGAATGATTTGAACAACGTGTTGGAATTAAGAGAGGCACGCAAGGGAGGATGGAAGTGTGAGAAGGTCTGTGAAGAGAATCGAATAAAGAAAAGAAAAACGAAAGACGAAGTCCTTATAACAACCAAGGAAGGAATGAAAACGGAGGAATTAGAACTTGGGGAGAGGATAATACTTGGGAAATAGAGAGAGAGAGAGAGAGAGAGAGAGAGAGAGAGAGAGAGGGAGATAGATAGAGAGAGAGAGAGGGAGAGAAAGAGAGAGAGAGAGAGAGAGAGATGGGAGTAATTAGAGACTGAATGATAATGAAAGTGAAAGTAAGAACGTAATAAAGAAACAATAAAGAAAGATGTTGGGACGGAAATGGAAAGTACTAAGTGATCGGTTAGGAAGTGAAAGAGACAGTAAACAAATTTATACATATTTATTCAGAGAGAGATAGAGAGAGAGAGAGAGAGAGAGAGAGAGAGAGAGAGAGAGAGATTATTAGAGATTAAATGATTGTCAAAGTGAAAGTAGGAACGTAATAAATAAAATAAAGTTGTCAGGAGATAAAAGGAAAATAGTGTGAGCAGAAAAGATAAAGAAGGAAGAGATAGAGATAGTTAGATAAATAGATCGGCGAGAGAGAGAGAGAGAGAGAGAGAGAGGGAGAGGGAGAGAGAGAGAGAGAGAGAATGATGAATATCAATCACTGTGCTAATGACAATAATGACGAGGGAGAAACACAAAAGAAAGATGATTTGGAGGAGGGTGAGATGAAGAGTAAAGATTTGAGGGAAGTATTGCTGCTTAGTCTTTCTTTTCTTTTTTTTATAACTTTCACTTTCTAACGTTCTGCTTCTCTCAACTCAATTCTCTTCCCTTGTCATTCCTCCATTCTGGCTCTATACACACACGTACACACACACTCTCTCTCTCTTTCTCCCCCCCTCTCTCTCTCTCTCTTCGGTATACACACTATCAATTGTGTGCGACCATTTGGCCGTGTGGGTGTGCACATGTGTGCAGGTAGAAGCTCTAACCGCGCTCGCAATCGTCGTCAGTCAGTACGAAGCGCGGTTAAACAGCATCTTGCTGTAGCCGTACCGCTCTGGCTTTCGACACTCACTGCAGTCTCTGCCTCGAGATCGTCGCATTAAAGGCAACTGTAGCAGAGACGACTGCGGTGCGTCTTGTTTTTTTTCAACAGTTAATTTTGCTTATTTCAACTCCGTCGTCGTCGTCCAGTGGGTAATACGGAGAGGCTGAGTGTAGTTTCATGCTTGATTTTATTATTTTTTTCCAGTTAAAAGAAAAAAATCTTTATAAAAAGCGAAAGGAAACATTGTTAAAGAATCAAATTCTGTGGAATAACGTTTACGAAAAATCAGCGAGGTAGCTAACGGAAAGGCTTAACTAAAGACTTTGCAGTTGATTCTATTTCGATCTAAGGAAATATTGCGTAGGATTTTACTATAGGAGACAAGGAACAGCCATCGGAACAAAAGTGGAACTCAAGTGACCACTCATATAAAAAAAGCAATTTCGTCTTTTTTTTAAATGTGCAAACAGAAATATAATTACATCTATACTGAATATCAATATAACGAAAATTACAAATACAAATCAGCAAAAAAATTGTAAAAAAAAAGTAAAGAAAAGAAAGAAAAAAGAAATTAAGTGATAAAAATTCGAAAAAAAAAGTGTGATGAAAGCAATAATATAAATAATAATAATTATTATTTATAAAAGTGAGTGTCTTTTTTTGTATTTTTTCAGCGATTATTTTTTCAACAATTTTTTAAAGAACTAAAAAAAAGTCTTCGAGAACAACATTAACAAAAGTAAAAAAAAAAACAAGCAGAAAAAAATCCAAAATGGGTGTTGACTATGAAACGGGGGGTGGTCCTGACGGAGGGGGCACTCGATCGCCAACGCTGAGCGAAAAGCAATTTTTTCAGCGTAGTTCTTACAACCAACAACAACAACAGTTTTCAGGGAAGCCAAACTATAAGCGAGATATCATCGACAATTTATTTACTTACATCAATCGTGATCTTCTCATCTCGAAAATATTTTATTTCTTCTTTTTCGCTGCGTTCGGGTCCCTGTTCCCCTTGATGGCGGTCTACTTCCGGCAGCTGGGGATGAACCCAACACAGGGTGGTATTCTCATCGGATTCCGACCCTTCGTAGAATTCTGCAGTGCGCCCTTGTGGGGGGTTTTCGCTGACAAGTGGAAAAAAGGGAAGCAGCTCCTGCTGTTTTCCCTATTCTGTTGGGTTGCATTTACCCTGTCCCTGGCATTCGTTCACCCACCTGCCCATTCGTGCATTACAACCAACTCCACCCATATATTCCTTTCCGAGCCTTACACCCGAAAACGGAGAGACGCGGGCACTGGTGATGGTTGGGTACCACCAGAAAACCCGTTTCTTTATCAAAGCTCTCAGCTACCAAGCTACAATAACGATGGGGGCGCCAAAAGCTTAGTCGAAAACTATGTAAATCAAGAACAAGCCCTGAACGACCTAAGCGATCTCAAAAGCATACGCGGGTCGGCACACATTGAAAAGTTTACAGACAGTACCGACACGATCAGTAACACCAATGAAATACCTGCCGCCCATTCCAGAGCCAAGCGTAAGAAACCCAAACACGAGGGTTACGAGATTGACCATACAAAAATCGCCAACAAAAACAAAGATGAAGTTGCGGGTTTAGTTAGCCCTCGCTTCAGCACAATTGTCTACCGTGAAGATCAGGTGCAGCAGGTGTTCTTCGTGTTGTTACTTTTAGTTATTGTTGGTGAATTCTTTAGCGCACCCGCCATCACCCTTGCTGATTCTGTGACCCTTGCATATCTGGGGGACGACGTCGAGAATTATGGTAGACAGCGTATGTTCGGTTCCCTCGGCTGGGGTATTGCCATGTTTCTGGTGGGTATGGCCCTCGACCATTCCACCACTTTTCCGAACCACCCCTGCGGAACCCAAGAATTGGGAGAAAAAAATTATGTCATCTGTTTCGCTGTCTTCTCTGTGCTCATGAGTTGTGCCCTCATTACGGCCACTCAGTTCAATTTCTCGTTCCACCAGGGAAGCATGGATATTCCTTTGCAACAGATTGCTTCTCAGATCAAGGACAAAATTAAGGAAACGGTCACCGGACGGAGAAAGATCGATAGGGTCCGGTTGGTCGAAGAGGACGATTTTGATTACTATACAAAAGATAAGGCTCACATAGATTCAAGCTTCCCCGAGAAAACACCCCCGGATAAGTTGCACATTTCTCTGGACAAACAAAGTGACATGGTCAGTGATACGGTCAATGGACACGCTTCTGGCTCCGGCAAAACATTTGAAGAGGAAACTTATTTTGGCAAATGGTTAACGGTTTTAAAAATGCTGGCTTCAATCAGATACATTTCAGTGCTGTTTGTTGCCTGGTTCATGGGTTTTGGAATTGGACTTATTTTTACGTTTCTCTTTTGGCATTTGCAGGACTTGGGAGGCTCACCCACACTTTTTGGCGTGGCCTCTGTCTTCAATCATATATCAGAACTTTTGGCCTATTTCCTCAGTGTCAAGTTTATTTCCAAATTCGGTAAGTGTCTTTTCTTCATAACACCTACTCAGCATCAGCATCTTCATTGATAACTTCGAACAGAGAGAGAGAGAGAGAGAGAGAGAGAGAGAGAGAGAGAGAGAGAGAGAGAGAGAGAGAGAGAGAGAGAGAGCAATGGGGTTGACAGAGGAAGAAATACAAAAAGAGAGAGAGATAAAGAGTGGAAAATTGAAAGTGCAAATAAAGAGATAGCAAACAGATAGATCAAAGTACATAAAAGAATGAAAGAATGAAAGAAATGAAACAGTGGCGAGAGTGGTAGGGTTACAATCTGGGAAAGGGAAATAGAATTATAAAAGTAATAGATATAGGAGAATTTACTTAGGTTAACTTTCTCATCTATTCATCTCGGTATGCGTATGTGTGAAAGAATAAAGTAAACAACTTCTAATCAAGTGTGTGTGTGTGTGTGTGTGTGTGTGTGAGAGAGAGAGAGAGAGAGAGAGAGATGAAAAATAAAGAGGAATGATTAATAGAGCGTGAGACACAAGGCCAGGAAATGAGATAAAACCAATACAAAAATAAAAGTAACATAGAAAGTACAAAAGTACCAAATAAAAGTGATACGAAGATTAAGTTCAGATATACAAAACGTTAAGAAGTGGAAAATGACAGAGTATATAAAAACTGCGGTACATGATGATATGGATGCTGCTATTTGGGAAGGAGTGAAATATTTCATAATTATCTCCGTTACTTCGAGAATTTGAATGATCAAAATATGATGTTCTGCAGAAAATTATCATTTAGCTGTAAATTGGACTGGGAATTGCTTTATTTATTGATTTAGTTTAAGACTATCACTTTAATAAAACACTTGGTCCCGATAACATATGACTAAATTTTCTTTATATATATATATATATATATATATATATATATATATATAGGGAGAGAGGGAGACGGAGAAAAAGAGAGATGAAAGAGAAAATGTGTGAGAGAGGAGAGAGAAAAACCGAAAGAGAAAGAGGGAAGGAGGAAAAGTAAGTGTGTGTGTGTGTGTGTGTGTGTGTGTGACAGAGAGAGAGGGGGGAGAAGATGGAGAAAAGCAGAGTGAAGAGAGAGATAGAAAAGAAAACAAAAGTGAAAGTAGAGACGAAAACTAAAGAAGAGAAAAAAAGCAACTCGTTAATTAAATACTTTAAAAGAAATATAAAAGTGAGCAAAATGGTTAGACTCCCAGACCACATCTCACTGAGTGCCCTGTTCTCGTGATCTTGAAGCACACAAAGTTAAACTTATTAATTATCTTCAAGGAGTAAAACTAGTATGGCAGGCTAGTACTAATTTAGTGAGTTCAGTTCTCACAGAATGACCCATGCAAAACCAAAAAGCTGCATTAATTTGGCACGATTGTTATGCTAGGTTTTTAGCTTGTTATAACTCTAGTGAATTCAATCCACACTAAGTACATTATTTCTTCTGGTCTTGTATCAGCTTAAGATAAAGCTTAATAAAAGCCTAAAGGGTGTTACGCTGTACAGCAATCGCTTGTAAGATAGTTTCGAATGCCATGGTAATACAGTGAGATATTTTCACTGTGTACTTTATAGTTGTGGCCTTGTTTAACAAATGCGTTAAGAGTGCCACACCGTGAAATAATTGTTACCAATCTAGTCGTGTAGTTCATTACTAATGTTATGAGTTCAAACCACACTGGGTGCTTCTCTTATGTAAACTTTAGTAAGAGCGGGAATCTATAATATGTAGGGAAAGTGAAAAAGATCCAGTTAGAAGATGTATAGAAAAATTAGAGATAAGGCGCTAAAAGAAAAATGGGCTGGGATATGAGTGTTGGTAAGAAAATTTGAAAAGAGTTTCATAAAAAACCAAGGGTGTGAGTTTATGTAAGTATTTACGTGGAGGAACAAGAGAAAGGGGCCAAAAGTGCATAATATTTTTATAGAAAAAGGAACGGTAGAGAAGAGTGGAGAGATTCTGAGGTGGAAAATAATAATAATAATAATAATAATAATAATAATAATAATAATAATAATAAAAGAATCAGCAACATTGAAAGAGAGTAATGAATGAATGAAGAGTATTTAAGTTCGGGTCAATAAATTCATTACAAATTGCTTCAGCGTTCTTTATCCCAGTATTTTCGCGATATTAATCCTATCCCTGTTCGTTTTTTAATCTGACGTTCCTTTATTCGCTTGTTTCACCGATATCTAATTTTTAAAAAACCTTTCTGGACTTTACAAATACAAATAATCCTTATTTTTGTTGAAAGCAGCGGAGAACGAAGCAGCCGCCCCCACAAATATCATGATAAAAGATTAAAGATAAGATTTCGTTTGAGAGTCGTATAAAAGGCGAAAGCTATGATAAAGCAGAGATGAGATTAAAACTGTATCCTAACTGTAAGGTTAGTGGTGAGAGCAATGATCACGAGGGTTACTGCTCGTATCGTTGAATTAAAAGTAAGTGTAGGATTTTTAAAGACTAGACGACCGGAGAACCCATTAGAATCCCGTTGTAAAAGCGGTTCATAATAATAGTGATGATTCAATTTTGGGATGATTGAATTTAGCATTTTATTGTTAGTATTTTATTGGGATAATGAAAAAAAATGACGTTCAGCGCCCACGCTGACCCCACAAAATTATCATTCTATTACAAATTAATATATTCTCTAAGTTAGAATATTTCAAGCGTATTCTTTAAATCAAAATATCGATATAACGCGCTGTTTGTAATGGGTTAAGGATATACACATACAGATGAGATAAAGAGAATACATTCATATATATATATATATGAAGGGAATTTAGTAGCATTTATAAAGGCATTTATTTGTGTCTTCATACGTTACTAAATTTCATCATTATATTATTACATTGTATTTGTACACACATACGCACACATATACACATGAATGTATTTCTCTTCACCTTTTGCGTCCTCACTCTTTCTCTCTCGCTCTTTCTTCTTCTTCTTCTTCTTCTTCTTCTTCTTCTTCTTCTTCTTCTTCTTCTTCTTCTTCTTCTTCTTTGCACCATCATTTTCCTTTCATACTCCCTTATCCTCAACTACACACAGTCGCAGAAAGGTATATTGATTTCGGATACATACATGGGTGCGAATTAGCATATACATTGTAGTCACTGAGGTGTTACACACACACACACACACACACACACACACACACACACACACACACACACACACACACACACATATATATATATATACAATCATCATGTGAATTAGTACTTTATGCCTGAAAACCAAGAAAGATAATTCCTTACACTCAGTGTCTGATAATCTAAGAAAATTTAAAACATGGATGATTCGGCTCTCGAACCAACCTAAAAAAGTTCAAGATAAATTGAAAGCAACGGGAAACCATTGTACTCGTTTGGTTGTCACTTGATCTAGGTAATGCAAGAATAAACTCATTGTTACAAAACCTCGCTCTCATTTATTCTGGATGTTAAAGGTTGTTTTTTTTTTTCTGGACCGGTATCAACAGCAGGTACATGTGAAGTAATTCTTGTTCAGCCGATGGAGGAAACATTTATTTTTACAAATCGTAGCCAAACCCAATGGAGTGGAGTGGAGGCAGTCTCACTTAAGCCCCTAAAGTATGATTGTTTTATTTGGTTTGTAAATATCAACTCCATACTTATTTTGAAGCGAACAGTTTTAGTTCGCACGTGACTCCTCACAGCCAACCAGAAGGGTTCATTATATTTTCTCAGGGTTGTCAATCACTCCTACGCGAATATTCGCCACATCCGGTAGGTTGGCGGGGAAAGCCATTGCATAACAAGTATAACCTATGCAGGCGCTGAATTTGAACTAGATTTTTGCCTTTTGATTGGTCGGCTGACAGCGAGGACGTTGATCATATTTTTAAAAATGTAACATGAAAAACCCATGAATTAATAGTTCTCTCGAAATCTACATTATGTACCCCAGAAATATTAGCAGTCAATAAATTAACTTATCGATTAATTAAATAGCCCGGATTGTAATACTTCTAATATGTTCTTCAAGTATATGAGGTGTTGTTTCGATTATCGGTACGGAAATTAGGATTAGTGAACCAGGTTTTCGTTTCGTTTAGGTCCCTTCAGGCTTACTTTGCGCAAATACCCTTGGGACAAATGTGAACACATTTATCTCATTAGCACTGAGTAAAAAAGCAAAACAAAACAAAACATGGACAGCTAGGATATCTAACCATAACTGTGGGCAAACAATCTAAGAAAATTCAAAACATGGTTAATTCGGCTCTTTAACCGTGACTGTGGTCAATCAATCTAAGAAGATTCAAAACAAATAGAAAACAATGGGAAACCATTGCACTATCTCTTCAAAAAATCTACCAGTCATGGTAATTCTCTTTTTACTGATAAAAATATTGTGGAGAGCAATAATCATCCAAGTCCTGAAGAAAGTTGGCCCTTTTCATTCAATTTTCCTCCAAATATACACGTCATTTTAAAAGAATCAAGCAAAGGTTTATTAAAGTTTTCTGTTGGTAATATCAAGTAGATTCAATAATTTTCTATTCGAAAATTTCACAAAAATGAGACATTCTTATTAAAATATCATCGTTAATTTAACCAGCAGACTTACCTATATTACAGAGGGATTGAAGGATGGTCATTATTCAAAATAAAGAATGCAGAATCGCTTTTCGCCAATGACCCAGGAGACCGGGGTTCAATCCCAGGTCGAGTGATACCAAAGACTTAAAAAATGTTACTTGATGCTGCCTTGCTTAACACAGCATTATAAGGTATGGATCAAGAGTAAAGGGGAGCAATCCAGGGAAAGGAGTAGCGCCCTCCACTACACCACGGTGTAGTAGCTATTGAAAGGAAGCCGTCAGGTTGCCCTCGACTACGGCCGCCAACTTTACTTATATGTATTTAATGGATTCAAATTAACAGTACTCAACTATATTACATTCGGATTGTTAGATGGTCATTATTAGAAATAAAGAACGTAAAGTTGCTTTTATTAAAGTTTAGTGTAATTATTCCAATTTAAAGGACATTTCATTCGTTTTAAATAAAACGTATCGGACCGAAGACGACTTCGGGTTGACTGTGAGCCTTAGAAATAAAATATTTCGAATAAATGTTTACTTCCATTTGTTTAAAAAACTTGGAGGAGTAGTTTCAACTTCGGCGGCTCTGTTTAATAGGATATCAACCTTCGTGGGTTATTTAATACCAAAGCCATCCTTGTTGAAAGGACAGTAGTGGCACTATCTAATCTATAACTAGAGGGTGGGTTATATCTTTCCCAATGATATTAGTCCAAAACTGAAGATGATACTTTGACTGGAGTTTGATCTCGTTTACTACGATGCCGTAACTCAGCAAACTAGCTACTATGCCACGGGAAGTCCCACTGGAAGGATAGTTAGTATTAACTTGAATCTTTTTTAATTAGGTCTCTAATCTTTTTTCTTTTTTTAGGTCATGTGACCGTTGGGAAGAAAGGAATTCCATTTTAGCGCGACACCTGTGTCAGAAAGCTTCGTTGAAATCAGGTCAGAAATAGCAGAGTCTGAGGGGTACGGACGGGTGGATATTTGATAATGAATTATCATAAGATATGAATGAAATGAATAAAATAGATTCCTATTTTGACATAGTTGGGAGCAGGAGAAAAATAGACGGATTCATATCTTTTCCAAGGGCATTAGCCCAAAGTGAAACGCAATCAGTCATCGATTTCATTTCCTACAACTATAAACATTACGATAAGCGCGCCTCCACACACACACACACACACACACACACACACACACACACACACACACACACACATATATATATATATATATATATATATTTACAAAGTAAAATAATTATTTTTTCACAGTCCCTTTGACTACTGTGAATGACAGTTTTATGCATTAAAAAACAAAAGAAAAAACAAAGAACATAACCAAAACCACAGTCATTAAACAGGAGGTTGTGGGAAGAAAGAAAAATTAAACACGTGAAACTGTCAGTCACAGATTATGAGGTAGTATACTAATCTGCAAGCCGGAAATTGAGCAATTTCTTTTTCGTTATATATATTTGGTGTGTGTGAAAGTTTCCTGTGCTCTGTTTTGAAAACTAGACCTTGAAAGCACATTTAAAAACCAAATTTCCTTGCAAACTTTTGCACTCATCTAATATGCTCTCAGAAAATTAAAATAATGAAAGATAATGCTGATTTGGATACACTTTGTGGATACTAAAGTATAATAGGTAATCTGAAAATTTTTTCATATCTTCGGCCATCTTGTGGCGTAGTAACACTTATAGCATTGCACTGTACCGTATATATACCAGGGTTCAGGTTTGTTTTTACACCCAAGGTGGCTATACATTGTATTTGTTATGGAATCTGCGTAATATTGATTAACACTTTATTTTGGAATCTATGCATATTTGATCTTTATATGTGATCATTTACTGGATAAAAATTATATCAAACGTACATTTAATCCTTATTAAATTGAAATAAATATTCAGGGTATTTTATATATTGCAATTTTATTTTCCATCTGTATATTTCGAAATATGCAAACAAATACACAAATATACGAATTGGGATTGAATCACTTTATGTCTGTTTAGTCCAGCCTCTGTCGATTTAATTACTTCTTGTGGAAATGAAATCAGTGAAAAGGGATATTATTTAGTATTATTTACTACGAAACTCTACAGCATTGAGTGTGTAAAGAAAAATCAAATTATATATATATATATCTTTTTTAATTGTTTACATATTCATTTGTTTGGTTACAAAATTTACCGCTGTAGGGTTTGTTAATAAATAATACCTAATGATAGCCCTAACACTCCCGTCAATGTCTCATTCCTTTTGATTGTAAAATATTCTACACGACATAATAAGATCCTTATTTGCTTTGGTTAAGAAGAAAATTAACTTTTTATAAATAATTAGTAGAGATATACTTATTCATGGGTGATATTCTATCATATGAAACACTTTTCTGATCACTATAAGTAAAAATTGTTATTGAAGAACAGTATAGTTTGTAATACTTAAAAGTTACTCCAACTGGATATGCACCTCACTCTGGCAAGTTGCAGTCAAAGCTCAGATTTTCCTCTCCACTTTTAAGATAATTCAAAATCACCTTAAAAATTCAGGGTGGGAGTGTCCCGTTGAGTAATTCGTAAAATGCTGGACTGCAGCCTCGAAGTAAGCGAGTTCGAACTCCAATCACTCTGTTGCGTTCACTTTCGGACTAATACCCTTGGAAAAAGTATGAATCCCAACCCCCAGCTATAGGTTAAATAGTATCTGTACTGTTCTTCAACTAGGATAGTTTTGGCATGGACAAAACCACGAAGGTTGATATGCCATTAAAACAAAGGAACCAAACCAAATTTTAGAAATATATCAATAAAAAAATGAATAAAAAAATAAAAATCACCAAAATAAAATAAAGAATAAAATAAGAAATAAAATGAGGAGGCACTCGTCGTGTAACAGTTATCGTCGTAGAAAATGAACTCGGTGATTTGATTTCAAATACTGGACGAGGCTGTTTGTGTTTTATGTTGCACTAATGTCCTTGTGAAAAGGTATTACTCCGTCCGCTTTCCCCTTCCCAGCAATGAGAAAATAGCTTTGGTAAGGCAACTAGTCAAGGAGAAGGAAAACTCTGAATTCAAGCCAATTATACTCCTTTTAAAAATAACTTTATATCTC
>OY757932.1:40352040-40457040 GCA_963585895.1 Sepioteuthis lessoniana
ACTTTTATAGAATAATTGTAAGAACGATTTAAACTTTCTAATTGGTAAACAACAATAACAAAAAATAAAATAAAATAAAATAAAGATAAAAACACACACAAAAGGATATTTACCAGTTTCTTAGAAAGTTAAAATTATTCCCTGAAAAATCTTTGGAGTCTTAAAGAGAACTAAAATATTTTTATTTTTGTTTATTCTTTTTTTATTCAAGTGAGGGATTTTAAGAGATTTATCAATTTAAACATTTTGCTTTATTTTCCGGACTGTCAGTTTTAATTATGCAATGATGCTATATGTTTATTAACCTTAGTTAGTAAATGTTTGATTAAATGTGAATTAATTATTTAGGTTTGAAGAAGAATTTATCTTATTTTCCTTTTGAGTTCGGAAATTTCATTTCTGTTCAAGATGGCTTACTGTGGATTATTGTTTGTTGTTTGAACTCTTCTCCCTCGCGATGAGATCCAACCTTTCCATATGAGAAGCAATTTTTTTACGTTACAAGCTTCCTCTGCGTCGGTTCAGTAAGTACATCAAATTCGATTAGTTTAGCTGTCTATAGAAGACAAACTCTTTCGAATTGGTGATAATTACAACAACAACAACAACACCAATAATAATAATAATAATAATAATAATAATAATAATAATCAATTTATATATATATATATATATATATATATATATATATATAATTTTCACAGTTTTTGTCTATATATAAATATAAACATAATACTAGGACATATTTGTGTGCATTTTATATATGCATTACATATTTTATAGATAGATATAAGAATTTATCAATTACATGTATATATTTGAGCAATTACTGTTATATATATATATATATGTATATATATATATATATATATATATATATATATATATATATATATATATATATATATATATATATATATATCAACGAACGCTTCTCTCTATTTCAATATTTACTTAACGTAAAATCGAACGACAAATGTAAAAAGTATGTATATAAAAAGAGTTTTCAAATACGTTTTCAAATACGTTGTTACTTTACTGGCAATAACTTTGATGAGAGTGAATAACGTATACAAAATTGTTCGGACAAATGAATCTCTTCGTATTCCTCATACAGAAACATTTTGTTAGCAACATCAAGGATAGAATAGAAGAGATTTGATTGCCTGAACACTTTCTGCCTCGTCGTTACCTTGATGTGAGTACATTTTAATTTAAGGGGTTCATATAGCATCTCGGCACGTAGCATGGCCGATTAAGACTGTTGAATATTTAGAAATAAAGTTCTTTAGCGCAGTTATCATCAGAAATAAGTTAAATAATCTAATCCGAGATATCGTCTTGTGCACACTCACTCACACACACACACACACACACGCACGCACGCACACACACACTCACTCACACACAAAAAAAGAGAAAGAAAAAGAATTAAACGTACTATGTTCTTACGCATAAGTTGTGTCTATCGTGTTTATAATACACCCACCTATATCACATTATAATATATTATATATTTATAAATTTGAATATAGTTCTCAAATTATGCAAATACACCTGTCGTAGTGTGAGTATTTGAGTTTCTGTGTATATATGTATGTATGAGTGCATAAATTTATATACGTTGATGTATATGAACGATCATACGACTGTAGAAGGAACACGAACTGTTACTATGCGTGTATTTGCGTACGTGAGTGTTTGGTTTTCTGTGGGAGTATACAAAATATTAAAAATGATTTGACATGCGTGTATAAGGAAGGTCTATCTATCTATCTATCTAATTAATTCCTGATATCAGTATTTACGACTTCCATCAATTTTACAACCATCTTATTCTAACGTTATCCAATATATGAATACCTTTTTATCGTTCCATTGAATCCAATGGGAGAAGTAAATAATTATTCCCATTATTTTTTTTTTGCTTTTTATATATCATTTTTTGATTAATGCAGTCGGCCACCTCCGTTTCTTCATGAACTTTCTCTTTTACCTGTCCTGTCTCTTTCCCTGGAATTCGTCACGTAACGGCTATTCCAATAATCCAACACACATTATCTAACGATTTTAAACTTTCCAGAACAAAGTAGAGAGAGAAGAAATAATGCGAAGAAACAAAATAGAAAGATTAAATAAATCTGCTGATTTCTGTGGGGATTAAAATAGCATTGATTAATTCTCATTGATTAATTCTCATGAAATAAAAAGGATTAGAATTGACTATTATTTTTTTTCTTTTTTAAATATGAAACGTTTTAAGTTTTTTAAGAATGTGATAATTATAATTCAATATTAATATCATATTCGAGGTTTTCATACCCATCAACAAATATCTGTTTCAATAAATAAAATCCTATCTATCTATCTATCTATCTATCTATCTATCTATCTATCAAGTGTTATCCAAACGTTTTGGAAACATGATGCAAAACGTAGTCTTTTGTATTCAGAAAGAAAGTTGCGTGGGTGTATTGTTTAAAAGAACACAATAAAAAAAATTTATGTTATCTGAATAAAGAGAGATTACTCGACTTTGTAAAATTTAAGAAAAGCTATTGATTAATTAACATGTATGCAATTAAAGGAAACTGAAGTATTTTAATACGCAGATCCATAATTTATATACGCAAATATTGAACTTTCAAATCTATATTTGGTAGTTATATACGATATCTATTAACTAAGCTTAAACTAGCCAATACATTAACGGAAAATCAACGTTTCAGATCCTGAATATGTGTTTCAACTTACTCAAGTTTAAACGCATTGATATTATAGCTGGATTATGGTAAGTGATCACATATACAGCTCATTACATGCACAAGTTTTAAAATAAAGGATGTGTCAACAGCTCTCAACACATATACCACTCAAATCAAAAGCGGCTTTGTCCTTCAGAGTACTAAAATTAAATTTTCCCTCAGTATATATATATATATATATATATATATATATATATATATATATATACGCGAAAAGTTTGGTTCCTATGTAGCACCCCCACATTAAATTGACCTTGAGTCACATTTTGTACTTATATATATATATATATATATATATATATATATATATATTATATATATATATATATATATAATCAAAATTACTAAACTCATCGTTAGACAGAATCTAAAATGATCGGAACGCTTCCAAATTATATACCCAAATTAGACCCATCACTACAAAAACCGGCATTTCTTTCTTCGTGTTCGGTTTACAGCAAATTTAAAATATCAACTCATCCGCGACACTATAGAGATACGTGTGCATTTCAGAAATAGATAAACTTTATGTCGTAATGATGTTGTTTCACGATGGTGGGTTGCTCACTCAGAAATATTTTAGGAGTAACAAAACTCTTGATACGATTTTTAAAACTCGGGCTCAACCTCATGTTATTGTACATGCAATTCTACCGCCCCTCTTTTACCTCGTCGCTTTTCAGAATCTATTGCTACTACCATTGATATCTAGCAATCATTTTAGGAGAGATTATCTATCTATCTATCTATCTATCTATCTATCTATTAAAAAAACAACAGTAACAACAAAAGAAAAAAAATTAAAACCGTGAATTGTACGCCTTACAGAGATTTTTAAGAATGATTTTTTTTATCATAGACTTGCACAAGTGTGTGTGTGTGTGTGTGTGTGTGTGTGTGTGCTCGTACGTGTGTGTATGTGTGCTTGTACGTGTGTGTGCGCGTGTGTGTTGAATTATTTCTGTTTGCGCAACACTAAAGTGCATTTTCACAAAATAGGTAGACAAACTGCAGTTGCACATGTAACCATTTACGAAGTTTTTCTTAGCAAGCTTAGGCGTTGGCTCGGTTTGGTTTGGCTTATTTGGCCTACGGTATATCAACTCTTTGAGGTTTAATTAATACCGAAATTTGTAGATATAGTTATAATCTGTAAAAATATAGTTAGGTTTAGTGAAAATCATAACTATATTTTCAATATTCCACTGCAAACATTTATTAAAGATGCATTTGATGTCCTCAGTGAATTCTCAGCGTCTCCGACCAGGTTAGACCGAAGTGAGAGTCAAACTCACTTGTCAACGATGCAAAGCAGCCAAAAGTCTTAACAATAATTGGATTAGAATACGTACACACAATCTGATGCAATTCATACAACTCACTGCTTAACAACCAATGACCACCATGTGAATGCGAATGCAATGCTAAAATTGCATCATTTATTTCAACTGTTTTATTCTCATGCAGATACGAATGCAAAAAATGGTATTAGTTACGATTTGATGTTATTTTTAGCTGGTATTGCTTTCTAAAGTTCAACACTGACTGCAGGTCGAAAAATTGTCTATTTTAGTAATTTTTCCTTTACAGGGGACCATTCTAATTTTTTGAATTGAAGAGAATTTTCCTCCCTTACACGTATCTATAGATTTCTAAAATTATCATTGTCTTCAAGTTCATAAGTTTATGTGCATATATATATATATATATATATATATATATATATATATATATATATATATATCACAAAAATCTTGCTATAATGTACCGTTTCCGTTGGTTTACAGCTAGATGTATATATATATATATATATATATATATATATATATATATATATATATATATATATATATATATATATATATATATATATTTTGTTTATTTATTTTATTTATTTATTTATGTATACCAGAAACGGTGCATTATAGCAAAATTTTTGTGAGAGCAAAAAAGTTAAAAATACTTTAACTTAGAGAATATAACAATATCCTGTACAATTTGTAGCAGCATGATATTTTTGAGAGCCATCCACTCAGTTTCCTGTCTAATTTATAACTGAATGTTAATTCTGTAGGGAGGAGGGGGAGTCGTCTTCGTTCACGCTGAACGTCATTTTTTTGAGTTATCTAATTTCTTGAAATAATAGAGAAATAAGAATGAAAATGCTTGTGAGAACCCTTGCCTCGCTCCTAAATAGAAGCATCAATATTATCATGGGTCACTATTACAACAGTGACCCTACAGGTTCAAGGGTCGTCTTAGCAATTTTAACATCCCTAGCCCTCATCTGCTGGAGAAGATATCGTTTCGGATAATGTCAATGCATTTACGTGCCGTGTGCACACGATGTATTGTGCTCGCTATTGATTGGATGATGGCGGCTTTCAGTGTTCATACAATTGTGGTAGAGCACGTGTTTAACGGAAATATTAATTACTTGATATCACGGGTAGG
The DNA here is from genome assembly GCA_963585895.1 of Sepioteuthis lessoniana. NCBI lineage: Eukaryota > Metazoa > Mollusca > Cephalopoda > Myopsida > Loliginidae > Sepioteuthis > Sepioteuthis lessoniana. The sequence goes on from OY757932.1 coordinate 40,357,260, forward strand.
CTTTATTAAGTTATATCATGCGGCCATGATCTATTTTTATAAATGTGGTTTCGTGAAGTAACAAGGAAATGTGTCCAAGGTCATCTATTGACAAGTGAAACTATGTAGATAAGGATATTGAAATTTGAGATTTTAAATATAAAAATAAAATATTGGATGGGAGTGTCCTCGTGGCGTAATGGTTAAAGCGATGGACTGCGGAATTGTAGAACGCGAGTTCGTACTCCAGTCGCGCCATTACGTCACTTTCGGGCAAATACCCTTGGCAAAGGTATGAACCCCCTAATCCTCCCAGCTATGGTTAAATAGTACTGTTCTACTAGGAGAATACCTTTGGCATTAAATAACCTACAAAGGTTGATATGCCATTAAACAAAGAAACCAAACCAAACAAAAAAAATTGTGTCAAATAATTGAATTGTTCTTTGATATTGAGCACTTCTAGTTTTTAAATAGATGGTCAATTACAGATGATTTTACTTTTTAATTGACAGCATTTTAATTTATAGTATTATTAAGTGTTCGCCAATGGTCCGAGAGACCGGGGTTCAATCCTGGATCAAGTCATATCAAAGACTCCAAAAATGGTTCTTGATAACTTCTTGGTTAACACTCAGCACTATAAGATATGTATCAAGAGTAAAGTGGAGCAATCCAGGGAAATGAATTGCACCCTCCCCTAGACCTCAGTGTTGTAGCTACTGAAAAGGGAGCCTTCAGGTCACCCTCGACAACAGTCGCTCTCGACAACAGTTGCCAATATATCTATATCTACATGCAAGGCAATTCTATTTTAAACAATACTAAAAAATATCTGTCGATAACACAACATTTTTGGGCTCTTTGTCACGATTGTCAATATTTCTTCATCTCCAGGTTATTTTTTGTTTATAGTGTTGAAGGATTGTGTCAAGTCAACAACTTTAGATGAACTGATAACAGAAGAATGATGTATCAGTGTGCCACAAATTCTCCAAACAACATCTGGTTTTGAATACAGAATTTTTCCTTCTCCTAGACTGGCTATCCTATCGAAACTTGAGATCTCAGTCTGCCTACTGAGGGGAAAGGAGGATAAGATTGATTCCTACTGTTCATAAGAGCATTAGCACGAAGTGAAACGAACTGCATCATCCAGGATTTGAACTCTGCTTGTCCAGTCCATTTCTTTATGACCATAACCGTTACACAACGACCGTATCAAACAAAAGCATACGATATAACAAACACCCTCCAAACATTACAGACTAGATTAAATTATTTGAATTAATGGTATGTTTTTTCCCATGCTATACAGACGAAAATATTATAGACAAGCCTAAAGCTATTTGTTTATCTAAGTTGTATTTTATGAAGCCAGGATGTCCAACTAAAAGATGTTTCGCGTCTCATCTGTTATTAATTTATTTACTGCTTAATAAAAAAAGTGAACATACTCTAATTCCATATTTTATACACGATAAATACTAATTTGATTGCTTGAAATATGTTAGTAATCAAACCAAACTTACATTTTTTGATAAAATTATTTGGTTTCATGAAATCAAATTTTAACTTTTGCAGCATAATTAGAAAATTTTGTTGAGCGAGGAATAAGTCAACCACACCACAAGTTTATTATCCCAATTGTAAAGCATAAAGACGGTTCCTTGATTTTTTTGGGTTCCATAAATACCAAAAGTTGTCGTCAGGTTGTCAAAGTAAATTGTAATGAATGTTTATCAATTTTAAAAGATAATCTAAAAACGCTTGTCAGAATAAGCAAGAACTGGACATTTAATAATAAAATTTGTTTAAGAAAGTTTTGTTAATCAGTTTGTTGTTTATTAGAAACAAGGAAGAAAAAGATTTTTAAGGTTCAATAATGAATGTAAGAATTACTGACAGTATATGACTGCTTATCTATCTACAAAGTCAGTATATAAAGTACTGATTTTTTTTAGATTGGTAACCTTCATTTTAAATTAGCTGATCAATGTTGACTTTGAACATATACGAAAATATACAATTACTGTTTGCCTCTCAGAATTCAGATTCAGGTAGATAATCTTGGATTTTACATGTGTGTTTGGTTGTGTTACAAAAATGGAATATAAGATCAAATTCTGAATCAAAATTCAGGATAATGACAGAGATATTTAACAAGTTAACGTAATTCTTTACAGGTCAAATTTAATCCCAGACGCAGGTTTTGAGATGGCGGAAAGCATTTTAGGATAATCGAGAGACTGTGGAAGATGAAGTTTAATCTGATCGACTGGTCACTTCATGAATTGATAAAGATGTGACGAAAGGGAGGATTTTTATTAGATTGATGTTTGACAGCGAGGATGATTGGTGATTAATCAACACTGATTAGTTGATTTTCAGTCAATTACATTATAGACATATAAGTTTTGTCTCATAACTTTCTAGACCTGCCTGCTGTAAATGAGTTTTTCGCGAAAAAGAGTACTCTTTACTTCCGTGAAAAAAAAAATTCTTTTCTCCCTCATTCCTGTGATTTGAGTCCTCATGATTATTTATAACTCCATGGGTGCCATTCAGGAACTATTGAGTTGTAGGGAACCAGTTGAAGGTGGTATCAGTGAAAGCCTTTCATCACCTTTTTCAGAAGTGATGATAACCTCTGCATCGATGTGTGGCTTCCTAAGGGAAATATTCTTAAGGAGATAAAGATTTAGAATCAAATTGAGAATGCATTTGTTTTTATATACACAGTATCATTATCTATCTATCTATCTATTGTATTTGCACATGCTGCTGCTGACAAAGTAACAGCTGTGCGACCGGCAAAGTCTTTATCAGACGATGACTCTGGGTTTAAGCAATGTTTTTAGCGCTAATAAATTATCACAACTAACCTAGAGTGCGCCAACAGTATCTTAAAATACCATCAGACTTTGTCAGTTTTCAGTAACATGGAGAAAATGCAAGTTGCTTGCTGTATTTACAACTTTCCAATGACGAAGTGTTGATCAAATGATATAAGATTTGAATTAAAAAGATGAAAAGTCATTACACGGAACGTGAACGAGAGGAGTATTTCCATGAAATTTATGTGGGAAGTCAGTGTATATGATCTCAATAATGAATCGTTAATTCAATCATGTTAATTTAAATTATATGACGAGATGATAATGTCATTGGGAAATAACGCTTAACGTAGTTCAAGGTCAAATGACGAAGTTTTAACCTGGTAACCTGTAGTAATAAATAAAGGAATCCTGTGAACTGTGGGGACTTTTTAAAAAAAAATCTATTATCAATAATTTTCAAACAGACCTATTTGACCTACAGGCAGACCCTAACAGTTTAGCGTCATGCAGAGCATCCCCTATTGTTGAGGGGTTCTTATCCCTAACAGGGGATGCAGTCGATGTATTCTGTTTCGATCTAGTAGTATAGGTAAATCAAAGATACTCTAAACTCCCTATAGCCCCTAAAACTCAAGCCTCACTCCTTATTGCCATTTAGTGTCGTCATACTCAGAACAACTTATTTTTCTGATGGGGAGGGATTCTGTGCTGTGGATGCTGTCGACTGTGAATCTCTTCAATCGATTTACAATTTACGCTATGGAGTCACGCTGTTTGGTATCAGTGTCGTCGCTCGTGGTTGCCGGAATGAGATTAAGAACAACGTCAGTCTGCATTATGGACTCTAGTTTCTCGTTTGGAAACTGAGTGTTTCCCTTTTCTTAAACCGGTTGCCCTATCAAGGCTAGAGAGCCGAGTTATGTTTTATTATTTACACAAAGTTGGGACGGGGAAAGGAATTGACTCATAACTTTCTCAAGAACATTTGTCCAAAGTTTGGTTGGCAAATAACCCCGTCCAGGATTAGAACTCGGCTCACCGGGTCTTTATGACATTGGTATATATTATGTTTAATATAACTGTTTGAGTGCATATATATATATATATATATATATATATATATATATATATATATATATATATATATATATATATATATATATATAATTAGTTTGCTTAGTTTTAAATAAGTCTGCACTGATTGCACAGAATTGAATTATATCTTATGAGGAGTAAGAATACATTTTATCAAGTAGTCATGTTTGCTATTTTATTTTCACAAAACTGCTCTAGAAGTCGCGCCCTATTAATTCAGTTGGCACGGAATATTGATTACTGTGATTCCTTGATGGTAAACAAGCCGAGTATGCAGATATAAATGATTTATGAATACGGACTGATGTGAGTGTTTGTGTTATATAAAATTTGACTTCCCTGTTAGCATAAATATCCCCACCCTCGTGTCTCATAAGAGAACAACATAGTAGTAACATTTTCTAAGGGAGACCAAACGATCAAAACGATCAAATATATATCGTAACAATAGAGAAGAGCTTGTTTGTCTGTCTTCTATTGACGGCTAAACGTTTTGATGTAGGTCGTCTAATTTTGTTTTGTTTTGGTTTATTTGTTTAACGATATATCAATTTCTGAGGGATTATTTTATGGCAAAATTTGATTCATTTGTAAATGTTTGATCATTATCATAACTATATTTTCAATGTTTCATTGCAATCATTTTAAAAATCCTTCATTTTTTATTTGTCTATAATAAACATTTGTACACATTTACCATTTTATCATTTGTAAATATGTATTTGTTTAATATTCAAATATTTGATATTAGTAAATGTTAAACATCAACCCATTTGGTTTCAAGCATACCCATCCAAATACAAATAACTGTAAAATTGTTCTATTTGACCCAGAGATGGGAGCCAAACAGGTGCTACTACTCCTGGTCGGGGTTGACATGGGAGTAATGGCAATGAAAGGGTACTCAACACCAGATACAGACTTAGCGCCAAGCACACCATCCCCTTTGTTGGGAGGATGCAATCGACAGAGTAAACTAAGTTTGGCAAGCATATTCAGTGCTGAATAAAAGCATGAGTACTTGGGGCTGCAGTCCGGTGGGGGGATATCTGCCAACTGGGAGACGGGAGGGCTCGGAGAATTAAGTAAACCGTTATTTCACTTATGAATGCTAAATTGAATTATTAGTGTTCTAAATCGTCTCTTGAAAAATGGCTCGCTGTGTTTTAAATAATTTTTAAATGATCTAAACTGAAATCTATAAAACATCTAAAATAATAGATTAACTTTTACATTCTATAATGTTGAAAGAGCACCACAGATTTACTTGTATTGAGGAGGTTCTCTAAGATTAATCTGCTGAATAATGTATATAGATTGAAAATTGCAGAAGAACAGCTAAACAGACTTGTTCTCATGACAACTGAAAATGATATTCTTAATTTACAATTCATTGATGTTTTCGAGAAATATGTTTCTAAGAAATTATGCAAATAAAATATTTGATTTTTAATTGTGGTTAGACTAATAAAAAGGAATTTAATATTTCTTAACGTTTTTTTTAAAAATATCATCATTTTCAATTTTATCTGAAGCCCAAGGGCTTACAAAATTTTAATCCTGCACTGTGCATACTTATCAAACTCGGTGGACCATTTTAACGTAACAAAATCCTTCTTCTTCATTGAGAAACAGACTCTTAACGCGACAGGATCTCTCGCAATAAACAATCATCAGAAGGGAGCCATGTTGCTGCAAGACGTATCTAATCGTAAAGAATTTTAATTCCCAAACGTCGAAAGGAAAAATAAAGAACAAAATAATTGTCTTATAAAAGTAATTATACACATTCAATTAAACACTTAATTAAATGTTAATTGGTAGTTCTTTAAGTTTTCTTATTGTTTAGCTGGGAATAACAATCTGGAGATTTACATAACATTATTGCTTAGTTAGAACTAATAATCTAAAGAAAAGCAAAAATGTTAAATCGATAAATCTATTGAATCTCTTTTACTTAAAATTAAGATTATTTTCTTACACAATTTCATGAATTTTTTTAATAAGATTTATAAACTTCATAAGGCAAAATTAAATTTATAGGGCAATATAAAACGTAATTGATGAATGTCTTCAATGTTATATTTATATAGCTATTGCGACTATTAAAGATTGACGTTCGATTACAATTTTAGGTTTTCTTACGAAAGAGCAATATATATATGACAAGAAAATGAGTTGTGTGGATTTTGTTGATATATGACATTTGCACCAGTACAAACGATGATTTATAATTAGTTAATTAAATAAAAAATTAATGCGGTCAAAATTGAAAAGCGTAAATTGTTGATAGGAGCGGCCAATCAAGGTACGCCCACACCAGCTGACATCCGATATCTGTTAAAATACTAATAAAAAAACAATCTTAAGGTGTTAAGAACACATAGCCGCCATTTAAAATATAACAAGGAGAGAATTTTGATATTTTTGAAGATTTTTTTTTGTGCAAAATTGGAAAATACTCCATTCTCCAAGATGTAATCCATTCATCATTGTTTAGCGAAATAGAAAATGTTATTTAAATGGCCAGCGACCATTTAATATGCGACCATTTTCATACAAATACAAACACAGTGTGTTCTCTCTTGTCTGAGGACGAAAATATTCGGAGTGAGTGGCCGAGTTACGAAGACGCGAGAAGGTAGCACATTTCATTTTGGGTGACAAATTGGTGAAGTTGAAGTACAGAGCTGAATAGCCCAGTCCGCAGGGCTAAGAATACGACGACAGTATCCTCTACAGTGAGGTAAACCCTTACTCCACCAAAAAAAAAAAAAAAGCGTTGTGGGTGTGACATTAAGTTGCAGCAGGTGGTGAGACTTCAGTTCTGGGGCTCTAAAGAGGGTGGAGTACCTCTTCATTGTGATTACTTCAAGGTCCACTTTGACCCAGAATGGTAGTACCTGTTCAGGTTCTACCTTTGGGTAAAATTGATCTGTTTAGAAATTATTACTATTGGATATTAATAAGTTAAACAATATAACTGTGGAAATTATTGGTATGAAATAGGAATACTTGATACCATATAACTGTGCAAACAAATGATTATAGAAACAAAAAAAAAAAAAATTCAATTAAAAAAAATTTGTAATGCAACATTAAAATATAGTTATGATTACAATCAAACATTAAGAAATGAATCAAATTTTGGCATTGTATAACCCATAAGAAGTTGATGTCCTGTTAAAGAGATAAACTTAACCAGAGAAGAAGAAGAAGAAGAAGAAGAAGAAGAAGAAGAAGAAGAAGAAGAAGAAGAAGAAGAAGAACTGATCATTTGTGATAAGGTTTAACTCTGTTTTCCTTGTCATGCCAGTTTTCGTATCTTGGCAGAATAGCCATAGATAAAGAGACTAATACCTTCGACTGTCTTATAAAAGAAACCAGTACCACGGGAAGGGTTCAAACGCAGTCGATTAATTAACAAGTTTTATTCTTGTTAACCTTCAATCAGGTGCCGTTACAATCTTTGAGGTTGTAAGCATCACTGGTGACTTTGTATCACGGCCAGTCCAGCTCAGTGAGCTTTTAATCCGTTATGTAGACATTCTTTTCACGCATCTTTCAACAGTATAAAAGGCGTTGGCAGAGTCAAGACCTATCAAGTTGAAAATGTTTCACTTTTATTTGTATTTATTTGAAACAATTTATTTGAAACAATTTATTTGGAAACCATTTTGAATTTAGAGTTCGAAATTATCTATGGATAATCACTCAAAAGGAACTTCTAAAAGTCCCTTTGAGCACTTGAGCGACAGAATTATGATTTTGTTAAAGGGTTTCTTTTCCTCTCTGAAATGACAATGGAGATATATCCACTTTAAAAAGACTCATTTTTGAATGGGAATCAAAACCGAAATGAACGGAGAATTTAGACGATCAATGTATGATTATCAGCTTCTTTCCTCACCTGGGATAAAGTGACAACTTTCTGAGTCATCTGATTGCATAACGATCTATCACTCTTTTCCGAGAACGAACGTCTGTTTACTGTTGGGACCATATTTCGTGTACACACCTTACAAAAATGTGAGAGACGAAGTTATTGTGAAGTTTCTCCCGTCTATCCTTCCAAGTAAATGAACAATATGAAGTTTGGTTGATAAATTCCGTGAGGAGGGTACAAGATCATAAGTCTTTAGATCGAACATATTTGTAAAATACAGAAGTTGTTATTGATGTGCCCAAGTGTTTCACTCTTTTCCCCAGAAATTCTCTTAGGCATTCAATTTGTCTTTTTCAAAATAGTTTTTACATTTCTCTCTCTCTCTCTCTCTCTCTCACACACACACACACACACACACACACACACACACACACACACACACACACACACACACACACACACACATACATATATATATATATATATTTATATATATAAAATCTTGAATATATTGATAAAGAATACTCACAAATTATAAATTTCAGTATTTCTTGATTAGAAGGTAAGCATTTTTCAACACTTTCTTGATGATTAAGGAAGTAAGAAATTTAAAGTAATGAATCGAGTAATTTTATTTCTTTCTCTATTATATAGGCTCCTCATTATTTTTGTATTGAGTACTATTTTATTTGATTGTATTGACATAATTTTAAACTGACGTTTATAGTCTTTAAATGAACCGTAATTGTATTTCTTTTAAAGTCATACTCCCCCCCACGTGGCATAACGGTCATCGTTTTCGGAAATAGAATCAGCGAATAGAGTTCAAATCCTGGCTGAGGCTGTTTGCATTTCCCATAGCGCTAATATTATCAATCCAAGTATTCTTCCTCCCTCAACTATGGGTAAATAGTAAAGCAGACGCAGTCTCTTTAGCCTTGATATGGCAACTGGTGTAAAAGAAGGAAAACCCTGAATATGGTTTGTGGTACTTCGCTTTACAATTGACCTTGTGTCGCATCCTGCTTGTTATTATCTAAGATATTTACAACAAAATGTAAAGTTTAAACTTTTATTTGATAGTTGAGTTAAAACCACTTAAAAGAAATGAAAAACTTTACAAATCTTTTAATAACTTCTTCTTTTGAGATTGCTTTTTGAAAGAAATGATTGAGTGATCGTGTTAGAAGGTAGAGGCATGCTGTTTTAGTTGACCTTTTAACAAAGATGTGCGAGGCCGAATATGATGATTTAGAAAGTCATTTGCTGTATAAAAATTGCTGTTGCCCACTTCTTGGTCAATAGCTTTGCATTCAATATTCTTCAAGCTAAATAAACGGTGTCATAAAATTACAATGAGCTGAACAATTAAATAATAAATCAATGAAAATACCAACTAACACAATTTTCTTGCAAACATTCTGCCAACTTCTGTGCGCAGCAGATGATATGAATATCTTAACTGCTTTTCGCCTTTGGTTCCATGAGGCAGACAGACATTAAACCGTACACGCATGCGCAGTTGCTTTCGAAGTTTACTCCGTCTCAATTGAAGCGACTATTTAGAATTTAGCTTCGTTCTATGCCTGTAAATAGTTATAAATAGCAAATGTTGCGAATAATAACTAAAAGCTGAACGAAAAACCTAGGCGTCATCTCATTGGATAAACATCGATAAGTGAACGTCTCTACAATGCACATCCGTTTCCGGTAGAGATCCTAGGAAACGAGACAAAAACTTCATTGTACCTGTCTGACAATTTCTCGGGAATGGTATACTTGTGAAAAAGAAATCAATAAGCAAAAGATTTGTGTAGCTGATAAGGTAGCATTTAGAGCAGGAGGTTTCAAACTTTATTGCACGGCAGCATACGAAGAAATATATTCAACTTCAGTGGGACACCAATTCTTTGAAATTCATTCAAATATGAATATTGTTAAATAGTCCATGCAATTTATGAAGAATAAGACGCTGACACAGGAAAAATTGCAACTGAAAGGAAACTGAATGTCTTTACATAATTGATCAAAACTTGAACAAAGAATATAAAGTGAGGCAAGTACAAATAGCCAGTTGAGCTTTAAAAGTAATTTTGCCGATTATTCTACTGCCAGTGAAACATCTGGGGACACAAATGATAAAATCAGACTATATATTGTCAGCCATATGCAGCCTTTTCATTGGATTACAACCATACATAAATTACAATTGATAAAATCAAGCCAAATTATTGAACAAAGCAGTTTCACTGTTGTGACAATTTGCAGCTGGAATAACCCATATTGTTACTGGCTGTCATAATCAAAGTAAGGTTGGAGGTGCCCGTGGTGTAGTCGTTATCGTCGTAGGAAATGGACACGGTGACACGAGTTCAAATCCTGGACGAGACCGATTGCATTTCTCATAGCACTAATACCCTTGGGGAAGGTATGAATCCAATTATTCTCCCTCCAGCTATGGGTAAATAGTAGGACAGACTAGGTTCTTCAGCCTTGGTTAGGCAACTAGTCTAGGAGAAGGAAAACTCTGAATTCAAACCTGATAAACTCCGCTTAAAAATTGACCTTGTGTCATATCCTGCCCGAACGGAGGGGTTGGTAAATAGTGTCATAATCAAAGTAATACCTCATGGTATTGTAACCAGGTCTGTAGACCCATTAAACAAATTCCAAGAGTTTCTGGAGCATAATTACGGCGTGTTGAGACATAATGAGTCATGACACGATTTGAACATTAATTATTATGTGACATAAGGTAAATTTGTTTGACAATGTAGTTACGTATATTCTTAATTTCATTCCATCAGCCTTCTTCTCAATTCACTGGTGGATACAACTCTTCCTCAAGGTTTGTAAGATTTGGGTTTTATCATGCCTCACTGGCCTATGGCAGGTTTGAATTTAGAATTTATCTTTCTCCTAGACCAGATGCCTACCAATCTTATGTTCTAAACGATCCCATTAAAACATTCCTTCAGGTCAAGAGAATTCACATACCAAGTTTAATCAGGATTAGTCCATGTGTCTAAACGTCTATAGGAAACAAGCAAGTAAGTAAATGAAAAGAATTATATACTTGATTAGGGTTAAGGACCCTTTTTCTTTTTAAGAGTTGCATTGAAATCCCTTGTCTATCAATAAGGCCACACTTAATAGATGTTTAGTATGTTTAAAACCAAACCTAAAGTTTAAACTTATTTAAATAAGTTTAAACTTAAAATTTAGTTTTAACCTAGTCTAAATTTACTAATTAAAAGAAATGAAAAATATTCTCTAACCTTTTAATATTTTTTTAGAATCCTTTTTATGAAAATAATCATTGAGATATTATTAGGTGCTTAAGCAGAGGTGAGCAATTTTAATTGACCTTTCAAGAAAGCCATGGAAGGCTGCTCTAAGAGTTTAGAGGGCCGCAAGTTCCCCACTCCTCTACTAGACTCTGAGCTAATTTATTCGACCTGATATCCTTATCTAAGTTATTATATCAATTTACGATCAAATCACGTTAAAAGTATCGGTTCCCATCAGATCATCGAAGTGAAGCAATGATGAACTAATGGCTAACCATTTAGGAACAGCAGGTACTGCAAGCAACCTGAGACTTCTATGTCAGACTAAACAAGCTTACTTGGTAACTTGGGGCTCTTTGTTGGCGAGTTAGACCACTGATAGGGGTTCGATGTTAACTTATTACCCCATAATTCCGATCAAAATAAGCTAAGTTTTAAAAGACTTCAAGGTTGTAATAGTCATAATATTTCGGCCGTGGTGCTCTTCGGCATTTCTGGCGCTTGTCGTTTTCAGTTATGTCACTGAAATTTCAAACGAACTATTTATACGATCAATTTATAGTAATGTTACTTAAATGAGTTCTAGATTGTTTTTGTGTTTTATACTATTGCTAGAGGAAGATTCCAACGTTCCACTAAAAAAAAAAGAGAGGGTAGTAAACATTGAACACAATGATTCTGTGCACATTACCTGACTTGATTTTTCTTCATAGCCCATCAACATCTAAATTAGGTCTAAGTGACAATAAAGAAACAAAATGTGTGTCGGAATTCTTAGGATTGTTTTGTGACAAATAATTGACGTAAACGGCAGTAAATTTGACGTCAGAATGTTACGTACTATGCGTACAAAGAGACGTACATATACACACATATCGACTGACAGACTACCGACTTCAAATACACTGAGGGTAAATAAAACTGCAACACCTTGAAGGTTCAGTATGTGCATGCTGGAAAGAATTAGATATCCCGTAGAAAGTTTTTGGTCAGTTTGCGACATGTCATCCCAGTGCACTGTATTGTATACATGCGAGTGTAGAAGCCAAAGGACGATATACAGTGAAAAGTCTTATTACTATTGATACACTCCTTATTTTAGAACCTATTCTCGTATTGATCTGAAAAGTACATACATTACAAAAATGATCATACACTGTAATCCAGCTACATTATCTGTATGTTTAATCCTGAGTAAAGTGAATCATATTACACAGTATTGCAATTTTATTTTCTTATATATATATATATATATATATATATATATATAGTGTAGATTTTACTGTCAGTTGCTCACGATAACAGTGATCATAAAATGATCAGGTGTAAACTCTTAGATAATAAAAAATAAGTTTCATTCAATGGATAGAGATGCTACGTTAACAATTTGTTTTCCGTCGTTTCTTTTGTGCCATATCAACCCTTAAAAACTATTCTAAAAATAAAATGTTTTTTCACAAAACCTTTTCTCCTGACGATGACCTAAGGTTGAAAATAGCTGGGAACAATTAAAAAATAAATAACTACAAAGAAATATTCCTATTTGTCTTTTCTTGTTCATCTTATATATATATATATATATATATATATAAAACTTAAAAGTTACAGTAATATTTAATGTCTTAAACTGGCTCTTTTTCGTTTTCCTTTTTCGGAAGTGTAGTACGCTTTTTTAGATTATACCCGGTACTTGAAGAATTAAAAACGTTTTAAATACTCCTGTTATATACTCATCTACAGCATCACAACGACACAATAATTAAGACGCAATGAATAACAGACGCAGAAAGACTTCTTTATGAAAATATTTGCCTCTCACTTTATTTGTAAGGGTTCGAAAAGTGTTACTCAAGGTTTGCGTGTGAGAGGGAGCTGGAGACCGAACATAACTGAAATATTTTGACCCCAAAACTTATGGCCGTCAATGTTGTGTCTTTCTCGTTCTTTGATGCTCAACCGGAGGTCCAGAGGCCACTCTGCTGGGTGATGGCTTTCTTTACGGCATCTTATCAGCATCTTCTCCGGACCTCAACCCATCAGGGCCCAAAGGCCCCTTCGGCCTGATGTGGCTTTCCCTACCATATCTCGTCTATAACTCCGTCCGATCTTCAACTCAACTGGCTGCAACTCAACTGTCTTGACTTCCGTCTTTGAAATCGAATGTTTAATCGTCATCAAGCGGAAATAACTGTCATGCAGTTCACAGGTCACTCTCTTCCGGTGCTTCAGTCTATGAGTGTACCATGGGAATTTTTTTAGATAGTCCCATTTCATCAGCCAATTTCCGCCCACGCGATTTCCTCTCTTAACTGCCATTAGAATGTGTTACCTCCTTCCGGTGTATCACCTTGAATGACATTTTGGGCCGGGTCAAAGGCCAAAATACTACACTCCGTTATATATATATATATATATATATATATATATATATATATATATATATTGTTAGCACAGCCGTTGACTCTTTAGACACCCGTCTCTATAGTCTCTATCACTCTTTGGAGGTTCTGTAGACTTTATCCGATGTCAGTTTTTGCTTGTCGGTCAACACTGATGTGTCCGAGTGTAAGGATCCTTAAGAGAACGTTGCTTATGAGTTCGTCCTTACTTCTTCAGCAACGTCCAGCATGTCCTGTTTGTCTTACTTGGATGGTCTGTGAGATGGGAAGCAAGTGGTCTTAGGACCCCTGTTTTATGGGAAGCTGCTTCAAGGATTTGTTCTAAATAGCACATAGCATTCTTGTATAGCTCCAATCTAGGTTTTCCTTCAAGGTATGTGAACTGGTCTACTAATTTCAAAGATTTTCTGATTAAAGGGGAGACAGCTCCTTGCTTTAAATGCATTAACCTTTTTTTATTTGTGTTTACGTAGAAGCCAATATCTCCTACTACTTGCTCCAGGCTATGTAGCAGGGATAGAACTTGGGTAAGTATATTTGTGTGGAACGCAATATCATTGGCGTAGTTTGGATCTGACATAGTTTCTGCGGGATATCGTCTGATTTTTGTCTTTTTTAAAATGTGAAATCATTTTCTTTTATTTGGTCTATTGACGTTTATAGTACACAGTCTAGGAAGATTATAAACAGATATGGTGCTAATTTATCTCATTACAAGACTCCAGTGACAGTGTTGAAAAAGTTGCTGTCACCATCAAGTGACCCAATCACTACTTTTGTGATTTTGTAAAGTATCATTATAACGGTAATATAACAGTTTCTTTGAGGAGACCATATGCAAGTATTGTTTGCTCCATCTTTCCTTTGTGTATGGAATTAAATGGTTTGGAGAAAGCTACGAACAATAGTGTTGCTTAAAGATTTTTTGCTCGTAATCCATCGATGATTCGACGGATAGTAAGAATATATGAGTTTGTGGATAGATTTCTCCGAAAGATGTTCTGATTTTTTCAAAGAATTTCTTAATTTCAGGTCGGATACAATTGAGAAGTAGGACATAATGAACCTTAGGAGATTTAGCAATAAGAGTTATACCTCTGAAGTCCTTAGCAGTTACGAAGTCGATTTTCTTGCGAAAGGAGAGGATGCAGCCTTTAATCTATTTTCCTGCTTAATCGAAGAAGTATGTCACCAAAATTTCTTGTCTTCCATACTTCTGGAGGTATTTCATTGAAGCCTACTGCTTTTCTGTTTTTAATTTTTTTCAATGCTACGTCAAGTTCTTCCTCTGTAAACTGACTAAGTTTGATATCTTGTTGGTCATTTATAATATCTTTGCAAGGTTTTCCGAGATTTCAGAAGGGTTTATACACGGTGGGTTGCTGAGAGATTCTCAGCCTTACCAAGACAATAATGACTGTTCATTTGTAATTTAGAATAGAACAATTCTTTAAATATTGATTATTTATATCGATAATTATTTATTACCATCATTACTACGGTTATTCTCTTTTTTTCTTTACTTAATGATGATGATGATGATGATGATAAGGACGAGGCGGAAACAAAAGAGTATTTGAATCGATTTAAATCAATAGTCCTAATTAAGGAAGCGTTAACAAGAATAATTCAGTGTTTGGTATAACATGAAGAATATAAAAATAGAATGTTCACTGTGAACTGAAAATTCTGATAGTCTAAAGACGAACAATAAGGGTTATTAAATGCGGCGATGAGAGAAGAGGGTTGGCCAGTCTCTTGGTTGACTAAAAAACGACAATTCATCTACATGCTGAAAATCTATATCGATAACTAGGAAGAAATTTTTTGTCAGTCCTCTTTAAATCGCAATACAACTTGATATAAAGCTATGAAATGTAACATACATAATTCTTAGTTCCACTGGAAGATTTCTATACGTGTGAGCGCGCTCGTATATATATATATATATATATATATATATATATTTAGACTGAATATATACTTTTTGGGGGGTAAGTCCCCGTGGCTAACGTGCTTGATAGCGACATCATTGTAAACGAGTTCGAATTCTAGTCACGCAATTACGCTCATTTTCGGACAAATACATTTGAGAAAGGTTTGATCCCCTTTATATTCCTCAACTATTGGTTCAATAGTACTGCTACTATGATAACTTTGGCATTAAATAATCTATGAAGGTTGATATACCATTAAAGAAAGATGCCAAACCAAATCATATATATACTTTTGACAAAATAATAACAGACACAGAATCAAATCTATGGATTATAACTAACTAATGTTTGTAGAACAACATTTCTGTTCAAATAGTCACGAATTTAACAAAGATGCAAAGTTCATAATCATAAAAAGAGACGAACCTCCCTCCCCTCAAAAAATGCGTTGAACAATATCATGGCGATTATAGAAACATGCCAAGGTAAATAGATAAAACCTTTCCAGTTACTGATTCCAAGTAGCTTTAATATCAAACTAAACCATTTTCAAATACAATCGACAGATATGGGTTGATACATAAACATCTAAATAAACAAATGCCTGAAAAAAGTAGTTATTACTAATTTGAAACACTCTCCTTTCATGCTTCAAATATTTTCCACTGCTTGGGGTTCACTCTTGCTGAGATCTTATTATGGTCAGTTGAAGACAGAGATCATATTACAGTCTGTTAAAGACACTTGAATACCAAAAAATAATTTTCATTCAATGGATGGATATATAACGTTACTAGTTCCTTTTTCATCGCTTCTTTTCTTGTATATCAACCATTTAAAAAAAAATTGAAAACTTTCAAAAAAATCTTTCTTAAAAAAACTTTTCCCCTGACGATGACGTTTAGTCGAAACTGTTTGAGAACAGTGAAAAAGTAAATAACTACAAAGAAATCTTTCTATTTATCTAATCACTTTTGTTCATCTCTCTCTTCACTTGTATATGGACGTGACGAATCGAGTGAGTTGTAATAAAAACACCAAGAATTTGTAAGATGAAGGATAATACTAGTAAAAATGATTGGTGATAACATTGGTTGTTATTTTGTAGAATGCGTTGGCTTGTAGTTGAAAGACAAAAGTTGAAGTTCTAATGAAGCACTGACTTTGGTGTAAGGACAGAAAGTTAACTATGAATATCAGATGAGAAGGAAGATCAGTTGTAAAAAAGAAGTCTACCTTGTAATCACCATTAAATCCAGTCTGAACTCGATATATCGATTGGCCGAACGTTTTCTTTCATTTGGTAGTTGAACAGCAAAGGTAGAAAAAAATTTAAAACAACGTTATAACTTGTTGGGTTTCTGAGTGATATGTAACGATAAAGAAATAAACGTCGGCAAATTAACATACATACATACATACATACATACATACATACATATCACACCATCATCCGGTCGTGCTGATAGCTCAGAGATCCCCGACTCTCTCTTGTTGATCGTCTCCATTGTTTTTCGCTCCTGGTAGGTTCTTTAGAAAGCGTCCAGTATTCTCACAAAGCTGGACGGTCAACATTGGCGTATCTTTGTGTAAGAGTCTATAAGAGAACGCCGTATATGAGTTTATCCTTACTTCTCTACCAGTGGCAGTCATGTTTTGTTCGTCTTACTTGGATGGCTTGGAGGTAAGTGGCCTTACAGCCGCTGCTTTGTCGGGTTCTGCTTGCAGGATTTACTCAAGACAGCTCGTTGCATTCTTGTATATTTCCCATCAAGCTTTTTCTCCACGAGTTTTGTTAAAGTCTTCGTGGTGCATTCATACAGTAGTACTGACATAGCCATGGCCGGGAAGAAATCCCGTTTTATCCTAGCAGATTTCGACATGATCGATAACCTGTCAATAGCAGACTACTCCTTCTCAATGCGTATGTTGACATCACTTTCAGAAGATGAGATATTGCTACCGAAGTGTGTGAACTGATATTCTAATTTCAGAAGCTTACCATTTAAATAGATCTGATGAAAAATTTTCCACGTTAAAAAAAGCCAAGAAGCAGACGATGCCATGCAGAAACTATAACAGGTACAGACTACGCAGATTATCTACCGCTTCTCGCAAATACACCAGCAGAATTCCAGCTACATAGCCAGGAGTAAGCACCAGAAAGCATTGGCTTCTACGTGAACGCAAATAAAACAGATTCCATGTATTTTAAACAATACCTTATTGTTCTTTTGTTTTTCTTTGACTAACAGTTTCATAATTTGTTAAAACATAATCATCAGATTGGAGGTTGTAGAATGTAAGAATATATGGACGACAAGACCAACTATTATAACAAATAGTCAAGCGTTGTACTGATAGAAACAAAGTGCTATATTGCGTGGAACCAGAAGTTAAAAAGAACAATTTGATTGCTTTTTTTATCTAACATTTTTATAAATTTATAGCCTTTTTATTATTGATATTAATCATGTATATATATATATATATATATATATATATATATATATATATATATATATATATATATATATATATAGGCAATAGGAATGTTCTTCGCACATACATAAACAGACACACTAATATCTAAGGTAAAACGCAGTATTAATAGAAAAAATCTTTGGTAGAAACAAAAGTAGACAAAAATACAAAACATGTAAAAGAACAATATAATAATACTCTCATTTGTTTGTTTTCTGAGTGTTTTGATATGAAATAATATAAAAGTAAACCTTGGCAATTTAGCACGTCATATATATATATATATATATATATATAAGATGAAAAATAAATGGAAAAGTGAATATACGAAAAACACAGATAACGGATTCAGTTCAGAATATTTCGTTCTTTTTTTTTTTTTATTGAAAAGAACTTTTTCAACCGAGAAAAAATAGGTTTTTTCAAAGTATAGAAGGAAGAGGAAATAGACAAGAGTGTATAAATGTGAATATGAAAGGGGGTAGGGTCTAAAGACAAAAGTGAGAAAAGGAAAGAGGGGGAATAGATCATTGCATAGAATAGAATATATATCTGCGTGAGAAGTAGTTATGTTGTTGGTGTGTTTGGAGATTTTAGAAAGATTTTTTATTGTTTAGAGACATTTATTGTATGTATTAGTAGGTAGCGAGATAGGTCTGTGAGTAATAGGAATATTTTTCATCATCTTGTCAGATCTACCAAAAATATCTACCTTTTCTCTCTCTCTCTCTCTCTCTCTCTTTATATATATACATATATATGTAGTTTTGTAATTTTTTGTCTAATCCAAATATTTTCGAAACTTTGACTCTAACAAAAGAATTTTTAAGAAAGTCCCCTCACCAAAATTTAAAAAAATGTTTTATCGAGATTCCTTGCTTCAAGTAATTTCAAATTGGACATCAATCAACAAGGGGTTACAATGATGAGAAAAAAACAAAAAACAAAAGCAAAACAAAAAAGCTAAACAAAAACACTCAGTAATTTTCCGTCTCTGTACTAGAATCAGCGTGATGTGGCATCGATCCAAGGTCACAAGGTCTAAATGATCCATTTAGTGAAACGTGAGTAACGAGGCTACTCGGAAATATTTCAAATCAAAGAGCGTTTTCTTTCATTTGATAGTAAACAACAACTGTAGACAAAAAGATAAAGCGCATAAACCAACCATGTAATAATACTCGTATTTGTTTGTTTTCTGAGCGTTAACGATAACTAACAATATATAAGTAAATCTAGTCAGATCACTATTCCACACACACACACACACACACACACGTATATATATATATATATATATATATATATATATACTAAAATGTCGATAGAATGAATATCAAAATTATGTTCTCTTTGAGTCCGTTACTTAAAGGTTCATGTGGAATACACAATCGGCAAACAAAAAGAAAAAAAAATGGATAGTCAACAATATTTTAAGGTTTGAGGAATCTGTCATTAAGCATAATGTTTGCATCCGTAGGACCCGAACATATACAACAAAAAAGTTATTATTTATTGATTGTTGAGATCTGAACAATTCAAAATACGTAGGCATATAGTGAAAATAGATATTGAAATCAATGGTAAGTGACACACAATTTCCCCTCTGTCAGAAGCATCGAGCAAGCATATATATATATATATATATATAGAGAGAGAGAGAGAGAGAGTGTGTGTGTGTGTGTGAATTAGAAAGTTAAACTAAAAAGCCTACAATATCTGCCATTCTTCCCCTAACAGAAGAAATTTTGACCTGTAAGCCTTATTGATGCCCTTTGATGGCGAAGAAGCTACCACTTTGCATTTTTATAAATATATTAGATATTATCTCAAATGGAAAACCAAGTACAGGAATTAAATAAACAAACATTTCAGTGGTCAATATACGAAACTTTTTTTATTGAAAGCTTTTCTTTTCTGATGACTCCGACGTTGATTGCTTTGAAGACATTCAAATTGACTAATAATAAGTAATTTCATTCTATTATTATAAAAATTATTTCATTTTATTATTATTAAAATTGTTATTTAAAAAATTTATATTGTGTTCCTTTGAAATGTATTTTGTAAAATAGTTTCTGTTTAATTAGTTTTTATTATGATTGGTTTGACTGATTGGGTTGACAACGGAAAAATGGAGCCGCGGTTGCTAATTTCACGGATAGTGAGGTTACACACACACACACACACACACACACACACACACACACACACACACACACACACACACACACACACACACACACACACAGAGTTGTGTAAGCTAGTATACATATAATATTCTCTCTCTCATTGTCACCCGGGTACACCTTTCACTATCTCTCTGTACACACACATACATACACACGTGTATGTTTATACACATATAACATACATTGTCACCCAAGTATACTCTCATTCACACACACTCTCTCTCTACCCATACACATGTACAAACACACACGTGTGTGTATGCTAATACACATAATACACTGTCTCTCATTGTCATCCCAGTACACCCTCTTTCATTCTTTCTCTCTCTGCACACACACACACACACACACACACACACACACACACACACATATATATATATATATATATATATATATATATGTATGATTAATGTTTGCATTAACGTATCTTTGATTGGTTGACGATTCGAATTGGCGGAAGCTTTGCATTACCTTTGAAGTGGTCTTGAATTACTCCACGCTTTTCGTTTTGTCGTACCTCAGGGCATAAGTAAATAAATAATGAGAAAAATGAGAAATATAGGCAGAAAGATGAAAGAGAGAGAGAGAGAGAGAGAGAGACAGAGAGAGAGAGACAGAGAGAGAGACAGAGAGAGGTTACAATGAAGCTAAACAGAAAAAAGAAAGAAGACTTCCGGAACGGAAGTAGAAAAGAAGAATAAAGGAGAAAATAAGAGGGAAATGCAGAAGAAGGAGATAATGATAGTCGAGAGGAGAAGGAGGCGGAGAAGAAAAGGAAAGTCATTATATTGAAGGGAAGATAAAAAGTATAGTGGAGGGAAGAATAAGAAAAAAAAAAGAGGATAGCTGAGAAGGACGACGACGATGACGAAGAAGATGAATTAGCAGCAATAGAAGAAGAAAGATAATGATAGGTAAGAGAAAAGAAAGGTTATTATAATCATAACATAGGAAAGGGAAGATGACAATGAAAGAAGACAAGCGGGAAATAAGTGCTGAAAGGGAAGTAACAGGTAGTTATAAGTAGAAAAAGAAGATATACTACTACTACTACTACTAATAATAATAATGATAATAATAAAAACGTGTGCAGTACTCTTTGTAAGATACTCGTGGTCATCTTTAAAATGGACAAAAGAGGAAATCGGACAAATAGACCTGAGGACAAGAAAATTGATGACGTTGCTCAATGTCTTACACCCGAGAGATGACATAGACTATATGTGTCAAGAAAAGAACGAAGAAGACTACATTAAAAAGAGTAAAGAAAGACTAATTATAGCGATCAATAACAGCACTAACAACATAAAAGCAAACTGGGATTTTGAGATACAAATGAATCACCGAATCCAGACCAGAAGACCAGATCAAAAGTTAATTAACAAGATAAAAGAACTTGCTGTCTTGTGGCTTTTGCCATTTCGGCGAACAACGGAGTGGAAATGAAAGGGAGCGAGAAGAGAGACGAGTACTAAGACTTTGAACTAAATAAGTCGTGGAACATGAGAATGACAGTGATACCAATTGTTGTTGGTACGCTTAGAACGGTCCCTTGAAAAAGGGGCATAAAGAATTGTAAATCAGAAGAAGAATCAAGATTATCCAGACTACGGCGTCATTGAGACCGGTTAGAATACTGAGAAGAGTCCTGGAGACTTGAGGAGACCAGCTGTTACTTAGACTCCAGTGAGAGACCATCAGTGAAAAACCTGCAAGAAGTAAAATAATAATAATAATAATAATAATAATAATAATAATAATAATAATAATAATAAAAAGAGAACTTGCAAAATTATCGACTTTGCTGTCGCGGCTGACCACAGAATAAAACTGAAAGAAAGTGAAAAGAAGGATCAGTACCTCGACCTTGCTAGGGAATTGAAAAAAACTATGGAACATGCAGGTGACAATTATACCAATTGTAATTGGTGCGTTTGGAACAGTAACTAAAGGATTACTAAAGAGACTGGAGGACTTGGAAATTGGCAGACGAGTGGAGACCATCCAAACTACAGCATTATTGAGAACGGCTAGAATACTAAGAAGAGTCCTGGAGACTTGAGGAGACTTGCTGTCACTCAAACTCCGGTGAAAAATTCTAATAACAATAATAAGGAAACCATAAGAGAGAAACTGGATCTCTTCTAATGGCAGCACAAAACCACGTCATAAGAACCAATCATATCAAAGCAAGAATAGATAAGACGCAAAAAACTGCAAATGTAGGTTATATGGTGTTTAAGACGAAACGATCACTCGCATGATAAGCGAATGCAGCAAATTAACACAGAAAGAGTACAGGACTAGACACGACTGGATGGGGAAGATGATCCACTGGGAATCATGCAAGAAATTGAAATTTGATCATTCGAACAAGTGGCATATCCACAACTCAGCATCTGTTCAGGAGAATGATAAAGGAATTGGAGGACTTGGAAATAAGAGGACAAGTGGAGACCATCCAAACTACAGCATTATTGAGATCGACCTGAATACTGAGAAGAGTCCTGGAGACTTGAGGAGATTTGCTGTCACTTAAACTCAAGTGAAAGACAAACTCTTAAGGAATTTAATAATAATAAGAAAAGAACATGAAAAAAGTTATATTGAGAAGATAGGAAAGAGAAGTAAAAAAAAGTACCGGTGGAGAGGTTGCTAACGATAGGGGAGAAAAGGTACGATAATGATAAGGAAAGAAAGAATATAGAGAAAAAGAATAAAGAATAAAGATTAAAAAAGAGAGAGTGAAACAGCAAAAAGCAATGTAAATGAGAGAGAGAGAGAGAGGCGCAATGTAGCAGTACAAGCGACTATTGTCAAACAGAAAAGTTCGGGTCTCCCCCAATTCCCTAGGCGGAGGGCGGCAGGAAAGAATGCAAATCAAAGACGATTAAAGTGTGTTCATTCTGATCGATAGGTCGGACATCAAAAACACGACGTAGAACAGGACTTAGCAATTCTTAAGGGTGTATCTTCGCCGAGTGTTCGAAAAGGCGAACAAATGTGTTGACAATTATGTGAGCCTGGGAACATTTGTAAGTAGAGGAGATTGCATACAGTATCGTCCATAAATATGCACAACCTAACATTTAAAAAGAATTTTCTTATAAACAAAATATAACAGAATTTTATTATTTCTAACATTATACAATCAGAACTGATATTATCAAATATTACAGCTTCGCCTATAAGTCCAGCCTTAACAAATTTTTATAAAAAGTTCATTTTATTCTACACCAAAGATAAAAGGATTTTATTGTTTCTTTTGGGTTCATAATTACATTTCGGTCTTCATAAACGTTTACATGTGTCGATGAATATCAGTGTGTGCGTTAGTCATTAAAATTATTTAATAGTTATATACCATTATAATGTAATTTGTCTTGGGTATGCATCCGGTGGTGAGGCTCCAGTTCGGGAGCTCAGGAGAGTGAGAAGTACCTCTGTATTGCCATCACTCGAAGCGTTCCTATCCAATACTAATAGTTTTCAAATAAATCTATATGTGACCCTAACAAGGACTCACTCCTAGTCAGAGTGGACACGGGAGTCATGGCAATGAAGAAGTGACATCATACTTCCAGAGCTCCAGAACTGAAGACTCATCACTGGATGCTGTTTAGTGCCAGGCTCAGGACACCCCTTAGGTAGAGTTGTCTCGCCCCCTTTTGGGAGATTCAGTCAGTAACAGGGTGAAAATGATTTTTTGAAAATTATTAGTTTTAGATAGGACTAATTGAAGCCATGTCACTGTGAGCAGAACATTATTATTTTACTCCTTTGAGGGCTTTTTATACCAGGGTTAGACGATGAGTTTTCCCTGGAGTTTGAGTGACAGCAAGTCTCTTCGAGTCTCCAGGACTCTTCTCAGTATTCTGGCCGATCTTAAAAATGCTGTAGTCTGGATGGTCTTCACTTATTTCCAAGTCTTCCAGTCTCTTTAATTACAATCGGTATCACCATTACATTCTTGTTACATTTTTTAGTTCTCTAACAAGGTTTAGGTATCTATTTCTCTTTTCGTTTCCTTTTCTTTTTACTCTGACGCGACGGCAAAGTTCATAATTCGGCAGGTTCTCTTTTTTTGTTGACTATCACTAGGTCCAGTTGTCTGTCTGGCCGAGATTAGGTGATTCGTTTGAATCACAAAATCTCATTCGGCCGTGCGGATTCAGGGTTGGGCATATAACACTTGTTTGTATGGTTAAATTTTAATTTCTTGCACAATTCCCGGTGGATCACCTTTCTCACCCAGTCTTATACTCTTTTTGGCGCCAATTTACTGTGATTTGTTGTATTCGCTTATCATGTGAATAATCATTTCGTCTCTATCACCACATAATTTACATGTGCTATTTTGTTGCATCTTTTCTGTTGCTTTAACATAGTTGGCCCTTATGATTTTGTTTTATAGTTATTAGAAGAGATTCAGTTTTTCTTTTATGGTTTCCTTCTCTCAGCCATGTCTATGTCTTCTTCTTGCGTGATATTTCTCTTATTTATCGTTTGAAATATCCATACAATTGCTTTTCTTCCCATTTTTGTTTTCTAGTTATAGTAATTTTGTTGATCTTTGTTTTGTTTGTGTTGTTTCTGGTTACTATAATTAGTCTTTTGCTTTTTTATGCGGTCTTCGAGTGGTTGTATCGATGTATCGACGTCATTTTAAATGTTAGCAAGTCTCCATGACTCTCCTCATTATTCAGGCCAATCTCATAAATGCTGTAGTTTGGATGATCTCCACTCGTCCTCTAATTTCCAAGTCCTCTAATCCCTGTACCAATCCTTTGGTGTGACTGTACCAAGAGCACCAATTACAATTGGTATTACCGTCACTTTTATGTTCCATATTTTTTTCAATTCCCTAGCAAGATCCAGGTACTTATCTATCTTTTCTCTTTCTTTCAATTTTTCTCTGTGGTCTGCTAGAACAGCAAAGTCCACAATTCTGCAAGTTCTCTCTTTTTTGTTGATTATTATAAGGTCTGTTCATCTGGCTGAGATTAAATGATCCGTTTCTATGTAAAAATCCCAGATGAATTTGTGTGTGTGATTCTCCAGGACAGATGTTGGGTTGTGCATATACCATTTTCGTATGGTCAAGTTTCAATTTCTTGCACAATTCCCTGTGAATCACCTCGTCTACCGAGCCGTGTCTAGTCTAATACTCTTTCTATGCTAATTTGCTGCACTCACTTATTATGTGGTTGATCGTTTCGTTTCTATCACGATATAACCTACATTTGCTGTTTTGTTGCGTCTTATCAATTCTTCATTTGATATAAACTCATTTGAGAGTTTTTCACAGCAGTATTAGCGGATGGTTTTCCACCGGAGTCTGAGTGGTGAGTTTCTGTGTTTGTGCCGGTATGTTAGATCGTTAATACTGTTGGGCTATTAATAATTGTCGGAAACTTTTCTTTGGTGGTGGACGACAAATTTTCGCTACGTGTGGTGGGAGTGCTAAAGATGGGTTCTCTATTGCTAACAACATGATCAGCGTTACTTATTGTGTGTCTTCTAAAACAGCATCATAGTGTTTCATTATTGCTGACTGCTGAACAGAAGAAAAATTTATTTTGTTTCAAGCCTTTTTTTAAAAAAATTGCCTGTGAATACTGAGTATTCAAAGTCAAGATTAACACCTCTAACGTTACACTAATCACACTGAGGTCAATGTCGTCGAAATGAGTTGCTTTCTTTGTAAATATCCGACTACACCGAATATCGCAGTTCCGAATCAGGAATGGCATTTATTCGAGTTTTTGGACCCAACCCCTTCAATAAAGTGTAGCATTCCTCATAAACTGCAACTTAAGTTGACATTCACATCGTTGAAAAAGGTATTTCTCGTTCGTGATTATTTTTTTTTTGATTTCCCAGGGAAGTGACACACCTGTAACCTGTAGAACGAGTAGGTTGGGCTGGTTGAGTAATAGGTCAATATTAGAATCGATGCGGAGGGTATTAGATCTTATCTCATAAATGGTATCAGGCTTGTATCTCATTAAAATGTTTTGACCAACCTTTGCGGTAGAGAGTAAAATAAAATCTTACTGACGCCAGCAATAAACGTTGAGTCAGGTTTAGATGGTAACGTGCGCGCGCGCGTGTGTGAATAAACTATATATATATATATGTGTGTGTGTGTGTGTGTGTGTGTGTGTGTAAATAAATAAATCACTGGTACATGCGAATTTAAAGAGGCAAATACTAAGAGACCTATACAAAATTAGGAGATTACAATATGTAGAATTTATTGAAATCGCAAGGGCCCTTTCATCTGAGATTTGTCAAGCCACAGCCTTCAGGAGTCGTTTAAAAACAATGTAAATAAGATTAAATAAAAGTGGGGCGAAAATGAAAATGATAACAAGACCAAGGGGGAGGAGGAAAAAAACCATCCGGAGTCAAGCAAGAGAGATGATTATCTCCCCTAATAAATTCAAAGAGTGCTTGGGATTTTGTTTGCATAGTGAAGTAAAATATGAATAGCCTCCAGGACAAAATGTTGTTTGGTCCTGTCTCTATGCAAGGGCAAAAAAAAACCCCACACTTATCACTATAATTAACCACACATGTATTTAAGGCATTAAAATGCTCACATATGGCAGAATCGAGCAATTTGAATGCCCGGATGTTGTGTGGTTACGGATATCTCTTGAAACATGCTGTTTGATCCTGACTTCAAGGCTGTCTCTTGACGAATTTCATATAAAAGGGCCCTTGCGATTTCAATAAATTCTACATAT
This sequence comes from Sepioteuthis lessoniana, assembly GCA_963585895.1. Classification (NCBI taxonomy): domain Eukaryota; kingdom Metazoa; phylum Mollusca; class Cephalopoda; order Myopsida; family Loliginidae; genus Sepioteuthis; species Sepioteuthis lessoniana. The sequence continues at coordinate 40,384,117 of OY757932.1, forward strand.
TGTAATCTCCTAATTTGGCATATGTCTGTTGGTATTTACCTCTTTCTATATGTGTGTATATATATATATATATGCACTTCAAAGTTTAATAACCCATAACCCTGGGTTTCATGACGCCGATCATCAGGTGAAATTCGACGAGTTAACATCATTATATCTTACCCTGCATTTCACACTTTGTAAACTTTAAAAATTGACCACTTTCACTTCTTAATGAATTTACTGCTGTTTTTATCGAACAGTAAGCGTTCTAATTCTAATTCTCTCTCTCTCTCTCTCTCTCTCTCTCTCTCTCTCTCTCTCTCTCTCTCTCTCTCTCTCTCTCTCTCTCAATACAAGGATCATTAAATAAGTTTCCAGACTCTTTTCGTATGGGCACTCTTATTGATAGCAAACACATGAAACTCTTGTCCCCTTCGAAGTGATCTCCTCCGGCTGCAATGCACTTGTACCGTTCCAACAACTTCTGCATGGCCCTATATGGAAGTCCTCTTGTGTGAGCGTGTCAATGACCTTCGTAACAGCCTCTTTCATCTCCTCAATTGTCTCATAACAACAGCCTCTGAGCTTAAGGAATAAGCAAAAGTCACAGGGAGCAAGGTCTGGACATTAGGGAGGATGAGGAACTGTCTTGATGCCCATCTTGGTCAAATAGTCTGTGACAAGGATGGAGTTGTGGACTGGTGCATTGTCCTGGTGGAAATGCCACTGACCTGATTTGAAGAGTGCTGGCCTCTTCCTACGGAATCTCTTCCTGAACTCTCTTTAAACCTCAACATAGTAACCCTAACCCTAACCCTTTGGCCAATCAACTGTGTTGTATTGACTTCCTTACTCCTCCCACACCTCTCATCATCCCTCATAGACTCTCTGCCTTCCTTGAATCTCTTGTGCCACTCAAAAAATGATGCTCGATTCATGCAAGATGCTCCAAAAGCAGTCTGAAACATTCCATACGTTTCTGTGGCATTTTTTCCAAGTTTAAAACACAATTTTATTGCATATCGTTCTTCTAGAGTGTCAGGTTGCATTTTTGAAATTCACCAGCTGTGACAATCAGGCTTTAGTAGGGTGTATTCCAATTGCTGCTGTAGTTGTTGATTTGAAGCTGAAATCATAAAAATTGGTCAGTCATCTCATAAGATGTATAGTAATAACATAGTAAATTTTCAAGAGTCTATGACAATTTTAAATGCCTGTACAAAAAAGTCTCGAAACTTTTGCACCACGTATATATGTCTGTCTGCCTGTCTGTCTGTCTGTCTATATATACGTTTAAAAACGTCTAAATCAGTAAATTTTATCTCATGATATTTCAAATGAATTTGTGTTTAATAACCATCGATATTGAAGCTGTATTTACTAATTCCGAAATGAACAAATTTGTTTGGTGTAGTTGCCTGTCCCATCCAAATAGGAAAGAAAATATGGAACTTGGAATTGTAATGATGGAGAAAAGAAATCTTTGTTTGTATGTTTTCCAGATTGCTTTACGCATTATACACAGTCTAGCATTTCAGATCCTAATTATAAAAAAAGATAGATCCCCCTAACCCCCCAAATAAAACAAAACAAAGCAAAACAAAACAAGAAATCTATTGATTTTATTCAGAAGATGCCGTGTTCTTGTTATAACGCTAGACAAAATCTGCTGGTGAGGCTCCATTTCTGGAGCACCTTTTTATTGCTATTACTCCCAGATCCACTCTGACCCATTATTGCAGCACTTTTTAGGGTTGCATCTATTGGTCAAATAAATCAATTTTAAAATTATTAGTATTGGATAGATATACTTGAAACTATATAACTGTACAAACAAATGATTACTATTAAATAAGAATAGTTTCTTGAAACAACTCCTTGCAAATTATCAATAGGAATACTGGAACCACATAATTATGGACAAAATTATTAATATTGAGAATAGTTCCTTCAACCAATAATTGAATGATAATTAGTTACTTGAAACTGTATAATGAATTAAAAAAAAGAATGTTGTCTTTGGTATCAAATAACCCAACAAAGGTTGACATGTTCAAAACCAACCAACCAACCAACCAACCAATAAAAAAAGCAAACAAACCATTATAAATATTCATTGTATTACTCTAGCACCACTTTGTAACATTTATACTTAAGAAAGTAATTTAAAGGTTTTAAAATGATGTTTTTGAAGCAGTATTTTTTCTGTTGGGAGATGCAGCATTAAGAGTCACCAAAAGATAAAAAATGCGGCTACAAAACAGTTCAAGTGAGTTCAAGGTTTCGCGTAAGCTTTTGAAATGTTGATAAAGTAAAAAGGTTTATTTATTCATTTACTCAGTTGATACGTTTAACTGAATATTAAAAACTGAAGTCCCTTCAATAACTTCATTCTTTAGAAGAAATTATATGTGACTCAGAATTGCTTGAAATTACCAACTACAAAATGGATTTTGATCACGATGACTCACTTACAGACGATATACATGTTATTGTGCATAATGCAAATTCGAGAAAAAGGAGAGGAAGAAAACAAACAAACATAAAACAAACAAAAACCAAACAAAAACAAGGAGAAAGCAGGAAATTTACTGATTCTATCTTGAAAAAAGAAATATGTCGAAGAAAAATGGAAAAGCGAAGAATGAAGAATAAAAAGAGAAAAATAGGAGACTGGAAAATGGCCCCAAAAATGTATTTTATTAAAAAGAATTTACAGAAATTAAAAATAGAACGTCTGCATTCCGTAGTTTTATGATAAAAAAGAAATTAGGCTGTTATGAAAATAGTTACAATTCTAGAGACCAAAAAAAAACAAAACAAAAAAAAAACCTTTTTAAATATAAGAAAAATTAAATTCATTCGACATTCATCTAAAGGCCGTCTCGGGTACTCATCAACCTCAGCATCCAATCACATCCAATTTATAGAACTTGCAGTAAATTGCAAAAAAGTAAAAATAAACTATGATTAATATCTAATAATTATCTAGTACATTTTGATAATCGTGTGACTGCGTATGGAGACCCCATATTATTATTTTAATCTTTTCGAGTTTAAAATCCCAATAATAATTAGGTTTGTATTTTTTTTACTTACATCTAAGTGACAGTAATTTTTCTCAGCTCTCCAAGGCGTTTAAAAAGTATTTTAATCTTAAAAAATGCTGTGGTCTTCCTCTGATCTCCAGTTTCTCCAAGCCCTTTTCAAGGTTTCTTCAGACAGTTTCACACCACTAGTGGTTCTCACGTGAGTTTGGGACTCATTATTATTATTTACTCCTCTAGAGTTTTTCACATCAGTATTAGCTGATGGTTTTTCACTGGAGTTTGAGTGACAGCAAGTCTCCTCAAGTCTCCAGGACATGTCTCAGTATGCTGGCCGTCCTCAGCAATGCTGTCGTTTGGATAGTCTCCACCCGTCCGCTAACCTCCAAGTCCTCCAGGCCCTTTAATAATCCTTTAGTTACTGTGCCTAACGCACAAATCACAATTGGCACAATCGTTACTTTCATGTTCTACAGTTTTTTCAATTCTCTAGCAAGGTCCAGGTACTTATCCTTCTTTTCACTTTCCTTCAGATTTATTATTATTATTATTATTATTATTATTATTATTATTATTATTATTATTATTATTCAGTTTTCAGTTCTATTTTTGGTTTCTTTCAATCTTTCACCGGGTCTTTACTCAAGACCTAGCGTGAGGGAATGTAGTGATTAAATGAATTATATGTATCTTTATCTTTTACTACTTCTTTTGGGTGATATTTTTCACTCACATTGACAATACTCTCCAAAGGAGATGAGCAGTTCCGCAAAGTGAAATTTTTTGTATTTCATATAGGATAGGACTGTCATAGGTATCTTGTTAATGTGTTTACATCTCCCTGTCTTGATCATACCCAGAGCTCCCACTATTAGTGGTAGTTTTAAGGTGACACATTTTTCTATTTATATTTCCAGGTTTTTGTATTTTATTATATTCGGTGACTGATATGTGATCATATGTTGGCATTGAACATATCAATTTGAAGGAATGTTTTTCTTTTATTGTCCTTAACCACTATATCTGCTCTATTGCTCTTTATTATTCTATCAGTTTGGATTATAAAGTCCGTACAAACATTATGAAAATTTTAGTAATATATAGGTTTGAGTTTAATTCAATATATGCATACGGTTAAGTATCATGTGTCAGAGCTAAGAAGAAAAGTCTTGACCTCAGTCATATAATTCGTGTATTTCGCTCATGCAACGGTTAAGTTGGAAAATCCTCGATATTTTATTGTCTTTTATGCAATTGTAGAAAGGAAAGGCAACAAAATAAACCAAGAAGACAAACGAGGCTAGCAGATCAGAGAGTTCGCTTATTATTGAGTGCCTCTTGTTCGTGACTTCGTGCAAACCTAAGCTAGCATTATAGATTATATCTTTAGTTGTTCAAAAACTTCATTAATAAAAAATAGATTAGATGAAATAAAAATAAATAGATAAATAAATAATTCTCGTTTTGGTTGGAATGAAACTATTCAGGACCACCAAACACTCCATAGATACCATGTGACCGTCTTTCTTCTGTTGTTGTTCTTCTGGCTTCTTTTTCGCTGCTAGCAATTGCAAGCAATAGGAACGCAGGAAATTACATTGCATCGCCATCTTTTTTTTCTTATATTTAGGACAACGACAGGTGATCCAAAAATATAACAAAAATAAATAACATCTTTTTTCAGGACATTCTGTTTCGTATAAGCCAACATGAAATAGAGTAACTAGTTTTTTTTACCTCCAACTGACGAGTGTAAATTTGCAAATTGGACAGAAAATTGCTTTATTCTCAAAGATATAACATTTGCGGTGTATTACTCTAATAGAATATGCCGTTTTTGCTTGTAAGCTAACTTTCTGTATCTATCTGTAATGAACTACATCGCTTCGATTTTAGTCTGCAATCTTTAGTCACTTTAACGAGGCGGGTGCGTTCATGTATATATATATATATATATATATATATATATGAACGCACCCGCCTCGTTATACACACACACACACACACACACACACACACACATATATATGTGTATGTATATATATATATATATATATATATATGAGCAAAGTTGAAATTGCCTCAGTTCGCGGGAAAAGTGTCTCGTAAGTATCGGGCTAATCCGACCCTTCTTATTTTTGTGTAATGTAGGATGTGCTAGCACAGCATTGGAATTTCCACGGCCATTTCCATTTTTCAATCATTTTTCTCATATTATCTGGTCGGAAAAAGGTCCCACATTAGAATATGAATAAGAAATTTTCATGTGTTAGGCTACTGACTTATTGATACCCTACTTGTGTGATGTAAAATTGATAATAATTGATGATAATGCATCTAAGAAATTCAAATATAATTGATTCTACTATGATGGAAATTTAGATGAAATAAATAACTACGCACATCTATAAGCATATAAATTAATCTATAAATTAATATACAGGCAACCTTCGTCTTCGGGAATTAAGCATAAGAGAGAGGGAAACGAAACCGATAAAACTCCGATACCCACGTACAAAATTTATTACAACAGTAGGTACTTATGCATCTATGTTACCGCGATAAAGCCGAATTTTCTCGAGCGTTTCCGGGCCGATAACAGAAAGAATCGGAATATGCCGACAAAACGCATGAAGACCATCTCCAGGCATAGCGTTTTCTCATTTTTTTAAATGGCAAGGATGCTCGCATGCCCAGAAACTTTTAATTTTGCCAATAAGTTTTTTGGTACTTATGCACTTATTGTACCGCGCTGAAATTATTACGTGATTATTTAGAAACTCATTTTTAACATTGGGAGCGGAGGATGTTTTGTAACGATTCTGTACTTTCACTTAACAATTTAATAAAAAAAGATATCGTCACACTTGAATTTTACTTGAAAATACTATTGTAAAATAGTCCTGTATAATAAGTGCATAAGCACCAGTATTTTTTTCTTGACAGAATTGTATCACCTTTTCCACAGATTGTAGTTTTTTGCTTAGCTGCGATAAATTCATGTTGTTTAAAATTGCTTTGATAATACTGTTCTCGTAACTTTGTCAACAAATTGATTGAATTATTTTATCGTCTGCTTGCTTAGATTTGATTGGCTAGGTGTTTTGTTGGCCTGTTCCGATTATTTCCGTTATCGGCCCGGAAACGCTCGTGAAAGTTCGGCTTTATCACGGTGACATAGATGCATAAGTACCCAACAGTATTTGATTTGTAACGCACAATCATTTCATCTAACAATTTCTTTATATTTTTTGAAATTTAAATTGCATGAAATTTTACTATACTTAAAAAACAAAGCAACCCCCCACCCCCCAAAAAAACCAAGTTAAAATAAAACAAAAAGCAACAAGCATGCATATATCAAATTTGCACGACCAGATTTCATATTGATGCAATCAAAAATGGCGGAATGCCGTGAGATAATAAATATCAACGCTTATTAACAAGCCCTCAAAATTTTTTAGATTTAAATTCTCAAACCTATTTTCATATATTTGCTTTGATTTTAAAGTTGAGCGAGAAAAATTAGGGCACTAAAAATTGGTTGTTTCTTAAGGATTTTTTGCCTCATGGTCCTATTGAATACGAATAATTTTGATGCTGATTTATCTAATCTATCGATGGGACCCTAACACACACACACACACACACACACACACACACACACACACACACACATATATATATATATATATATATATATTAACACATACTTTAGTGAGGAAATGACGCTATTATGACAGACGAAAATGAATAATTTCATCAATTTAACATGAATAAAAAAACGTTTATCTTTACTATGATTAATCTTCAAGCGAAACTTTTAAAATAAATGTTGGTTGGAAAAAGTTGACATTGAATTATTCTGATTTCTTTTTGAACGATCAAATTATTTATGTTAATGTCATCATTTAAGAAATATGAATTCAGCTGATATAGAATTAAAATAATGATAAGCATCAATTCACCAGTGACGATTTACCAGTGGCAGTTTTGCTTGTGACGATTTCTCAGTGTCACTTTCCCAGTGGCGATTTACCAGTGGCAGTTTTGCTTGTGACGATTTCTCAGTGTTACTTTCCCAGTGGCGATTTACCAGTGGCAGTTTTGCTTGTGACGATTTCTCAGTGTCACTTTCCCAGTGGCGATTTAGTGTAAAATTCCCAGTGGCGATTTGCCAGTTTCAGGATTGCCTGTGGCGATTTGCCAGGGTCAGTTTTGCTAGTGTCAAATTCGCAGTGGTAGTTTACCAGTGGCAGTTTTGCCTGTAGCGATTCGCTAGTGACAGTTTTGCCAGTGGTGACTTGCCAGTGTCAAATTTCGTGTTGTGATTTGCCTATGTAAGTTTTGTCAGTAGTGATTTCCCAAAAGGGATTAGTCAGGGTCAGTTTGCGCCGGGAACGGTCTCAAAAGACTTGGAAGTGTGACTGGAAGAATAAGAAATTAGCTGAAGAATCGAGACTATTCTAACTACAGCATTGTTGAGATCGGCTAAAATACTAAGAAGAGTTCTGGAAAACTGAGGTGACTTGCTGTCAATCAGACGCCAGTGAAGACCACAAGCTGATATTGGTATGAAAAACTCGCATAATACTGCAGGCAAAAATTATCGAAAAACTATATGCTCGTTGGCCTATTTTCTGTCATCAAATCAGCAGCAGCTTTGAAAGTGTTGATTGCAGTCTTTATCCAAATTTACTCTACATTTCGTCGGAAAGTGTCATATCATTTTATAGGGGAAATAAGAACAAATTGAGTTTTGTGTATCTGAAGTTTTAGGTATTCATTACAATAGTTTTGAATTCATTGAGTCTCCATAATACTGTAAATATAACTAAAACAAATACTAAATTAAACTCAATGAATATGAATATTCTTTATTTTGTATGGAATAATTTTTATATTTTAAATAATGAAAGTTTTATAAACGAGACTACAATTGGAAGATTAGTATAAACGACATTATCGATTGAGTTTGCACCACGAAGTTTTAAATTATTTCAAATGTTTCTTTTTCCTATCGTTAGGTTGGAAGTTCAGTCTATAAATCGATGCACATTCTTAAATAATGGATTAAAAAACTTTTAAAGACGTATTTAAGAGTTAAAATTTATTTTTTTTGGGTCCATTTTTACGAGCGGTTTACGAAACTTAATATCCACCTATCATCTACAGGAATTGATGGGGTTTTTATAATTTAAGAAAAATCTCCATATAATGAATTATTGCGACCAGTTAGGAGAATTGTTGACCTACTGGAAAAAGTTGATATATATATATATATATATATAATCGAAAGAAAAAATTCTATTTTGTAGTTTCAGTATAAATTTATTTCAGATCTATAAAATGAACCTCTTCAGATGGAGAAAAATACAGTTGTGCTTCTTTTAATTTTAATAAAAATGTTTTCGCTCTGCACGTGAGTTTCGATGTATTTTTAATCTGAAATTAATTATACATTCGATAGGCGATGGCATTGAGCACTCAACTGGATATTCCTACCCCTTGGATTATGATTAATAGTCTAATCTTTAGACTAAATTCCTCGGATTATATATATATATATATATAGATGCCCTATTAAATTATGGAATTTTCACAGGTTCACTTTGTAAACCATTAATGAAAGGAACACTTTAAAAAAAATGCAGTAAATATTACTGAATCATGATTTGCCTTTTCGTTTATCGATTTTATTTCTGGCACTGTTCGAATTTATTTTTAGTAAGATGAGGCAAGGGAGATAAGCCGCGCCCGACCTGTCAATTTATACCTCACCTTCTAACCCTGATTTTGGTGTTCATCGTGGGTTCTACTGTAAATAGAGCGACTGAATTTATGGCAGGAGAATATTAACCTTGGTTGAAGCATTTCCATTGACATAATTTTTGATTTATAATAAAATGATCGATGAAAAGTTTTGCTTTTCTCCACCAGCGATGTTCCTAACAACAAGTCTTGGGATCAGCTGAGTAAGTTGAGCCAAGATTTAAAATGGAGTTCCACAGTTTTAAAAGTGAAAGTTCCCTGTCGATATTTCTCTTTAAACCAATTAAAACAAATTGACTAGAATTGAAACAACATTATTGACAAAGAAAAAAATATTACTATTATGAAGTTCTTTGATATCTTAAACTGAGGATAAAATTGAACAGTTTTCAATTTCTATTTCGATAATATTTCATTAGGCAAGGGAAAAACAGTTTGAATTTGCTCCTGATTTTTTTTTATTAGGTGGGTTAAAAATGTATTTAATAATTAGAATTCCACCTTTTCTCTCATAAAATAATGATGCAATTTAAAACAAAAAGTAAAGGTTGACCAATAAAAATTGTCGTTTACCTAGCTTAGCTTAGTTTAACATAAGGCTAGAAGTATGGAGCACCAAGTGAGAATCAAAATCGCTAATAATGGTCTGCTTGCTCAACTTGTTAACCATCACCCCACCAAAGACATCCATATTGTTATTTAAGGTTAGCTTAGTTAAGCCAGAAGTATGGAGCAGACTGTGAGAATTGAACTCACTGTCAATAGTCTGTTGTGATTGCGAAGCTTAATTTATCTGAAGGCTGGAAGTATGAAGCACTCAGTGAGAATCAAACTCGTCAAAAATAATTTTGCTAGCTAAGTTCAATAACCATTACCCCATAAAAAGCACCCAAGTAGTAGGCTTGGATTAGCTTTGGTACAAGACCAGAAGTATGGTATATCCAGAGAGAATTGAATTTATTAAAAATGATACAGTGGCCCAGCAAGGCGATTATTTCATGAGACTAGTTCAAATAACAATAAAAAATAGCTTAAACGTTGCACCAATAATCTCGAATTTTATGTATTTTGGATCCTTTAGTTATCAATAAAAAAAATTATAATGTCTTTATTACATTAGTTTGCTTACTCTTTCTTTTTTACAGTTAAGAAAATCGTCCTGAACAAATTTACGTTTTACCTGATAGCTTTTTACCCGCGTGCACACACACACACACACACACACACACACACACACACACACGCGCGTGCGTGCGCATACATACAATTTTATTTACCTTTTTTTCATGTACCTTGGCTCCCTTACCTATTTCCCACCTCTCCATCAAATCTCTCGATTTTTCTGAATTCTTCCACACTGATTCTTTTACTTTATTAGTTTTTACCCGTCTCTTTTTAATGGTGTACTTCCTTTTCTAATCGGCACGTTCGGTGCAAGGCTTCTGCTAATTTGCGCGCGTGAAAAGTCACGTGTATCTTTAGTGGAGGGTTGAGTGACAGCGTTTTCTTTCTTTCTTTCTTTCTTTCTTTCTTTCTTTCTTTCTTTCTTTCTTTCTTTCTAAGCCTTCGCAGTAACAAATGTAACTCGAATACTTTGCCGACAGGCAACACCTATGACAAGCGATCAGTCGTGATGCGAAATGATGCCCAACCAATAAGAGACAGGTTTGAAGACATTTTCAAGGTGAGTTAGCGCAGGTGAGTGTGTGTGTGTGTGTGTGTGTATGTGTGAGTCTTTTGGGAGGTGTAGCGTGAGGGAGAGGAACAAGAAACGTCACCGAGAAACAAACTGGCAAAATCGCAAAGGAAATTTAGTAACAGAATATCCGCTTTGTTGTTATTGATTTTTTTGCTTCACAGATTTGAAGACATTCTTAAAGGACATTAGAAAATTGCTTTCAGTTTGCATACAGTCTCCACTTGATTAGTGTTTTTTCAGCTTTTCTGTAAGAGAGAGTTCGATGAAAAATGATCTGAAAATTGCGATAAAATTCACTAAAAACTAAGATAGAATAAATACTTGGCAAAAAAAAAAGAAAAAGAAAAATCTCCTTACACAGGGTTTTTCCAAAATCATGCTATCACCTTTATGACAACACTTCAAAAATGATTTTTATATACAAAATCTGTGATAGCTTTCTAATTATTTTCTAGATGAGCGAGTTATACATTATCGTGTATTTCGGCAGTTAACAAAGATGGCTGGCTTGAATGTTTTCCATCCTGTACACCACCAGTTGCACGAAGTGCCACTATATTGTCATTCAATTTATCTCACATTATTTCGGCTTCGGTCAACGACCTAGATGACGCAACATTAGGGAATGGATACTAGAATGAGGCTAACGCATGACACAATTATCTTAATTACTAAATACTGTTGTCTCTGAGTTCATTCCCGCCGCGTGAGTTATGGAATCGCTTAAAATGCACGTGCGCGTAAATTCGACTCTCTTATTCCTAAAGTTATAAAACACAATGTTCAGTGCGAATTTTTCATTCAAAGAAAATCTTGTAAAACAGTAATTGGTTGTTTGGTTGCCAGATTTTATGGCATGTTAACCCTTTTTGGGTTATTTAATGCCGAAGTCAGTCATAATTTATTTTAAATGTTGTTTTATATTTTTTGTTTCAAGTCAAATATGGTTGGTTTTATAGCATGTCAAGCTTTGTTGGGTTATTTAATTCCGGTGTCAGTTGTAATCATAAATGATGCAAAAATTTATATTCACAGTCTTTTAAAACAGGAAAACAATTATTTCGAACAGGTCTATCTGACCCATAGATAGGAGCCTATCAGGTACTACCCTTTGGGTTTGAGTAGAACTGAGCGTAATGACAATGAATAGCTGACTTTACACTCTCCAAAGTTTCACAATTGAAGCCTCACCATTGGATGTAGTTTAGTTTTACCCAGAACACATTTTTGTGAGGGTTCAAAGTTCACAGCATATTCAAAGACCTGTCGACAGGACGACTAAAATAGTTTTGCGGAATATCATCATAATCATCATCATGTGGCACAATCAGCACGGATATTCCTGACCCTTCCTCGCCACCCTTCTCTATTGTCCCTTGCTTCCGGCAGGTCTTCAGGGCTACATCCTATATCAGCACAGAGCTGTTGTATGTATGTATGTATGTATGTATGTATGTATGCTGGTTGTCCTGCCTTTGCTTGTCCATGTGAAAGGGTCCATAGGAGTACGTCACTTATGAGTTCGTCCCTATTTCACCAGTAGTATCCTGCATGTCTGGTTCGTCTAATTTGGATAGTTTTTTGTGCTGGGTGGTAAGTGGCCGTACAGCTGCTACTTTGCGGGGTACTGCTTCCAGGACTTGTTCAATATTGCTCGCAGCATTCTTGTGTAGTTGCCGTCAAGCTTTTTCTACGTTTAGTTAGCGTCCATGTAGTGCATCCATACAGCAGTATCTACATGACCACTGCTTGGAAAAAAACTGCGTTTTATTTTATCGATCAACTCTAGTTTGGATATTTTATGTCAAAGTCATTTTAATAATTGTTAACAATTAGTAACCGCGTCATACTTAGTTGGATTATCAGTGTTTTAAGAGCCAATGTATTTTTTGCAAGCAATCATATGGTTTCAAGTAATTATTAATAATAATTCGTTATAAAAAAATCTAGCTTCAATTAACTCTTAATTCAAATAGTTTCCACAGAGTTATATGGTTTAAAGTATTCCTTTTTAATACTAATAATTTTCGAACAGATTTCCTTGACTCACTAATGGATACCTAACTATATCGTTTCTGGTAACTTTCTAATTTATTATAGAACGAGGTTTTTTTTTAATAAATAAGGTGAATTTTGCCTCATGACTTGGTAATTGAAAGCAATGTTTAGAGTTGCCCACTTTTCAAGGAAATTAGTAATGAGGGATCCTTTCATGTCACACAAGACTGTAGGCATGATCTTTACTGACCCCTGCGCCCGGAAATTTTCTTTACCGGAAAGTCAGCATATTCTCCCTCATTACAATGTCTTTTCGACACAGGCTTGTCGTGGAAAATTCATATTTAGATCATTTGTAAAGATCTTTTTTTTTTCTTTACTAAAGCCTGTTTCTCCGTAAACATCAAAACATTCTTCTGTAATTTTCAAATGGTTTGCACATCTCAGTCACCATAATTTTTATTTTGCTTTTTTCTAAAAAATCCTCTTGTTTATTGAATGATCCTCGTAATTCACCAACAATTATATATATATCTATCTATTCTATTTACTATTCGTATCAAATTTAAATTATTTAAAAGCCTTTATATGGCTTTGAGTGATCGTTCCTATTTCATTCAACTGATTTGTGGACAATTAATGAGTTTTAAATATTCCTGTCGAACCCTAATCATTTTCAAACTATTAAATGTAGTTTATAGTCGTTTTAAACTGTAAAACAGTTCGTGTTTAATTTCAATATCAATATTTTAACAACCAGTGCACTGCTGTATTTCAAAATCATTTTTAACATTTTTTAAAACAGATCTATTTGACCAATACATGAGACGCTAACAGGCACACTTGAGAAAAGAAGAGTTTTTCTTTCTTTCTGGTCGATTTCTGCGGGCGCACACAACAACAACAACAACAATTCAACAACAAAAGAAAAACAATAAAACAAAGAAAAGGAAAACATAGCTGGGGTGGGATTCGTTATTTTTATGCTCTTATGAATTCCAACAATGAGATTATTCCAATATTGATAGATATCAGGCACGTACCTTGGGTAATTATTAAACATATACACCCAATTGACCTTTATGGCTTATTTAGTTTATACATATAGTGTTATACAAATATTCAGTTGTATTCTGAGTATGACACTAAACTAAACCTGGTGGTGAGGCTCCAATTCTGAAAGGTTTAAGGAATGTTGCTATTACATTCTGGTAAGCACCCATAAATTGTTTTTCTGTAATTCTAACCAGCTCCGGTATATGGCAGAAAATAAATTTGGAACATTATGAAGGACGATGCCAATTTTGATGTGGGTCACTATGTTTATATTAGAATGGTAGTAGATATTCTGATAAAGTTTTCAAAGTCTCCGTCTCTATTGTTACGTAGCAATGCTTCCAGCAATGCACTGTCTTTGTGAATGCCAAAGTACAGGTTTTTGTCAACGCCCAAGGAGTATACGTAGTGTATTTTAGGACCCGTGCATGTGATAAATTACTGTAATCAGTGTATATTACCTGCACATTTAATCTTGAGTAAATTGAAAGGCATGATTAAGGTGATGCAATACTTTTTCCGTTAGTGTAGTTGGATTGTAAATCTGAAGTTTCCCAGAATAATGCTTCAGGTTCAAAACTGGTCCTGCGCGTTTGGCGTGGAGCGTGTGAACATATAAGCAGATAAAACAAAAGGGGAATTGCGCCTGAAGGGGGTAAGTGCCAATGTTCGTTGGTTTTGAATAGGTGGATATAAAAGTAAATCGTTTGTGGTTATATTAAAAAAAATCAGACAGGCATAAAAAAAAACAAAAAACAAAACGAACAAAAAAACAAAACAACCCACCCCCAAAAACCCAGACAAAAAGACAAAACAAAAACAAAACAAAACAAAAAAGCAAAGAAAAAACCCCAAACCAAAGGTATTCATATTTGAGAAGAAAAGCCTATACACTCCTTCTCGTGAGAAATAAATATTGCCAACGGACTTAGTATGACATTTCCGATGTATGATACTAAATTCCACCTTGTGGTGAGGCTCCACTACTGGAAATCAGAGGAGTGTAGAGCCATTTCTTCATTGCCATTATTCTCAGTCCCACTCTGACCCTGAGTTTTAGTACCCGTTAGAATTTCACTTGTGGGTCAAATAAATCTGTTTACAAATTATTATCAATTGACAGGAATACTTGAAATAATATAACTGCTGTTGAACAAATGATATAACTAATATAACAAATTATCATTAAATAGGAATATCTAATTATGACCATATAATTACCGGTAAATTATTTGAACTAGATAAAAATACTTGAACCAAAGAATTGTGAACAAATTATATGTATTAAATATAATTACTTCATACTATAATTGTTTACAGTGGTTATTATCATTATGATTAATTATTTGAAATAATAAAATTGTATTCAAATTATTAGTATTTGTTAGAAATACTTAGAAATGTATGTAAATAATTAGTATTAAGAATGGTCACTTCAACCTATAACTGTTTACAAATGATTATTATAATTAGTTTCTTGAAACATTATCATTTGGTAGAAATTATTACCATTATTAGAAAGAAATGCTTGAAATCATACATCTATGTCCAGTTATTAGTATTATATAGGTATACTTGAGATAATATAAGTGTATGAAAATTATTTTTGTATTAAAAATTGTCACATAGTTTACAAATGGTTATTATCATTAAGCACTTGGAAGCATATAATTGCAATTTACATATGTGTGCAAATTATTATTATTTGATAGGAAAGCTTGAAACCAATTCAACAAGGTTGATATTCTGTTAACAAACCCTTCGACCTACTTAATATAATGATGTACCTATTCTATTTCTTGGTTACTAAAGTTAAGCAGCATCGTTTGTGGTTAGCATCGAGTCAGTGACTACTTATAAATCAGGCTTGCTGCCAGTAAAAATTAAGTCACCTTTCTTGCTGTTATGGAATGCCAATTAAGTTAAAAAAATTAAAGTAATGTTTAGCTGAGGCTAAAAAAGTCAAAGCATGTCTGTTTTCAGAGTGGCGGTCATCGTATAATCGCTAAGCTACCATCACCTAAGCAAGTTTGTGCATCAATTTGTACTGTCATGCTGAAGTTTGTGCATTAATCTACATCAAGGATGGGCAAATTGCATCCGTACTGAAACGTAAAGGAATAAATGTGTTGAAAAACAAGGTGACGATTTTGAAAAAAAAATGGTTTCATTCAATATTCATTCCTGTCTTGGAAAATACAGCTTAGGGCTTGAGACTTTTGAACATAGCTCATATTTTGAAGAACAGGAATCTTTTATTCATTGTTCATTTCTGTCTTGGTAAATACAACTTCTAACTCGAAACTTTTTTAAAGCCCGAATGTAAAATATTACGACATCCTCAGAAAATAAAAAAAAAACACCTCGTGCAAAATTAAACGATGGAAGATTGTTTATCTCAATGACACAACTAATTATCAAATATAGCAACTGCATAGTGGGTACATCTTTTGAGCGCAGAAAGAAATGAGCCAGCCATTGACTGACAAAATACGAACAGACAGTTTTGATTGGAAATAAATCCCTCTTCTTCCTGGATTTCCGTTTTAATGAGAATACGACGCTATTCCTTTCCACATGTTCCGCCATTTGTAGCGGTCAACGAACAACGTGAATTATGGATGAGAATTCTGACGAGAAAAAATGGCAGCGGATATTTCTTTATTGTCTTCATTTTGACTTAATTATTCATTGCATAAATATTTGATAAGGATGATTGGGACCGATTTTTTCAGCTATTTAAATGAAGTCAACCCAAGAAATGATTGGCAAAAATTCTTTCTTTTTCTCCAAAGTTCTAGATTCAGCACTCACATTATCAGGATTATGGAAAAGAAGGGAATATTTGTTTTTCATGAAAAATTAAAAGAACTCCACCCCTTTTTTCTGAATGTCTTACACACGAATATATATATATATATATATATATATATATATATATATATATAAGTAGTAAGATGGCCAACCGAAGTCCAGGACAACCCGAAGGCTTCTTTTCAATAGCTACTACACTGAGGTGTAGGGGAGGGTGTTACACTTTTCCCTGGATTGTTCCACTCAGTTTTGATATGTACCTTATAATGCTGAGTGTTAAGCAAGGAAGCATCAAGTACCATTTTTTGAGTTTTTGGTATGACTCGACTGGGGATTGAACTCCGATCTCCCGGACCATTGGTGAATACTCTACCCATATGATTTTATTCAATGTTTTTAAATGATTGTCTTCTGCTGGTTTTTGTTTGTATTTTGTGCTTATATATATAGTGGTTCCATCATTGCATGAGCCAATCACGTGATAGATTTTTGAAAAAGAACGCCGATTGAATGATTGAACGGTTGTATGATCTTTCCTTGTATACACTCTCCCTCTTCTGTGTTTGTATTTTATTATAACATCCATCGTTGTTCTATCAACACTTGTTTCACCATTTTAAAGTCCCGATGAAGGGCCATTAAAAACGAAACATTCTAATGTCTATTTTCCTTCAAATAACTACATGAATTTTGAATTACTTTATTCTTCAATTTTTCTCCATGTATAAATATATGTATATATTTATATACATACAAAACAAGACATATAGACAAAACTATATATATATATTGTCATCCACAGATAGACTGTTTCGTTGCATCACAACTCTTCATTGTGACTAGACACGCAGTAAGCTTGAAGCTGGGATCGAAACCCGCCCAACTTTACGTTAGACTTAGTATCTTACCGATCAGTCAACAGGCGACATACGTCAGTCAGTTCGGGAATTTTAACGCCTTATGTACTAACTTTCGTTTGTTTACATTGTTGCCTTACCGGATACCAGACTGCTCAATGCATTAGAAGAGCTTTGCATTACGTGAGTGGCTGCTGTTTATTCCTTCTTGCGAGGGGAGATAAAACAAAAAATACAAACAACAACCAACAGAAGACAATAATTCAAGAACATCGAAGAAAATAAAATGCCTGAATGCTGGCAAACAAAACAATATCAAAACCAAAATAAATCTCATTTTTTACTATTACAAAAAAAATCCCCACCCCCAAAAACTGGGAATCATCTGACAGGGATTTTTTCATTCTATTTACAAAGAGCACTTTATTGGAGAGCACTGTGTGTTTTTATTGTTATTCTATTTTGTAGTATATATACATATATATAATAAACTAAAAAATGGTACTTGATGCCTCCTTGCTTAACTCTCAGCATTATAAGGTAAGGATCAAGGGTAAAGTGAAGCAATCCAGGGAAAAGAGTAGCATCCTCCTCTACACCTTGGTGTAGTAGCTATCGAAAACGGCGCCTTCAGGTCACCCTCGAGTATGGTCGCCAACTTTACTTATGAATCGGTACATCAAGATCCTAAGGGTAAGAAAGCATTCATTTTATACAACAAACATTTAGCTTTCAACTTAGTTTCCTTCCTTGCCAATGGTATATATCAATCACATAAAGTAAACATTGTGAAAATTTTAGATCCTTTTTTCTCATAACAACTGATCAGACGTATTGATCTTTTCTTATGCATTTTTCATCTTCTGATGGAAAAATGAGGGAGTTCATTTCGGAAATCTGTGGCCGTAGATGAGTAGTGTGATTTTATACTCTGGTCAATTAGTCCATAATATAGTTGTTTAAAGCGATGGTCCCAAATGGATAGTAGGTTAATGGATTATAGGTAAATGGATAGTAGGTAAGTTTCTGCTTACATTCTATTTTAGAATGGAGTTAAAGGTCCTCACAGCCAATAGATTTTTTTTCATTTCTAATAAAGTACCGGCTTCAATTACTCTTTGTCATTTAGAAGTTCATTCCACCAAGAATAGCAATCAATTTCGATAAGTGCACAACTTATGAACATTATTGCTGATATTCTTGTAACATATTGCGTGCATGAAATCGGCAACTATGCTGGCGACTTGGGGAGCGTGGAGTACTCTTTCTTTGCCATCACTCCCAGGTCCATTCTGACCTCGAGTGGTAGTACCTGTTAAGGTTCCACCTATAATTCAAACAGATCTGTTTGAGATGATTTTTTAAAATGATTTTGAACTAAATTGATTCATTGGTTCTTAAAACATTAATATTAGAAATAAGTGCAAAGTGTTTGTCTTATTATAGACCGGTTGCTGTACCAAAGATAAAGAGCCGAGTCTGACCTGCTATTGACATAGAAGTTAAGATGGATTCATGCATTTCACCTGAGCATTAACGCGAAGTGAGGTGCCAACAGCCTCGTCTAGGGTCTGAATGCAGACGGCCAAGTCCATTTCCTCTGATGATAACTGCTATGCCAGTGAATCTATCTATCTATCTATCTATCTATCTATCTATCTATCTATCTATCTATCTATCTATCTATCTATCTATCACTAGAATTTTATATGGATAACTTCATTTTAAAATCACCGTCATGTCAGCACGTGCGTTATCATATTACACTTGGAAACATTTCTTCTGACTAGTAGTCAGATATATACAACTGAATTTTTTAAAAGTTCTTTTCGACAGAACTTATTACTTTCCATCAAATTCTGCTATCTTTATGTAAAGGCAAAGTAAGTCGTAGACAAGAAGGTGTGGCAAAACCTGATTGGTTTGAATTGATGGATTTTCAGCGGTGGACAATGATTGGCCCGAGCAGCAATGTGCCAGAATTTTTTTTTATCTCGGGGAAGATCAAATTTACTACAATAGAGAGGTGGAAGTGCTTATGGTGTAACGGTTATCGTCGTCGAAAATCGCCACAGTGAGCCAAGTTCAAATCATAAACGAGGCTGATTGCATTTCATTTTACGCTAATGCCCTTGGCTGAAGCATGATTCCATCTCTTCCATCTCCAATTATAGGACATTAGAACGGTAGACTGGGTTCTTTAACCTTGATACGGTGACAGGTCTGGGAGAAGGTAAACTTTAAATCTTTTAAAAATTTTCCTTGTGTCGCATCCTATCCATGGTGGAAAGGATAGTAAAATACATACAACATTAGAGATGTGGTCCGCAGGATTAGCTTAGAAACCGTTCTACTCTGATAAACATCTCAAAAACGGTTAATAAATGTGGCTTAGTCTGACACAAGGTTATAAGAGTGAAGAGATCACTGAGGACTACTCTTCACTACACTGATTAGGATGTGTATGTGTAGTTTGCTCTACGACAAAGCGTTTCTATTCTTTGGTATATTATTTCTTAACTGGCGTTTGTAGCTGAGCCACATCAGGATATCTGACCATCAGGTTACGCAGGAAAACAGTATTATCTGTATATAGTTTTAATTTTTTAATTGCATTATTATTTTGTTATAAAATTGTGTAGTATATATATTTTTTTAATGGTAATTATTTTTTCTCCACAATTTAGTGGAGTTGGAAGTTCTGGGACATTGGGCGTTTCAACTGCAATAGATACGAAAATGTGTCCGGAAGAGACCAGTACGTTGACAGTTTACAATCGTCTACCTAACTCGCGATGATACCTGGATTCGTCGCCTATTTAATCAAGTTACTCACCTGCACCTTGTGGTGGGTATCTCTGCAGATAGCATTCGAAATAAAAAAAAATATTTTGTTTCTTTGGAATGAAAAAAAGAATACAATTTTTATGATATCCAGTTTCTTGCTGTCCCTTCGATGCGAAAATAATCACGTTGTATCTAGACGCTACTTGATGATATTGTTGAGAGCGGAATTCGTTTTAGATAGATCAAACCATAATTAGTGTTTCATAAAACCGAAAATCTCTTCCTGAATAGTGGACAAACTGCGACCCGCAGCATTGTTCTGTGTACTGCTTTGAGAGAGAGAGAGAGAGAGAGAGAGAGAGAGAGAGAGAGAGAGAGAGAGAGAGAGAGAGAGTATAAGTTATTCATCATTTAAATTGTATCCGTTTCGAAAATAAAATTATCATAATAAAATAAAACTATGCAATATATAAAAATTAAGTTATAAAGATCTTACTGGAGTAAATGTAAGCATTAAATTTTCAAAAATGCATTCTTTAAATTCCATTCACTTGTATCAAAATGTTTTGTGCTAATTATTTTATATATTATCCTTATTTAATTATCATTACTCGGGACATTGGCCCAGCGGTTAGAGTGTTCGCCAATGGCCCGGGAGACCTGGGTTCAATCCCGGGTCGAGTCATACCAAAGACTTTAAAAATGGAACTTGATACCACCTTGCTTAACACTCAGCATTATAAGGTACGGTTCAAGGGTAAAGTGGAGCAATCCAGGGAATGGAGTAGCGCCCTCCCCTACACCTTGGTGTAGTAGCTATCGAAAAGGGAGCCTTCGGGTCACCCTCGACTATGGTCGCTAACTAACTAACTAACTCATTATTTGCTTCCTTTGGAAATATATAACATTTGACAAATTTGGAATAAATGTTGTTTCCATTTGTTTTTGAATTGAATAAGTAACGAAAGTTTAATTAAAATTGAATAATTTGTTAACTTTAGAAAGATTTTGCGTCATATTTTTGTTTGAAAATAAAATTCCAAAATAAGGTCTCTTTTATCAATCTCTCTCTCTCTCTCTCCCCATATATTTATCTCTTCCGTTTTGTTCTTTATTTCTGTTTCTGGTTGTTTGTTTTTATTTTCATTTTTATTTTCATTTTTTGTTTTTATCACCTTTTCTTTTTTTTTTTTATCCTTCTTCCTTTCTCTTTCATTTTTCTTACTCTTCTTTTTTTCTTTCATTATTTTCTTCTTTCTTTTTACACGTTTTCTTTTTATCTTGCTCGTTTTTACGCTTGTTTTTATCTTCTTTGATTTCTTTCTTTTTTGATTTCCTTCTTATTTCAGAAATTTGTTTATTTAATTTCTGTCATTCTGTTTCCTTTCTTCTTTTGTCGTTTCTTATTTTCGTGTCTTTTTGCCATTTCTATTCCCAAACGAAATCAAACAATGCGTTCAAACCATCAAAAGTAATAAGATATTCCTTTATGATACACAAAAAATTAGTTGATGATAAATACAGTATCGACTATGAATAAATACACCCCAAAGAAGTTTTTATGAGCAGTTATTTTTCTATTAGACGAATGATTCTTGTCTAGTTCTCGTCTAGCATTTTCTCGTGATGTTTCATTAGAGTCCAAGTGGTGCAACTTTACCGTTGTACTGACAGAACTATAGTTTGTAAGAATTCCTGTTTTATTTTATCAGGGAGATCAGATTTCCATTTGTCTTTAACCTGTCAATAGCAGTCCATGCTTTTCCTATGCGTGTGTTGACATTGTTTTCAGTAGATGAGGTATTTCTACCGAGCTATATGAATTTGTTTAATAATTTCAGAAGTTTGCCATTTGATGAAGAAATTGCATCACATTGATTAAAACATATGAACTTTGTTTTGATCGAATTCACGTCAAGACCAATATCTTTTGCTGGCTACTTCAAGTTATGCAATAGAGATTTGGCTTGAGCGCGTGTATTTTCAGGTAGCGCTAGATCATCTGTGTAGTCTTCATCAATAATAGTTTCTGTTGGATATTGTCTGCTTCTTACCTGTAGTGAAAGAAAATTACTGTTACACACACACACACACACACACACACACACACACACACACACACACACACACACACACATATATATATAATGTTAAAATACACAAAATTTTGACCAACGACTCGAGTTTCTTGCATTTGATCAGGCAGTAGAATACAACCTGAGTTGTAAGAAAAAAATTGGTTACTAACTGCATTATAACTTTACCGAAGAGTATTGATGTATTTCCTTTAGTTTTTACTAACGTGTACTTACCACGTGATCTAATTTTTTAACACACACACACATACACACACATCTAAATACACTTACTTTTGTACAGCAACATATTCATATTTTTGGTTATAAAGTTTTATGAATGCTTACAGTGTGCGACTATATTCGCATTATAAACAGCCGTGTTCAAATTTAGACAAATTTCATCGAACGTTATATTTACAGGGGAATCTTCGCTAAGATTTCGATTGTTAATCTGCTGTGCCGAGTGCAACTTTAGTCGAATTCCCAGCACTATTTCGTATCTGGCTTTTATTTGTTTTTGTTTGTGGTAAAAAAAATAATAATGTATCACGGAGAGAAACCATTAGAAAATGTCAAAAAAAAAAAAAAAAAGAAGAAAAAGTGAGAAAATTACCAAGGGTTCCAATAGTACTGGTAAAATTATCACTGGTTTCCAAACTTTTGTAAGATAGTATCATTGGTCATTCGAACTATCGGCAGAGCTCTGAAAATGAATAGTTTTCTCCGCTTAAAAGAAAAATGACACGTTTAAAAGAAATAATGACGCTATCAAATCAGATAAAGGCGTGTATAGATTACACATAAAAGGCATACCTTGTCATTTGTTGCTTTTCTTCAAGGATTCATTTCACCATCTCTAAAAGTTAAAGAGCGTTCCATTGTATAAGAATAAAAAACATCGATATATTGGTATGTTCTTATATTGTTTTTCAGCCAAGATATGGGCGGCTTCTTTTCTCATATTTCAATCTCTTCGTATTGGTTCGACTGGAAATCTTTACTTACAAAAGAGATTTTATAAAACTTGTAAATAGAAGTAAGTCACTGCAAATATCTAACGAGTATATTACTAAATTCTCATTATATATATATATATATATATATATATATATATATATATATATATATATATATATATATATATATGTGTGTGTGTGTGTGTGCAGCAAAAACAAAAAAAGCAAACAAATTGATGCGAAGTGACCTTAGCTTTAAACTTGTGGTAATTTGTTTTAATAAAATTTTACGGTACAAGAAACTCAACGTATGGATATCAAGCACTGCTATATATATATATATATATATATGTATATATATATATATAGAGAGAGAGAGAGAGGTGATCAGAAAAATAAGAATATTTTTTTGTATCATTTATTTTTTGTTCTCAACTTGTTTCGACCTTAGGAGAGATTTTTTGGGAAAAAGTTTTTAAAATAGTTTTTAGAAAAGTTGTGAGTAGCTGGAGAGTAACTTATGTGCAAGAGATTGAAATTTGACCGGATTGACGTGTAGAATCTGTCCTAGAAAATGAAATGCATAGAATCCTCTGGCACTTTGAGATTCGAACAGATCAACCAGTTCTAATAAAAAAAAAAATGAAAAAATAAAACAAAATAGAATAAGAAGGCAAAAAACCCCTCCAAAACTATATCTACTTTTAATCAACAAGAAAAAGAGGACTTGTCTGATGTTGGGTTTTGGCGTTCCAGCGAACCATAGAGTGAAAATAGAAGAAAGCAAAAAACTGGACAAATACCAAGACCTTTCCAGGGAGCTAAAAATGTTGTGGAACATGAAAATGACGATGATACCAACTATAATTGGATTCCTTGGAATGGTCTTCAAGAACCTGAAAAGAGGCTGGATGAACTGGAAATCAGAGGAAGAATCGAGACCATCTTGGCCACGACAGAACTAAAATTGCTTGGAATACCTAGAAGAGTCCTGGAGATTATGAGGGGGACATGTTGTCACTCAGATTTTAGTGAAAAACAACCAGTTAGAGCTGGCGTGAAAAATTCGCAAGGAGTATATTAAAAGTAATTTAATTTCTAAAGTTAAAAAGATTAAAGATTTTGTCTCGAATCTTTTCCCTCTAAATTTGTATGTTAATATACTAAAAAATTAAACATATTTAGTGTGTTTCATTTTATTTTCCGTTACTCTATTTACTAAAGTGTGTTTAATCGGGTGCAGAGCTATAAGAATGGAAAATCTTCTGGGGATCGAACTCGCAATACAAGCGAATGTCTTAGCGAGCCGAGACTTAACTATCAAGCTATTCCAAGTGCCAGTCGAAGAGACTTCGTAATTTTCAATCAACAATTATGAAGCGTTAACCGTAAACCTCATTATTGGAATGAATAGACGACCTGGTGCCGTTGTTTTTATGTTTCTCATGCAACGTTTTATGTGAGCAGTAAATCCACTTTGCTCTGAGAAAGTTCTTGAATTGATACAAATGAATTGCATTGATTTCCATGAATATTTGTTTCCAGTGAATGTAAAAGAATGTTTCATTGTTATTTTCTCAACCGATAAAGGAAAATATCGCGCACAATTACGCCCACAAACTTTGAAGAGCACTCATGCAATTAAAAAGAAAACAAAAACAAAACAACATGAAGACCCCCACCCCCAATGAATTAATGAACGCCTGACCGTATTAATTGAGTAGTGAGTTCAATACTCACTGGTGGTGCTTATTTTTCAGCAGGGTCCCTCACATGGTGTAATTTTTAACGAGCAAGTCTTACAGGCTATTGTGAGCTCCATTCTCACTGGATGTCTTATACTTCTTGCCTTGTGCCTAACTAAGTTAAGCTTAATAAATGTATATAACAGAGTTGCAAGTTCGATCTTTACTAGGTGCATCATACTAGTCGCCACGTCAAATCTCTGCTTAGTTTTTTAAAGCGCGCCTACCTTGGTGTGATTGTTAACCAGCTAGTCTAGCATGTTATTGTAAGTTCGGTTCTCACATGATGCTCCATACTTCTAGCCTTGTGTTAAACTAAACAAAGATTGGTAAGCATTTACTTATAAGTGCATCTTGTTATGAAGTAATAGTTTGCAACTTCGTCCAGCAGATCAATTACAATTTAGTGGTAATCCATAATTAGGAATTTTTGTCAAAAGCGAGCCCAGCATAAAAATAACTATAAGAGCGATTCTTCATGGAGTAATGGTTAACAAGTTTGTCTCATAAATCATTACTAACAATTAATGAGTTTAATTCTGTGTCCTGGTTATGATACTAAACTGGATTCAGTGGTGAGGCTCCAGTTCTTGGGTTCAGGGAAACGTGGAATCATTCCTTCGTTGGTATTATTCTCACCACCAATCTAACCCAGAGCGGTTGTACTTGTTTGAAAACCACCTATGGGTCAAATAGATCTATTTGAGATGTTTGGAAAAATTCTGAACTACATTAATACAGTGGCTTAAAAAAACATTTATTTTGCAATCACACATTTAGTATTTGCAAGTTGAAAATGATACATTGGAATAGTTACTTTAAACCAAATAATTCCTCGCAAATTACTAGCATTAGATAGGAATACTTGTAACAATAGAATTGAGTGGAAATTATTACAGGAGTCAATAATAAGATCCTTGATGAGGATGTTTGCAGTTACTTCGTGCTAATGCACTTGGGAAAGGCATGAACCCATCTCTTCTCCTTCTACTTATGGGTAAATAGCAGGGTAGATATGGTTCTTTAGACTTGGAAAGTAACCAATGTTGAAGGAAAACGCTGAAGTCAAAATGACTATATTCCACTTAAAAAATTAACCATCATTCTGCTTGTAAAGGAGGCGTTGAGTAAATATATATTTGAAGTTATAATTGTTTGTGAACAATTATCATAATTGATTAGGACGAGCGCTTTGTCGGCTGGAACTGTAGAGTACGCCGATACTCTGCAGAAGGCTAAGACCTTCCTTTACGAGTGTAATTGGTATTATACTGAACTGCATCTGATGGTGAGGCTCCAGACCTGAGGCTTTGAGGAATGTGGAGTACCCTTTCATTGGCATTATTTCCAAGTCCACTCTAACCCAGATTGGTAGTACTTGTTAGGATCCCATCTATGGATCAAATAGAACAGTTCAATCATTTAATAAGGTTTTCTATTATTATTATTAGTTATTTGAAACCATACAGCTGTGTGAAAATTATATTACATAGGAATACTTGATAAATAGAATTATCAGTGTTAGGTCGGAATACTTGAAACAATTTAACTGTGGACAAACAAATGTACTCTTAGAACTCGTTTTAAAATAAAATTAACAAAAAATTATTAGCTTACAAAAACAGGATTCAGTATTAAATAACTCACAAGGGTTAATAAGTCGTAAAATACCAACCAATCAACCAAATGAGAAAAGATAACTGAAACCATATCAATACTTACAGAAAAAATGACCAAGCAAGTACATGCGAAACCAACCAACTAACCAACCAACCAACCAAGCCATGATTTTAATTGCCTGATCTATGCTTGTTGTCGTGTGCTTGCTTCTCTCTTCTCTTGTTCTCTTGCTTTTTTTTATTATCTCTTTTTATTTTCAAATCATATATATTGCAAGAATATATAATTTCTGTGGGACGTTTTTTTTTTTTGTTACCTCTTTTTCTTTTGTTTTCTTTCTTTTCATCTCTGATTTTATTTAATTTTCTTTTCTTTTTTTCGCTTGGTTTCTTTTTCTTTCTTTCTGTTTTTTTTTTGTTGTCTTTTCCCCCCTTCATTGCTTTCTTTGTTTTTTTCCTCGTTCTGTTGGCGACAAACTGATTTGTATTATATTCAGTTTTTGTTTTAATATTTTGATAACTCTTTAAATTCAATATTTTCATTACGTCATCAGAATATAAAATTCATTCTTTTTCTACTTCCCCCCATGATGACATAGAAAAGTGTGACAGAACATAAATCAACACACATTGGTAATCATTATATATTTGCAGAACTTACACATATTACATATTTTTTTTTGTTTTTGAGATGGTACAAAGTACTTTATAAATATCAATTTAAAAATCTTTTAATCAACTAACATTTAACATCCATCTCTTTCAAAATCTAATAACACAAATATTTTTATTTTGAAAGATTCTTTGGATTGGCTACATTACATATGATGTATTTGTCCGACTTAGTTTAAATCCCCAATCCCAAAAAATTCGTGTTAATAGAGCTACTTAGGTGTCTTTTTCTTGGGAAAATTTCTTTACAGTTTCGCGCTGATACTCTTTGGAAAGGCATGAACCCATCACTATTTTTTCTTTTTGACCAAAATTTAAGTTTAAAAATCGATGCGAATAAAATGGTTCTACCTAATTTTGACTCTGACTTTCAGTACATTTTTATGACAGCAGTTGTAATGCAATTAATTAATAAATTATCACTGCTAAAGAAATCATCGCTGAGAGCTTTGGAAGTTACGTCAGTTTTCTTTGAATGTCTAGCGTTTAATTTCAAAATAAGGCGTTAACTTGGCATTTTCCAATGTTTTATGGGCACAGTAAGTCATTTTTGAGAGTAAAAAATATCAAATATTCTTGGCCAAGTGTAGTTTAAAATCTTTTCATCGGTGAATTTAATAATTTCTAAATGTTTGGTTAAATCTGACAAAAAATGAGGGAAATAATAACGACTAACATTTGATAAATTATACGATAGATCTGTGAAAAAAATGAATATATAAATATAAATTTAATTTTTTTAAATTTCAAATTATAATCTCATCATTTTTAAGTCTTTCCAAGAAAAATTTACTTTTTTTTCTTTTGCTTTAATTCCTTCTCTTTCTTTATCCACACCTAATCTTCTCCTTGCTCTCCTTTATCCCACCATATCCTCGCTTCTTGTTAAGCTTGACTCTAAATCCCAAACTCCAAGCATCTAAAATGTCTCGTTTCACTTTATTCTAATTTTATCCTACGCCCAACTGGCAACTCCTAAAAAGTTTCATTTTTTAAATAAGGGTTTTTTCAGCAGCTTCTTTCTCTATAAGCCTGTTTAAAGTGACAAGAATCTTGGACTTTGTACCCTAGTCCTTCATGGCCAGGTATACAATAAATATAGCACATAGATTTTGGGGAGAAATGCTGCCTAGAGATACAGCCTCTATACTTATTGTATTAAATGACTAGGGTACGAGGTCCAAGATTCTTGTCGCTTTAATCAGACTTAAATAGAAAGAACCCACTGGAAAACCCGTTGTTTAAAAAATGAAACTTTTTGAGTAGTTGCCAGCTGAGGAGGAGGAGGTGACGTTTTTTTTACCGATTGGACTATTAAGTTTCAATACATAGATTACATGACACGAATTTGATGGTTTTACTTATAATATCTCTGCATAAAAGTGAGATAATGAAATAAATAACCAATATTTATCTTTGTATATCTTCAAAAAGTAAATTATTACATCATTTTAAAAACTGACATCAGGTCACTAACAAATGCTGAACGAGGAGAGCTTAATAACCATCTTTCAACAGCAGGTGCTGTTCGATATACACGATGAAATATCTATCTATCTATCTATCTATCTATCTATCTATTAGATGTTCCATCCACCCCTTGTTATCCTCGAGATCCTCCTCCGCCTATAAGTAATACCTTGTATGTCAGTTATCGGATCCTGAAATTGATATTCTATGAAACGCTGATCCCGTTATGCCCCCAGGGAAGCTTCTCTAGCCAATCAAAAAGTGGACATTCTAATGATTAATTCTGTACGAGAAAAAAAAATCACTCCTTTGTTTGGTTGAAATGTTGCGAAACCTTTTAGTGATCACCTCTAACGCATAGAACACAAAAATAAAATCAGTTAATGAATTTGTGCAAAATTTTAGATATTCAAAATGGTCAAACAGCAATTACAATTACAAAGAAAATAAACACATAGACGACCTGAGAACCTGTTGGCTTTTTATAATACCAGCGGTCCATGATTATATTGTTGCTTCTATTCAAATAGGAAAGGGGATTTATATTGAGAGTGTTGTGGGAAAAATGAATGCTTACCCAACAAAAAGTATCATTGACTGTAAATTGGACTATTCTTTCATTTAAAGCTTTTTAAGTGTATTGCTTTGATGAAAGATTTCGCTATGATGTAGCACTTTTTCGAGGTTACGAATTCATACACATATACAAACACACACGTATGTGTATGAATATACTCACGCGCACAAACTCATACACCCAAACATATTGGGAATTTTACATATATATATATATATATATATATATATATATATAGCTTCAAGTTTTTCTGAAATAAAATATCGGGAAAATGTAACATATCCATGATACGAATACGTAAAATATTCATATGCATAGAAATCCCGAAACACTGACGACTTTCTTTAGTTCAGGTACGAAACGTTTATTAACTTTTTTGGACTTTTAGTTTTTCAACACGAGGAGAGAGAGAAACACAATTTTTACTATGCTGACTGTTCCTACATCGTCCTTCAGTCAACCCCCCAGCTGAACTCTCGGCCCAGAGTCAAAATCTCAACTCACTGACCCAACAAACGCGCTGGACTGCCCTCCCCCAGGTTCAAATATCAATTAACTGCTTTTTTCAAAAATCACCAAAATTCCCAGTCCGTCGCTTCCGGGAATGACGTCATTCACACCCCAGTCACATTTCCTATCTGGGGTTTTTATTATGACATTTGTGATTGTCACATCCTCCGCGCGTGAGCGTGAACACCTGCACTAATACCCGAATAGTTCTAAGCCTAACCAAACCGAATGATAAGATATAACCAACAAAAAATGATAATATAAAAAAAATCCTTCCGCAATTATATAATAATAGACTAGGGACAACACTTAGCTTGAAAATTCCGTAAAGTAATGATTTCGTGGTTATAAACCAAGGGTTGAGTTATACATGAGTATATATGTGCCAATCTATGCTTATTTGTTCATATAGACGAAATATCCTCGAAAACACATTTTAGTGTTCTTGTTTCTTCTGGCCGTTTAATAATATGGCAAAACAAAATAACCATCAATTCCCTGAAGACGGAAAGGAAGCTGTCACAGATCCTTGGTAAGAATAAAGATCTCATACCACAAACAAAATACAGATTCAACATTACAGTCAGCTACCGTACATATATGGCCTTCCAAAAATTCATAAGGATCGTATTCCATTGAGACCCATTGTCAGCAACCGAGGTTCAGCATGTCATCTATTGAGCTGCTTCCTTGTAGAGATCATCAGCCCTCTGGTAAGTCCTCATCATATGTTAAGAACTCAGCCCACTTTGTGGAGAGAATCAGTGATACCCCCATTCATTCTAACCAGATGGTGAGTTTGGATGTATTAAGTCTGTTTACAAAGGTACTTACTGATGAGACACTTGCTGTAGGACGGGATAAACTGGCTGCAGACCCCTTGCTGGAAGAACGCACTTGGATCCCGATAGATAATCTAATGGAAATGTTGACTTTCAGTGTGGAGGCAACCTACTTCGGGATGGGATCTGATATATACCGACAAGAAGAAGGGCTGGGTTCGCCATTGTTACCAGTATTGGCTAACATATACAAGGAATACTTCGAAGAAATGGCATTAGGATCTACACCACTAAAGCCTGTGGCTTAGATACGTAGATGACACATTCATTCACTGGCCTCATCAGGAAGATGTTCAGATATTACTTGATCACGGGAACTCAATCCGACCATCTATACAGTTCATTATGGAGAAAGAGCTGACAACAAATTACCCTTCCTCGATGTATTAATAACACGCACAGAGCAAGGATTCAGGTACAGGTAATCTGTGTACCGTAAGCCCACCTTCACCGGACAGTACCTCAATTTCAAATCCCATCATCCATATACGGTAAAGAAAGGAATAGTCCGTTGCTTACAACATCGAGCAAAAACCATTAGTAGCGATACTGATGCATATCAAGAAGAAATGATTAGTCTGAGACACAACCTCCATCGTAACAACTACCCAGAGCGCATAACATAAGCTCCAAGGAACCTAGATAGGAGGATAGAGGACAATACCCGGTATGTTTGCTCTATGTCAAAGGACTAGCCGAAAGGATCCAAAAGATATGTAGTCCATATGACATCAGGACAGTATTCACAAGTGGTTCAACTCTTCGGAGGTATCTCTTCCAGGTCAAGCCACTAATGGAATTCAACATGACCAAGAACTGTGTTTACTCCATCCCTTGCAGTTGTGGTAAAATATACAAGGGTGAGACAGGTCGCCCACTAAAAGTAAGGCTAGAAGAACATCAGTAGGCGGTAGTACGAGGTAAGATTGAAAAGTCGGGTATGGCGGACCATATATGGAAGGAAAAGGGAAACCATCTGCCCTTATGGGATAAAGTTGAAATAATTGATAGGGCTGAACATTGGAGGATTAGAAGCCTTAAGGAATCAGCACATATGTTGGGCTACAATGACCTGCTGAATAGACCAAGTATAGAGTTGAATACAATATGGGAACCGATAATTAAGACGAGATGAAAAAAAATCTGAATATGAACACAGGTAAAAAAATCATACATAATAGTAGTAATTCTTGCCAAGTAAGGACATTAAGTTTATAAGTCCCAAAAATTCACCCTGAATTGTCCAGCAGGACACATGGTGTTGGTTCCCTAAGCTTCTAAGGAGACAATCATCTGGCGGTCAGGTTCAATCCTGACTGCAGACGAGTAACAATACAGGAATATTTAACACTTGTACCCGGCTATGGCTAACGGAATCAGAACAGGCGACCCCCGTGGATTCAATAAAGGATGTAGTTCGAAGTTCCGTGAAGGTTCCTGAGTTTGAAAAACACCTGAAGAAGGCCGGAGGACATATCGACCGAAACGTTGTGGAAATAACAATAAAGATGAAGACAATTGTCCGAAAACCCTTAATGATAAAAATAACCATTCAGCTGTAAATTAGACTAGAAACTTTATTCTCTAAAAATATTCTGTGTTGCTGTAATAAAAATCTCTCAATGTTGTGCTGTTTTCCATTCGACCCCCACTCTATACGCCGCCAACATTATGCTTGCACAGAGTTATAAGGTTTTAAGTATTCCTCTCGCCAATAAATTGCAAAGAATTTCTGGGAGACCTGAAGAAACCCCTTGTTACTCAGACTCCAATGACAGACCACAAACCAACGCTGGTGTGACAGCAAGTCTATTCAGATCTCCAGGATTCTTATGAGTATTCTAGTCGATCTCATTTACACTGTACAGCAGATGGTCTCGATTCTTCCTATAATTTCCAATTTCTCCATTTTTTTTCCCAATCCTTTGGGGACCGTTCTACCGTTGGTATCACCGTTACCTTCATGTTCCACAGCTTTTTTATTCGATTTCTTTTATTTTCACCCCCTTATCCACCGGAATGGCAAAATTCACTTGACGGCAAGTTCTTTTTTTTTTTTCGTTTATTAACATTATGCCTGGTTGTCTGGCCGGGATTAGGTGATTCGTTTGTATCTTAAAATCCCTGAGAATTTTATGCGTCTCATTCTCAAGGACAGATTCTAGGTTGTGCATATACTATTTAGCGTGGTCAAATTCCAATTTTTGTACAATTCCAAGTCGCTTACTTTTTCCACCCAGTCATGCCAGCTCAGGTACTCCTTTTGCGCTAGTTTGCTGTATGCGTTTTTTTTTTTATATGATTAACCATTTCATCTTCGTCACCAAATAACTATACAGTTCTTATTCTGTTTCGCATTATCGATTTTCGCTTTAATATAAGTATTTTTTTGGCATTGCTTTGTGGTGCTATGAACAAATCAGGATATTTTTTTTCTAATTATTATCAACTAGTTTCAACTTTAGGCTCTCGTCAGGTGAAAAGCTTTTGTGAATGAAAATTATTTATCGGCGTCCAAGTGTTTTCATTTGACAATTCTATAACTTCTGCTTTCGTGAACACCTGACAGTAATATCTACACTTGGAATACATTTGATAGAAGTTAGTACAATATGTTTCATGTTTGGCGTAAAGGTTTTTGTCAGATATTTATTCTTATGAAATATGATTTCATATCATTTTCCAATGCGTTCTTTTTAGAATATAGTGGCCGAGGTTATATATATATATATATATATGCAGCATTTTCTCTTTTAAACATGTTTGATTAAATAAAACAGACACTTCGTGTCTGCTTATTCTGTCTTTGATCCGTTCAAGTCTCTATATAAGTCGTTTGACATTTTGGAATGAATTTAAGAATGCGCCGTGTCTTTCCTAATTACTTTCGGCCACAATTGGAGCCATTTTCTGTATGTAAATAAGAGTACCAAAAGAAATAATGAAATCAGAAAAACTGGAAAATTTTTCGACCAAACACATGTGACGTAACATAACGTATATGTTCGCTGACCGGTTTCCATGTTGATCTGCACGTATGCACCCTACTTATCGTCGTGTAACCTGGACGCCAATGTCGACAGCATCAATCACAGATGGCGAATGAATGTGTAAAGCCGACCAAGTGAAACAGTCCACTTAATAATTCATCGCCCGGTTGTTACACTTGGCAGCTTTGGACACTTTGATCTTTTGATTTGTGCGCCTACTACCTACCTACCTACCTACCAAGCGACCCCACCTCCGACATATTTTCACTCCTTGTCAGTCGTCACTTATTGAGAACTTTTCAGACTTGATTCAGTTAAATCCTTGTTATTATGAGCGGCCATATTCTGTCGGAACACAAGTACGGCGTCCATAATGGCGTCTTGAAACGTGACCGCTTTTCTTTGTGCAAAACGACAAGAGCGCTGTTGCAATGTGCTTAAAAGATAAACAGATCAATGGTATATTTCGTTCTACCATCCTGCACAGTATTTTTCTTCTATAATGTCCCTGTCAGTAGGGTTTGAATGTGTCGACTGTATCTTCTGCAAAGGAATAAGATCATAACAAAAGGGATCTGCTTCGTATGATATCAAACTAAATCCGGTGGTCAGGCTCTGGAGCTGTGGAGAGTGTGAAGTACCCGTTAGTTACCATTTGTCCCTAGTCAACTCAGACGCGAAGTGGTAGTACCTGTTTTAGTCCTATTTGCAGGTCGAATTGACCTGTTTAAAAATCATTAATATTTGATAGGAATTATTTGATAGGAATACTTTAGATTATATAACTATGCTTAATTTATTATTATTGTTGTTGTTTGATACCGAAGCCAGTCGTTTTTTCTGCAAGCAATGAAATAGTTTCAAGTAACTATTTCGATAGAATAATAATAATAATAATAATAATAATGATAATAATAATAATTTAGGTAGACTCACAGGTTTTCAGGTATTTTTATCTAATATTAATACTTTTCAAAGTGATCTATTTAAACCATATTACTTCACATCAGAATTGACTTTGGACAAATGGAAGCAAAGGGCTACTCCACATTCATAATACTTTGATTAGTTCGGAATTTCATTAAGATGCCGCAAAAAAGTATCAAGCAAAATTACAGATTGATTGGTTGGTTGATTTTGCTGCATGTCAATCTTCCTAGGGTCATTTTATGCCAAAGTTAATTGAACAGTTATAGTCCTCATTTATGTACCATACAAAAATGTATATTTACACTCATTTTAAATACGGAAACACTTCATTATTTCAAACAGATCTATTTAACCTATAAATTAGGACCACAAACCTAATGCCAGACAGGTCAGATTGAAACTGGTAGTAAAGGTATCGAATGGGTGACTTCACATTTTATCAAACTCCAGAGTTGGAGCTTCACCACCAGAGGCAGTTTTGTGTCATGTTTTGGACATCAAATGGCAAATGATGTTTGATATTTTCTATGAAAAACAAACAACAAGTCCGCGTTATACCGATGAAATTAAATAAATTTTTTATGTCTGCAAAGTTCATTTCTCGAGGAGAGACAGATGTCACTCTTAATCAATTAAATCTTAAAATTTTAACAAAAGTGGCTGTAACTATGAAGGAGACTTGAAAATTAGTTAATATTGAATGCATAAAATGCTTTCCCACTATTACGTGAAAAGAGGGCGCCATTTTGTCTCCATAATCGAATTTGTGGTCGTCTCCACTTTTAACCGTTGTTGTTGGAATTTCGAATAATGTTATTATTAGAACGTCTGCATTTTCTCGTTATCAAATTGCTTATATTATTCAAGGAAGCTCTTGTTTATATATATATATATATATATATATATATATATATATATATATATATATATATATATATATATATATATATATATATATATATATATATATATATATATATATATATATATATATATATATATATATATATATAAGCTTCTTGCCAACCATATAATATCAAAAACAGCCCATGATGTAAACACAAGTCAACCAACAAAGTTAGCTCGTCAACTAAAAATACTTTTAAAATTTACCGAAATCAAACCGCAAAAGCAAAAATGTAATTCATTTATTGGAGTGCACATGCCGCCAAAAAATTTAGAATAGCAATTTTACTTTACATTAAATAACAGACACAGAATCAAATCTATGGATTACAGCAAACTAATAGGACAACATTTCCACACAGTCACGATATTTACAAAGATGCATAGTTCCCCATCATAGAAAGAATCGAACCCCCCTACATTAGACGATATTACAATGATAATAGAAACACATGAAGATAAATGGATAAAATGATTATAAAATGTGCAGATGCCCGTGGTGTAATGGTTATCATCGTAGGAAATGGACATGATGAATGGAGTTCAAATCTTGGACGAGGCTGTTTGCATTGCACTAATACCCATAGGAAAGGTATGAATCCAGTTATTCTCCTTCAAGTTATGGGTAAAATAGTTGGTCAGACTGGAATCTTTAAACACAAAATTCAAACTTGTTAAACTCCGTATAAAAATGACCTCATGTCGCATCCTGCTCATGCAGAGGAGTTAGTAAAAAAAAAAACGTTTACAAAACACTGACTCCATATGGCTTTAACATAAAAGTGAATGGCACTGCTTCGAAATAGGATTGCAACCTACGCGTCTAGACACAATCAATTTATAATGTAATTCTGTGCAATCAGCATAAAATTTTGAAGTTATAGATTAAAAAAAGTAAAACTTTAGTCTTGATATTTATATCTAGTCGTTTTGTACAGTTTGACTCTGACAGATACTAAGCTTATTTGCTGAGCGTCAGAGTAGAGAGGTACATCAACTAGTAAATAGCTATACTGGTCGAATATTGCCGAGACAATGCCTTCTATGTCGATCTATATTTAATGGATATATTGATATGATCCGTATATATAAATAGACGCATCTATAAATGAAGGAAAGATCAATAGATGAATGAAATTGACAGAGAGTCTCTTGCTAATAAATCGATTGTGCGCTTGATTATGATAGAGACAAAATATTCATCAATAGATGTGATAGAAATGAGATCGATATTTCCTTTGCCTATCTTAGTCTGACGCAAGGATATGTTTGATCGTGAGAATCGAAATCAGAATCGATTGTTTGTTGAACCAGAACGTTAATCGCAACTCTTATACGGAGTGATTGTAAAAGAAGTATTGAGCACAATGCAAAAATACACATACGAACAAGCTTAGAAAATTGAAGCATATTAGAATCATTTTCGTTTTAAATCGACCAAGAGTCCAAGGTAAAACCTCCAGAGAACTTCAGCATGATTTTTCAAGTTTATGTAATGCTGTAAATATCAGTAATTCTTATTGTCACAGGGTGTATACTATGTTACGATGTTGAACCTACTATTTCGGTATAAGTTGTGTTGAAGTTTTTTCCATGATTTAGTTTTATAGAAAAGAAAATAATGTTATTTAAATGATGTATTTATTCAACCCCTCTGACACGAGCAGGTAGTGAAAAAATGTACATTTTTTGTCCGGTACAATAGAAAAATATACCTGACGATTGTCCATTCGCGAAACTTGAGTTGTATTTGAATATCTTTTTATCTGTATTTTAATATTTTCACTTCATGTTTTGTCTTGAGCTCGCTATTAGTTTTTATGAACTTGGTATTATTATGAACCTTTTTAATTATATATATATATATATATATATATATATATATATATATATATATATATATATATATATATATATATATATCCACAATGAGGAGGATGTGACACAAGGTTATTTTTTAAAGTGTATTACTGGTGATTTGAATTTAGACTATTTATTCTCCCAGACTGGTTGCCTATTTTGTAAAAAAATAATCTACTCTACTATTCACTCATAACCTGTTGACGAATAGAAAATTCTTGCCTTTCCAAAGAGCATAAAAGTGAAGTGAAACGTAAAAAGCCTCATCCAGGATTTGAACTCGAGTCGCCGATTCTATTTCTCTTTAGATAACCGTTACACTAAACAGCCTTTCGCTCTTTCAATAAATTATTTAGGACAACATACAATGGTTGTCTTACTAATTTTTTAAAAAGTTATTTTAAGCGTATGATTCTATCGTTTCAGTGTCTCTAAAATTATCAATACTTATTGTCCCAAGCGATTCTTATATTATTTTTCGCGCGTATATAAATAGATAGAAAAGATCTTACTAATATTTCTCGATACCATGCCACAAGAACTACATATATCAGAGAATTCTGAGTTAGCCGAAATGAGGAGCAATCAGCACTTAAATGAATACCAAAATTCGCTGAGAACGAACTTGAGACGATCTCATGAGGCGCTTGTAGAAAACAATATGGAGAGAGAGAGAGAGAGAGAGAGAGAGAGAGAGAGAGAGAGAGAGAGAGAGAGAGAGAGAGAGAGAGAGAGAGCAGGTTAGAGAAAAGAAAAGCACACAACAAGATTAGAAAATGCCGATTGAGATGAAAGACAACGAATTATATAGAACTTTCAAGACAAAGAAGTGTAATTAGATTACAAAATGAAAATAAAAAAAAAGAAAGAGATCTTAGGAGAGAACAATCAAGATTAGGAATTTCGGAAATAATCGATATTAATTATTGCGAAGAATTTGGTTATTTTTGTTAGAAGGTAAAACGGTTTGATGTAGTCATTTAATAAACTTTGATCAAGTATAGGGCATCCTGTGAGAATCAAACTCACAATCAATGGTCTGCTTAAGATACCTTTTCAGTACCCACTTTTAAAGTAAAATAATTCCTAATGCATTTTCATCGCAACATTTTTTGCAATACATTCATATCAATAAGTATGAAGTGTATATTTTTCTCTCCTTTATAAATGATGAACTCTTTTAATGTGGAGCTAATTTGGTGTATAGGATTATGTTATCCAAGGAAAGGTTTTAATAAAACATTTTTGTTCCTCATGCAGAAAAGTCGAACTCTTACTGAGAGAGGATGTCTAACAATAAACAATTGGAAGCAAAATCGCTGGAAGACGTAACTAATCGTACGGAATTTATATTTCCAAAGGTCGTAAGAAAAAGTATCAACAAATGGATTTTTTTGTATAATAATTCTTCACGTTTAATTCAATAATACTAATAAAGTTTCTAAATAGTTCTTCAAGTTGAACATGTAAAATGATTACAATATTATTACGTAGTTAAGACAAACATTCTGGAGAAAGATTTTGATTTGTCCTATGGCAGATGCACGCTAGAGTTTGTCATTTCATCAGCTGCTTTGTACGATTGATGATTTGGGTTTTAATATATCTCAACTCAAGTTAGGTTATATAGTGTTGAAATCATTTTTTGCAAGTACGTATATGATTTCAACTAAATAATAATAATGATAATGATAATAACAATAAAACCAACCTAATCTTCCCCGGACAACAAGAGAAGAGAAGAGTCCTGGAAATTTGAGGAGATTTGTTGTCACTCAAACTGCAGTGAGAAAACATCAGCAAACGCTGGTATGAAAAAATTCTCAAAAGAGTATAATAATAATAATAATAATAATAATAATAGAATTAACTGTTGAAACAGGAAAGTATCAAAATAGAAGGAAATATTAGAGAGAAGGAAATTCACTGTACCAGGGAATATTGGAAATTGACACCATCAAAAAAAGGTAAAAGGAAAAATAAACGAGAATAACTCAGAACAAAAAACTGAACGAAACAAAAAAGCTCTGCAACAAAAATCAAATCAAAGGAATAACAATCGGAGCAGTCCAGCTTGTAAGATACTTTGGACTATTCTTAAAATGGATAAGGGAGGAACTCAGACAAATGGACCAAAGGACATGAAAATTGATAATTATGCACAAGGCCCTACACACGAGGGATGACATAAGACAGACTATATGTGTCAAGAAAAGAAGGAAGAAGATGATTCACCAGCATTGAGAATTGTACCGATGCATCAATACGAGGACTCAAAAACTACATTAAAAAGAGCCAAGAAAGACTAATTACAGCAGCCAGTAACATTAATAGCAGCATAAAAACACACGGTAAAAACCAGAAACAAACAGAAATGGAGAAAAAAAAAACTGTACACATACTTCAAACGACAAACTGTTTAGATTACGCACAAGAAAACCAGGGCATGGTTAAGAAAGAGAAACCTCAAGATAGAAACTGAATCTCTTTTAATAATGCTCAAAAGAATGCTATAAGAACCAACTATTTTAAGACGAAAATTGATAATACGTATCAGAATAGCAAGTATAGGTTATATGTAGACAGAATTGAAATGATTAATCATATAAAAGCGAATACAGCAAACTAGAGCAAAAAGAGTAAAAGACTAGAAACGACTGGGTGGCAGAGAGGATCCTCTGGGAATAGTGCAAGAGATTAAAATTTGTCCATTCGACCAAATGATATATGCACAGACCAGAATCCGACCTAGAGAATTCTCTCATAGTAAACGAATAAAAAAAGTAACAAAAACTGGAACATGAGTGTAACGGTGATACCAATTGTAATTGGTGCACTGGAAACGATCACCGAAGGTTTGGAAAAAACTGGAGGAATTGGAAATTAGAGGAAGAATCAAAACCATCGAAATCAAAGCATTGCTAAGATCGGGTAAAATACCAAGAGAAGTCCTAGAGACTTGAATCAACTTGCTGTCACTCAGACTCCACGAGCAAAAGCTGCAGTGAAAAACTCGCATAATAATATTTCACATAGATGATCTGGACATGGTTAAGAAAAGGAAATCTGAAACGAGGAACTGAATTTGTTTTAATAGCAACACAAAATGATGCCATAAGGACAACTTATGTCAAAGCAAATATTGATAATACGTAAAAGAATAACAAGTTTATACTATATGGTAAGAGAGATAAAATGGTTAATCACATGTGAATACAACAAATTGGCACAAAAGGAATACAAGAGAAGGCATGATTGGGTGAGAAATCTAGTTCATGTAGATCCAAGAAGACATGCCATCACACTAACTTCAATGAAAACTACCTGTTAAGATTAGTGTGAAAATCTTGCAAAGCGTTTTGTTTGCACACAGTTTTATGGTTTTAATTATATCAATAAATTGCCCAGTCGGCTAGGGCTGTAGAATACACCGACTGCATCTCTGCAGAGGGGTAAGACCCGACAACGAGTGTCCTGCAGGCCCAGTCGGCTGGAGCTGGAGAATACACCGACTGCATCTCTGTAGAGGGGTAAGACCCCCACAACTAATGTCCTGGATATGACACTAAACAATCTGATGGGGAGGTTCCAGTGATGCTGGAGCTTTGGGGAATGTGGAGTACTCCTTCATTGCCATCGCTCCCTGGTCCAATCTGGTAGCACCTGATAGGGCCCTATCTATGGGTTAAATAGAACTAAACTGCACACTTAGGCTAAACTGAATTGTTTGAAATATTTTCGACAATCAAACTGTGTACTTATGCTAAACTGAACTGCTTGAAATAGAACTGTTTTGACATCGAAACTGCGTACTTATGCTGAACTTAATTATTTGAAATATGAACTGCTTTTAAAATTGAAACTATACTCATGCTCAACTGAATTATTTGAATTAGAACTGTTTGACTAAACTGAATAGCTTTAAATAGAAATGTCTTTGACAATTAAACTGTGCACTCATGCTAAACCGAATTGTTTGAAATTGAATTATCTGAATAAAAATGGATTTGGCGTTAAATAACCTACAAAGGTTGATATGCCATAAAACCCAACCAACCAACTATACCAATCTAATACACCAATCTAATACTAATAATTTGCACACACTTATATGGTTTGAAGTGTTCCTATCTAAAAGCTATGTTTATATAAGTTGTATGATATTAATTGAAATATTATGACTTTTATTGTTAATTTCTGTATCTATTTATTTAACAGTAACCTCAGTTAGAATGAGAGTTTATTATCTGGGTGCACTTTTTTACATTATGTGTCACCCAGTAAGGATTGCATTCATAATGGTCTAACAGTTTAACGTTTTAGCTACTAGTTCGTTGTTAAGCACTAATCCTTATTAATAACTATTAAGTTTAACTTATTATAGCTCATGATACTAAGTGTGAGTCGCTCGGTAAGAAAAGAACAAACTGCTCACCAGCGATTAGTTTCATGGTTTAGTGTAGTTTGCTAGCTCAGCAATTTTTACTGTCGTAATGGGCACAGCGAATTGGCAGAGGCCATTGAGAGACAACGTGTATCCAATTTACATTAAAAAAAATTAAATGTTTAGTTCATAATAATCGAGGCAGACGAATCGAAAAGGAAGAAAAAAATGTCAAGAGTCACAAATAAAAGAGCTGAACTATTTACGAGAGTTTTCGGAAGTAACGATTTAGTTTCTTTGTTTTTGTGAGTTATTTAATGTAAAAGCTATCTTTGTTGAACAGCAGTAATACTATTTAACCAATTGCTGTGGAGATTTGGGATTTCATATCTTTCCCAAGGGTATTCGTCCGGAAGTGAACATGATAGAACGACTGGAATTCGAATTCGCTTAACTTGAGTCCAACACTTAAACCATTCAGGCTACGGAAATCCTTTTGGGAGGTAATGAAAAGCACAAAACAGAACAGTTTATATTCGATTTTAAACAAAATAGAACAAAATAGCACAATATGTAAGAATCTATCTATCTGTCAATTCCAATTTGCTAAAATCAATCACATTTCCGTTTTCAAATCTATCTGTCTATCTATTAATCGATCTACTTTGTGAATTAGTCTGTAAGCATGCATATCATCTTATGAATATATGTACATATACCCAGGAATGTGTTTTTACAGTTTTTGTACTATATATATATAGAGAGAGAGACAGAGAGAGTATGTGTGTGTGTGTGTGTGTGAGGAGAGATGCTTCTACTGGTTTTATAGGACCTGTTACAGCTATCAAAAGTTTTTTTTTTGGTATCATCATCATCATCATCATGTCGTGCTGGTAGCACGGATATCCCTGACCCTCTCTCTCGCCACTTTTCCCTATAGTTCATCGCCTCAGGCAGGTCTTCAGGACAACATCCCGTATCCTCACATAGTTGCTGAATATATGTTCGTGCTGGTCGTCCTGCTTTTGCAACGGCCATGTGTGGGGGTCCATAAGAGTACATCACTTATGAGTTCGTCCCTGCTTCTCCAGCAGTGTCCTGCATGTCTGGTTCGTCTAACTTGAATAGTTTTCGTGATAGGAGGCAGGTGGCCGTACAGTTGGTGTCTTGTGGGGTGTTGCCGCCAGGACTTGTTCAAGATTGCTCGCAGCATATTTGTGTAATTGCCGTCTAGCTTCTTCTCCAGCCGTTTTGTTAGAGTCCATGTAGTGCATCCGTTTATTAAAAGCAAGTCATTGTATTTTCTATGCATTTTGTCAGTTCGAGAATCTGATGACCTGATGTGAAAGCAATTAACTATCAGGCTGTTGACCAATGATGTAGAAACTAGCATGGAAACTCTGTAACTAAAAACATGAATAACTTGCAAAAATTAGTCTAACCTTTATATATATTTTTGAACTTTTAGTTTTACTTATGGAAATTCATTGCTGTACGGTTTGGTAATGATTATTGCCTAATAATATTCGTTTTGGTTGTATACTATTCCACAAGAAATGATAAAATCTCTGCATTCATATATATATATATATATATATATATATATATATATGTGTGTGTGTGTGTGTGTGTGTGTGTGTGTGTAGTTGGGCAGTAGTCTTTCATTTAAGGATGTTGGATTAAATAATAAAGACACATTTTGTCCATATAATTTTATTAAGAATTAATTTTATTAATAATTTTATTAAGATCCTTTTAAGTTTCCTGATAATAGGTCGGAATTGGTGGATGAATTTACCAAAATTTCCCCAACGCTTTCGGGTTCTTCATAGGCTATCATCAGGGGGTTGCTTGCATCTGTAAAGAGTGTTTTTTGAAAAGAGTTTTTTAAAAGATTTTTTTTGGTGTTTTGTTTATAACATTACAAAATTACGTAAACGCAAAGTTAGATTAAACTGAGATGTTGATGACATCGAACGAATTTGAAAAAAAAAAACGCTATCAACGGAAATAGAATATTATCACACACACACACACACACACACACACACACACACACACACGCACACACACACACACAGTCTCTCTCTCTCTCTCTGTCTGTCTGTCTGTCTCTGTCTCTCTCTCTCTCTCATATATATATATATATGATTGACAATACCCAAAACCATAAACAATCAATAAACTTTAACGAAAAAAAAAACAATTTCATAATGATTATACGGTATATGAACATATATTAAAAAAGCTTATCCAAAAAATGTTCTCCCTACTGATCATACAAAAAAAAACTTATCATTTACTACAATAAATTTAAAACCTCCAACCTATTTATTTCCAATAACTATTGCCCCTCCACTGAACTTCTTGATAGGACAAACGTCGTATATATGTTCAAATGTCCCTTGGAAGACTGTGTCTCCAACAAACATAATACGTATGCTGGTCTTACCTCTACGACTCTTTCAAGTCGGCTTACAATGCAGCTTAATGATTCTAACTCTTACATCTTAAATCCCACTCTATTCCCAAATCCAAATTTCAAAAAATTCTAGTTAAAAACGCCACTATAATAGCACATGAAGCCCTACATATAAAAAGAAAAAACCTAGAATCAATAGAATTAATTTTGAAAATAGCGTCAATGTTTTGGAATGCCTCTATTTTTTAAAAATGAGTTTTAGAAAATATTATCTTTTACTTGATAATATTCTATTTCCGTTGATAGCGTTTTTTTTTTCAAATTCGTTCGATGTCATCAACATCTCAGTTTAATCTAACTTTGCGTTTACGTAATTTTGTTATGTTATAAAATTATCTAAAAAAACTTCTTTAAAGAAACTCTTAAAAGAACAACCCCTGATGATAGCCTATGAAGTGTACAAAAGAGCCCGGGACAATTTTGGTAAATTCCCCCACTAATTCCAAACAGAAACCAAGACACTTATCTGGAAACCTTAAAGGATCTTAATAAAGTTATATTGACAAAATGTGTCTTTATCATTTAATCAAACACACACACACACACACACACAGAGAGAGAGAGAGAGAGAGAGAGAGAGAGAGAGAGAGAGAGAGAAGGGGATACTTATGCGCACGAACAA
Source organism: Sepioteuthis lessoniana (assembly GCA_963585895.1). Lineage (NCBI taxonomy): Eukaryota > Metazoa > Mollusca > Cephalopoda > Myopsida > Loliginidae > Sepioteuthis > Sepioteuthis lessoniana. Next base: position 40,428,772 of record OY757932.1, read on the forward strand.
TTCTCAATAGGTTTGCATCATAATATTTTCCATACGCAGCTGCAGTGATTGTAAAAGCACGACTGTTGGTATTAGAGTTCTTTTGCAAAATGCACACTCGATGATAAAAGGAAGGAAGAAAGGAAGAACGAAAGAACGAAAGAATATATATTGATTCTATCTGGTGATGCATACAAAAAGCCGTATTACAAAATCTTGTCTGCTGAGTTTGGTTATAAATAATGCCTAATAATATTTGTCTTGATTGTATACTGCTTCATAAGAAATAATAACTCCAGATATCTTTCGTTTAGAAAAAAAAAAAACTTTTTGTAAAAATTGATTGAAATGTACCTATTTATGGACGATATGACAGACACAAACACATGCATATATATATATATATATATATATATATATATATATATATATATATATATATATATATATCATGTCGTGACGTAATGCGAGCACATATTTCTTTGTCCCTATCATCCTTCGTTTCCGGCAGGTCCTGTAGACTACATCCCGTTTCCGTACAGAACTGTTGTAAATCGGTTTTAATTGGTCGTCCAACGCTTGCATGTCTGTGTGAAGGGGTCCATTAGAGAACGTCGCTTATGCGTTCATTCTTACTTCTCTAGCAGTGTTCTGCATGTCTTGTCCGTCTTATTTGGATGGTTTTAGAGATGGGAGGTAGGTGGCCATACAGTTGCTGCTTTGTGGGATGTTGCTTCCAGGATTTGTTCAATATGACTCGTATCATTCTTGCGAAATTCCGGTCTATACGCTCAGTCAGCGTCTATCTGGAGCATCCATATAGTAGAATCGACACAACCGCTGCTTGGAAATATATATATATATATATATATATATATATATATATATATATATATATATTGTAATATAGCTCCAGCATAAGTGTAGTTAAGTACTTAATGAAAGAAATCATTTCAAAAAGAGTTGTTACTCCTAGCTCATTCTTAAGGAAACCAGCTTATATATAATTATATTTGATATTGATAATATGTCTCCAACCATAACGGAAGTTAAGCACTCTGGAAAAGTATTTAAACTCTGTCCAAATAGGCATCATTGACCTCTAAACTTTGCTGTAGTCCCATCAACCCATCTACGCACCTGGTGAGTGTCAATCACGAAACTCCGAGTAACCGGAATGGAGCTTGGGGTCACTTTTTGTAACATCCGTTTCTCAACCAGTGCTGTCATTTTTTTTTTTTTTTTATATAGAACAAGCTTTTTTAAAACAATTGTTCCTCTCAGATTATTGTTGGGAGGAACGATTTGTTTGTTGTTGTTTTATAACACACACACACCCACACACACACCCACACACACACGAACACACACATCTATCTATCTCTCTTACAAACTGTTCTCAATGAACGCTCTGAATCTTCACTGAATTGAGGAAAAACACCACCGGCTTACTAAAAAATATGTCAGTAGAATTCTTATTACAAATAATGCAGGGATAATATCAATGGAAATCAAAAACATTTGTCTGTCTGTCTGATTCTCTGTTTCTCTCTCTTTCTTTCTTTCTGTATATATATATATATATATATGTACGAAACGACTTGCTCATACGTGCCCAGTGTTGGATTTAACTTACATATACAGAATCAGTTGTTGATACTATTACAAGTAGACTCAAAAGACTTTTTGATCTGCAATTCAAAGACCTTATTCAACTTGATTCTTCTTTTTCATGTTGTGATCAAAAGACTTGCTTATTCACCTTATATCTTATTCATAAAAATTGAATACAACTTAGGTTACAATACACGCCGTCGTTTCTAACCTGATGGCTTTTTTTAGATCGTTTGTATCGATTTAGCTGTTCTTTGTGGTTAAATTTAGTATCATTCACTTGAGTTTAAGAAAAAAAAAAACATGGCTGTCCTCCGACTTTTCCAGTTTATCATTTGTTGCAAATCTTTAGGGATGATAACATGATAATATTTTGAAATTTCTTCTCAATTGTTTAAATTCTTTTTTTTTTTCTTAAAAATAAAATTTATGACACATATCGTGGTTAGTAAAAATTAAAAATATAGCGCAATTCAAATTAAAAAAAAGATTTAAGCAATCAAAATTCCTATTATCATCATTCTTGTCTTTTCCCGCCAATGGGATGGAAAACATTACTGAGTACAGTCTTGTAAGATACACAAGATCAACCATTTCGCCTCAGGAGGTTCGTTCATTAAGAAACCATTTTACTAATCTTCCGAAGTAGGGTGGTGGTTTGTGGGCTGATGACAACCGAAGTTTCGATGGAGGTTTGTTCTACTTGTCTGAAAGAGATTCACATTTGTTTGAATTGTTTAGTACAGGAGTTCTCAATTAGAGTAAATTCGTCTTTCAGGAGGGAAATTGTCATTATATATTAGTTGCTGAATTCAAAAATTTCTTATGCTTTTGATTTTGTTAAACTCTATTATAAAAAATAATCCGAGTAAATTTGTTATATACTAATATAGAAAAAATAAAAGATTTTCAATATTATATGCATACTATTTGGAAGGCACTTTTTGTGTGAGATAATCTTGTAAGCTTGGCATTCTCATATAGGGTGAAAAAGATGCGAGGGACAAAAAAGAAAAAAAAAAAGCAAAGAAAAGAAAAGAAAAACGTTGTAAACCTCTGGTTCGTCAGAATGATTTTTCGGGTTTGAAATAAAAAAGACAACATGGATTTTATTTAAAATTTGATTTTAATATAAGAAAAAACAATATTCATCATTTTATTTTGTTACTGCCATTAATCTGTTTTAAGGATTATAACATCGAAATGCTTACCCTCATGAGATATTCTCTACTGAAACCTTGTCTAAAATTTTGCAGTGTTCGCCTAGTCATTGCTTCTTGTACTGCCACGATTTCATGACCAATAAAGAGAGAGAGAGAGAGAGAGAGAGAGAGAGAGAGAGAGAGAGAGAGAGAGAGAGAGAGAGAGAGAGAGATTTTATGATAATGAAACTTAAATTCTCTATTAGTTTATCTGGATTAGAGCAAAAGACTAACGAAACATGCACAGAAATTTGCAGCTTTTCAAATGGGTCAGGGGTCTTGGCAATAATTTTTTTGCTGGCCACTTTGGAAGTTTTGAAAAATCTCGCAGGATCCACTGAATTTTTATTGCCAAAATCTATTAAATATTTCGTATTAGTTGGTATTTTAACTTTTTATATGAACGTTAATGTTAAAGGCAATTCCGAAAAATAAACTTTAGGAAATAATTTCCATAATGATGTCCAAAATGCTTTAATTTGATACGATCACTTACTATTTAATATAACTATTGAAACGATTGAAATAAGAGTAATATTTTTTTCATTTTGTAAAGGAAGATGTGGAGGAATTTAAAAATCTTCTTACAGGCCGCACTTGCCAAGCTTGCGAATTACATGTGGCCCAAGTCCCACAGTTTACTAACTGCTGATAGGGATTAATATATTGTTAGTGTAGTGTCGGAATCCTTCTGCTTTATAAAGGAAACCGGGTTTCTCGTGTTTAGCGGAACGTGGGTCAAGAACATGCATTCATTTTAACGGAAAATAAAAAAAATCCTGGATGATTTTTAAAGAGCAGAACTGATTGATGATCTTTACAAATTACACCTGTAAGTTCGCACCTGTCGCTGATAAGGTATCTTACTCACAACTGACAACTGATGATAAGGAAAAATTATAATTGGCAGAACTAGGAGAGAAAAGATACGGGAAAGAGAAGATGAATGAAAGAAGAGCATAAGAAGAAGAAGAAGAAGAAGAAGGAAAGAGAGAGAGAGAGAGAGAGAGTGTGTGTGTGTGAAGATAAAGGAAATAATAAGAGAGAAAGCAGGAAAAAGAAGGAAATAATTAGAATAGAAAGAAGGCGAAAAGAAAAAGAAGAGAAAGATTAGAAGAAAGTAAAAAGTAAGGGAAATATGTAAAAAAAAGTAGATAGAAAAAAAAAAGGAAAAAAGATGATTGAAGAAAGAAGATAAAAGATAAGATTAAAAAGAAATGATATGATTGGGGAAGAAGAAGAAGAAGAAGAAGAAGAAGAAGAAGAAGAAGAAGAAGAAGATATAAAGTGAGGTGGAAGAGGAATAAGAGTAAAAGAAATATTTAGATAGAATGAGATAAGTTGATTAGAAGACAAAGAAATGGGAAGAGAGTGAAGAAATATAAGAGGAATAAAATGGAGATGGAAAGAAAGAAGAGAAAAAGAGATGTAAAGAAGAAAATAGGAAAAATGGTAGAAAAGGATGAGAAAAAGAAAAGATTGTACAAAGAAGAGAAAAGAAGGGAAGAAGATGAAATAAAAAGAATTATAAAAAACGGAGAGTGAAAAAAGAGGTGAAAATGAGAAAAAAAAAACAACAAAAAACCAGAAAATAGGAAGAGAAAGAAGAAAAGAAAAAAGATGAAAGAAGTTGAGAGTTATCTTATAAGAAAAAATTTGGGGAATTACGTTTGATGGACATTTATATTTATATTTTTTTATAATTGTTTCTTAAGTGTTTCACACAGTTATATGATATCAAGTATTCCTGTCTAATACAAATTATTTGCACACTTATTTGCTTTCAAGTATTCCTATCTATAATACAAATCAAATGTAAACAGTAGCATGGTTTCGCATATTCCTATTTAATGCAAATAGTTATATGGTTTCAAATGATTATTTCTATTTAATAATAGTCATTTGTTTGTTCACTGTTATATGGTTTCAAGTATCAAATGATAATCCTAAGTCAACATTTGTAGCTTCTAGTAACTATTCTTAATGCAGACAATTTACAGTTATATGGCATCAGGTATTCCTATCGAATACGAATATTTTTTAAAAGATTTATTTGACCAATAGATGGGACCCTAACAGGTACTACCACTCCAGGCCAGAGTGGACCTGCGAATAATGACAATGAAGGGCTACTCCACATTCCCCATATTTCCTGAACTGAAGCCAGACTCAGTTTAATGCCATACCCAGAGCACATCTTTTTAGAGGAGGGGTCTTATCCCTCCGCTGTGGATTCAGTCAGAGTATTCTAAGCCTCGCCGACAGGATATTTTAAAAATACCTTAAATAATATTGTGCCCTTGAACAGCTGACCCATAAGAAAAAAGATCTTTACAGCAGCAATGGAATGGCATTTTATCAGTTCTAGTCAACTGGTGACCCTCTTTCTACTCCTAGACCAATGCGTTGACAACCTGAGATTGGAGATATATGAATATTTAATATTTATCAGGAAAAATCATTGACTAATTCGTTATGGCAGAATTTAGGTGAAAATTGGATTAGACGGATAAAAATTAACGTTAAATTTGAGTGGACTGATACACTGATCGAAAAAGAAAGTGCCGAAGTATACATGAATAAACACAAGCATTTTTGACGGATACTATGCTTATATCAATTGGTATGGCACCTAATTAACTTTGGTTTCAACATACAATGCGCATATATATATATATATATATATATATATATATATATATATATATATATATATATATATGCAGCATTTTCTTTTTTAAACATGTTTGATAAAATAAGACAGACCGTTTCTGCCTATTGTATCTTTTATGCGTATGAGTCGTTTGACTTCTAGACGAAATAAAATCAGGAAAGCAACGTATTTTTGCCAAATCATCATATGAAAATTGAACAGATCTGAGATAAACTAGGCAGAAACGAAGTGTCTGTCCTATATATTTCGCTAAAAACTGATGATAAAAAAACATCGAGCCAGCAGATCATTATTAGTGACGTAGATTCTCACTTAGTGCTCCATACTTTTGGTTTTATGCTAAATTGATATATATATATATATATATATATATATATATATATATATATAATTTACTCAGTTTAATTTAGTTTAGCACAAGACCAGGAGTATAAAACATTCAGTGAGTATCGACCTCACTAACAATGGTCTGCTAGTCTTTTTAATTAGAAGACTTGATAATTTTTGATCAGCAGTTATTAAGAAAACACAAGTATGGGCAGGTGTAGCGCTCTTCATACTCACCTGAAATTGTGTGACATTTTCTTGTTTACTAAACTGAAAATTCATCTCACCGGTAAGATTTGAGTACGTAGAGGATATTAAAAGAAATACAACAGCTTAACACTATATCAAATGAGAAATTTCATTGGTGATTCAATCAATGGAGAATTCGCTGGAACAAGTGTTTTGAATGGTAAGGGATTGTTTTAAAGAAAATGTTTTGTTCATTCTTTCTGCTTAGTGAATACAATTTAAGTTTAATAAAATAAGATGGAACTTTCCAGTTAATTTGGTAACCTCGTAACTCTTCCCCTAAAAGTTCATTATATGGTTTGGGAACTAAAACTTCTGAAGTTAGGGTTTCATGGAATCAGTCATGAGAAATTGGGATATCGTAAAGGGTCATTACACTGGGTAATTGAGTTGTAGGGGTTATGTATGGTTTGGTCTTTTTTTAAGGACGGAAGAAAGGAAGATGGTGTTACCGTTTAATTTCAAACTTTATTTCTGGTTTCAACAATCATTCTACAGGCGTGGAGATTCTTCCTGAATTCAAATGAAATAGTCGCGTCTCCCAGACAGGGTGTTAAAATACACTTGTCGTTTCCGGTGGTTGATAAGTTCAAATTGTTCCTTATTATCATACTTGTTTGGGCGTGTCGGCTCGCTAGCAGCAGATACAACCAGTATGCGAATACCCCGGGACTTGGCAAACAGGCGTGCTAACTTGCTAGCAGCCGAGCGGGAAAATTTTCTCGCAGTCTGAGGGTACCAGTGAAGTGAGCGTATTCTTCTTTTGCGCAGGGATGGTCCTTTTCCGTGCATGTGTCGCGCTAACTTCCTGTTAGGGGCTTCTGGGAATTTCTGCTTTTTTAAAATCTTATTTTATTTTTATTTTTTCTGTCCACAGCAGAGTAAAAAGCAATTGATTTGACGTCACGTTCTACCAGAAAGATATTTATGTGTTCGTGTACCGATTCGATAAATGTTGGAAAATAACATAGTAGTGCTGGTAACATATGCACAATATTTTATATGCATAGGAATAAACATGATGTTTTTGGTAAACATTTCTATCCTACTTTTTCTGACATTTCTCGTAATTGAACTGTCGATTGAATGCTGTGTGTCATTCGCTTTTAGAAGACGGCATTTCTTTTCTTTTTGTTGGTTATTTAAATCTTTACTTCGGGTTAAACCAGTCATCATTGATGAGATAGTGATTTCTTTCTTCTTACATTCTATCAAGTCTTAACGAAATATAAAAAAAAGGGAATCAAAACCTTGTCTCCTCTGGAATGATTCAGTAAGGAACTATGGAAAATTTAAAAAAAAAATTGTGTTTGTAAGAACATCTTTGTCGAAACAACTACTACGACTGCTACTACTACAGCTAGAGCCTTCTAATCACTAAAACTTCAACTACTACTACTACTACTACTACTACTACTAATAATAATAATAATGATAATAATAATACAAGTAGCTCGTTTAAAAAAAAAAACTCTTTTATTATCTGTTCTCTTTGTATAAACAATTTGTTCCTGGAAGCAAAATTTCTGTCGAATTAATAATATCACAACTACTACTACTTCAAATACCCCCACCCATCATCACTACCACCATCACCACCATTAATAGAAATCACTTTTTCTTTCAATTAAAAAATAGTTTTAACTATTTCATTCTCATTTACACACACACACACACACACACACTTTTAAAATTTCACATATCTGTTTTTTTCTTATCTTTGATAGTTCACTTCTTTCTTTAGGGCTTTTTTCTTATCTTTTTTGTTCCCGTTTTTCTTTTATTGTTAATTGTTAATTTACCCTTATCAACATAACGGACCCTCTTTTTCCTTTAATATCAATTAAAGGTCTTGTAAACGTCATCTGTGTTATTTATTGTAATAAGTGAAGTTTGTCGAAAATATTGGGAAGTTAAAGGTCATATATATATATATATAGAGAGAGAGAGAGAGAGATATTTTATAATTAATGATTGGGAATGGTTTGTCTGTTCTTTATAGAAGGATAAACGGTTTAATTAAAAGAATTTAGAAGAAATTTGATATGAAGGAAATGACATTAAAACCAAATTTAGTATTTAGCTGGGTATGTTTTTAGGGGGATTTATTGAATAATTTTAAATGGTAAGTTCAAACAGTAAGTTCCGCTACTTTCTAGTTCGGATTCTGATTCAAAAAGATAGCACAGACAATTAAGTTTTTAAAAAGGAATTTCATACAAAAGAAACAAGAAAGGGATAGAAAAGATAAAGTGCTGCAAATTTTAGTGTAATTTGCGGGAACTTATCTGAGAGAGTGTCTGGGAAACAAAGTTCTTTGAATTTGTGTATTCTTCATTTCTTTTTAGTTTCGTCGAAATGTTTCAGTTTTCATTTAATTTTGAGTCTTCTGAAAGGTTTTTTCAACAGAGTTCACTGGTTGAATATTATCTTAAAAAAAAGTAAAATTGGCGACTGTAGTTGAGGGCGACCCGAAGGCTCCCTTTTCAGTAGCTACTAAACTGAGGTGTAGCAGGGGGCGTTACTCCTTTCCCAGGATTGCTCTACTTTATCCTTGATACGTACCTTATTATGCTGCGTGTTAAGCAAGGATGTATCAAGTACCATTTTTTTTATGTCTTTGGTATGACTCGACCTGGGATTGAACCCCGGTCTCCCGGACTATTGGCGAACACTTTACCCACAAGGCCAATGAGCCGGTTGATTGATTTCAGTTTTGTCTTTTTAATTTTCATTTAATTTCAATTGAATCTTCTGTAAAGTAATCTTTTTAGCAGAATTCTCGGGCTGAATTTTCTTTCAGTTGGTTTTAATTAAGTCCTTTTAATTTTCATTTAATTTCAACTGAATCTTCTGTAAATTTGTCTTTTGAGGAGAATTCTCGAATTGAATTTTCTTTCAGTTGTTTAACTTCGTAGAATTTCGGTAGTCGACTTTCGTTTGATTTTAGTTTTATTTCTTGGGAAGCTTTCTTGCCTGTTTAGTGACGAAACCTTCTGTAGGCTATTTTTGCCGGCCTTAACAGTCTGGTACCCGAGTTCCTACTGAGAGCCCAATCGGAGGTAGCTTTTTGGTGCCGTATTGTTTGGAATTACTTCTCCCTTTTCCACACTGGCTAAATCAAGTGCTGCACGTGGTCGGTTTGATTCCTTGTTAGAAATATTTTTTTATATGATATAGAACTGCCAAATTTAGTATGCATCGTTATTAGATCCGGGGATAAGTTTTAAGGTAATTGCTTGTTCCGAATGTCAAAAGCAGTGCTCTCATCGAGAACAATCTCTAATAATTAACAATAGTCAGCAGTAAGCCATGTTGCTGCAAGACGTACCTGATCGTACAGAATTTAATTTTACAAGATTCAAAGACAGACAGACAGACAGACAGAGTTGTCTTTCTAAATATTCCCATTTAATTATATATCATTAATTAGGTTTATAGTTATTTCTTCAAACAGGAGATGCAAATCAATTACATAGCATTATTGCTTAGTTATGACTAACAATGACCCAGAAATGTTCAAATCAATAAATCTCTGAAGAGTTAATCACTAAAAACAAGAAAAAGATACTTACCTTCAAAAGTCCAAGAAATTTTTCGCAAAGCATTATTTACTTCATAAGTACTCTTAGAATTTCTGCTGTATAACTGTAATAACTGAAGGAATTTAAACTAAATAACATTCAAAAGTAAAATCGATTTCTGTTTCTATTTTAAAACTCAATTCATAATTTGATGTAATAATTGAATTGATAAGTAGCAGTAATTGCCCCTATTACGCACAGATCGTAAAATTGCATGGTTTAAAATAAAGGACATATGACATGTCATCTAGTTGAGATCGCCATTCCAATTGATCACAGAGACAAAGTAAAGGAAAACGAAAAGATCGATTGCTTGACTTTGCTCCAGAACTGAAAAAGTTTAGGAACATGAAGGTAACAGTGATACCAATCATTATTGGAGCCCTCGGAACAATACCGAAGAAAAAAAAAAAGAGACTGGGGTAAGTCGAAATCCGAGGAGAATTGAGACCATCAAGACTACACCACCACCAAAATCGGCTAGAATACTTAGGAGAGTCCTAGAGAGCCGATGAGAATTGCAGTCAGACTCAAGTTAAAACAAGCATGAGAGTGAAAAACTTGCAAGTCGTAAGGTACTCATTATAAGTAATGATTGATTAAAATAGTATAAAGAAATTATTACTTTCTGATGTATATTTTTGTTAAGATTTTGCAAAGGAAAAAAAAAAAGCCTCTGAATTGAGCTTGATCGTTGAAGCTTATTGTCATCTCATTCTTTGTCTTTCAGCCATTTTTTCTCCTTTCATCGTTTCCCTTTCTTGGGATGTTGCAGTTCACTTAAGTGCTGGGGAGATGAGAACAGGTTAAGAGTATTCCGAAAAGAATAAATAAAAATCCAAAAAAGAAAGATAAAAAAATGCAAAGAATAAAGAAAAGTAAAAAGAAAAGAAAATATGAAAAGAAAAAATGAAAAAGGAAGATGAGAGAATCGACTGTATTTTATAACCAAGTATGGAAACCAAATGCTTCGAAGTACTGGTTGGACGGGCGATCGATTCATAAATCGACTTAGCTGTCCCAGTCTTCGGCGCTTTACGAACAAAACACTTGGCTGAAGGCGAATCTTTCAAACATGACAAACGACATTTTCACCATTGCCTACGCCTTCTGCACTTTTACATTTATCTTTACGAAGTTTTTCTTACAATCTTGACGCTGGTAAAAAAAAAAAATCACATTACCAAAGACATCAATTTGTTTGGCCACATTCTTTTTCAACTTTACTTTAGGCTAATCAGAAGAGATCGGTACAGACCCCACTAAAAAAAAAAAAAGCAAAAAACAACAACAACTTAAGACTGTAACATTCTATTCTTGTTACAGGATTTAGAGAAGCTTGTCTTGCAAATACCACATAAGGTTTTGTTTTCTTTTTCAGCGGAACCCAATGTATACAAAACTGATTGCAGGATTAAATCTTGCAATCAATTTTGTATACATTGAATCAGGTCTACTCAGTAGCATGAACACACACACACACACACACACACACTATATATATATATATATATATATATATATATATATATATATATATATATATATATATATATATATATATATATATAGTGTGTATGTGTGTGTATGTACGTAGTGCATTCAATAAGTTACAGGCATTTAAAATTGTCGTAGACTCTTGAAAATTCAGTGTCTTATTGCTATACATCTTATGAGATGACTGACCAATTTTTATAATTTCAGATGCAAAAGAACAGCTATAGCAGCAATTGGAATACACCATACTAAAGCCTGATTGTCACAGCTGGTGAATTTCAAAAATGCAATCTGGACGTGAAGACACTTTAGAAGAACGATATGCAATAAAATTGTTTTAAATTTGGAAAAGATGCCACAGAAACGTATGGAATGCTTCAGACTTCTTTTGGAGCATCTTGCATGAATCGAGCATCAGTTTTTGAGAGGCATAAGAGATTCAAGGAAGGCAGGGAGTCTGTGAGGGATAATGAGAGGTGGGAGAGAAGTAAGAAAGTCAATAGACCAGAGTTGATTAGCCAAAGGGTTAGGGTTACTATGTTGAGGTTTTTAGGGTGTTCAGGAAGAGATTCCGTCGGAAGAGGCCAGCACTCTTCAAATCGGGTCAGTGGCATTTCCACCAGGACAATGCACCAGTCCACAACTCCATCCTTGTCACAGACTATTTGACGAAGATGGGCATCAAGACAGTTCCTCACCCTCCCTATTGTCCAGACCTTGTTCCCTGTGACTTTTGCTTAGAGGCTGTCGTTATGAGACAATTGAGGAGATGAAAGAGGCTGTGACGAAGGTTATTGACACGCTCATAAAAGAGGACTTACATGGGGCCTTCCAGAAATAGTTGGAACGCTAGAACAAGTGCATTGCAGCCGGAGGAGATTACTTCGAAGGGGACTAGAGTTTCCTGTGTGTACTATTAATAAAAGTGTCCATACGAAAAAAGTCTGGAAACTTATTTAATGATCCTGGTATATATATATATATATATATATATATATATATATATATATATATATATATATAATGAACTCTCGCGTCGATTATGTTGTATAAAGAGACAATTACCAAATTAATCATTTAGACCAATCTTCAGGGAATTTGAACATTGAATCTAAACCACATGTAGTACGAACTTTTGCCGCTATTCTTTTATGATCAGTATCATTTGTAAATTTGCAGTATACATGACAGAAAGAGACGGAATAACCTGAAATTAACCTACATTTTTATGAGAAAATTCCCCAAGTTATTACGTAACACCCTATATATATGTGTGTGTGTGTGTGTGTTTGTGAAAATAAGTTTTGTTGAATGAAGACTGAGTAACATATTAATAAGTAATTCAACTGTTAATTGCTTCCTTACAGAGGAGGATAGGTCAGGATTAAGGGAGTGTAAGAAATTCTTCATAGTATTTTCAACCAGTTCCAAACGCTTTTAACTATTTTCTTGTCGTTGGTAAGTATGTGGCGGGCCTTTAGGCCGGCCCCGTCTGGTATTTCAGCTGGGCAGTTGTGCTTGTACCTCAGGAGGCCCCCCCCCCATATCAGGTCTTTGTCTGCAAGCAGGAAAGTATTCATTGCTTGGTCCCTGAGGCGCTTGAAAAGAGGAATGCCGACAGGGTTAAGAACTTTTGCACCTACTGCATATGAGTCTCGATTCGTGTGTAGCCCCCACCATAATACAGCTTCATGACATATTCTGACACGGTGGAATGTCAGATAAATCGCTGACGCTTCTCTTTTCTTGGAGACATCCTATAATATTATCATATTCCAGGTCTAGCTTGTGATTAATATGCTTATTTGAAAATCTTAAATTGCATGAAAAAGACTTTTATAAGTCATACTAGCCAATAATATAGTACTGTATTTTACTATACATGGGTCATTCAATATAGATGGGGATTTTTTAAAAAAAGCAAAATATTTTTTCCATAAATGTAATCTATGCATTATTTGGAATTTGTTTATAACAAAATATTTTTATCTCGAAAAAATATTTGTTTTGAGGCTATTTAAAATGGTAGTAAATCATAAAGATTGCTTCAGACTTATACAGTCTGTAAATTTTTGGTGGCTACGAAGTGCAAACCATGTGAAATTTACGTAACAATGTGTAATATGGATAGAGAAGCATGTTTCAGAAAAAATGTTTACAAATGAGCTAAATATGGGTTTGTCACAAAAAGTTGAAAAGACAGTCCATGAAGTGGAAACACATTGACTCTCCGGTAATGAATAAGTTGCGAGTGCAGTGGTCAATAAAGAAGATCATAACCAAAAGGACCCATCACTATTGATTACCTTGAAAAGGGTGCAACTGTAAACAGTACTTACTATTGCCAGTTACTTAGGTAAAATCCTCTTTATTCATTGTAAGACACTCGTGTATGTATAACACCACTTTCCCATCATCTCAATGCAGACACTGTATGCCATCTAGAAGATTTACCTAGAGCAATGGTGAGAGAGATTTGAAGGAAATCGGGTTGTCAACACACGTTGATAATGATGATAATAATGATATATATATATATATATATATATATATATATATATAATTCTAAAAAATCTTCTATGCTGTTATCACACCATTTCAAATTATAGTATTCAATTGTTCGTGATCGAAACAGAGTTGGTTTAAAGTCTAAAATAGTAAAAAGTCTTCACAATAAAAGTCAAATTGTTGCTAAAAGTTTTATTCCTTTGCGATCCTCAGGCAGCGACATATCTATGGGTAGAGAGAAATGTACTCAATTTCCTGTAAGATTTGGGATTTTCTGTCTTCTTATTGAGATTGTTTATTGACCCTGTGATTTGAAATTTGTTTACACAGCGATAAATTTGGCTTTTCTGGGGATAATTGTTAAAGTCAAACTTCCAACGAAATTTGCTTACACAATTTATTTTTCCTCTCGTGTCCAAGGCATTGTGATCGAGGAATAATAGTTGTTATACTACACTATTTTCAAATCTGAAACAAAAAAGAACACATTATTAGTAGGGTTATTACCAGTCACATGGGTCCCGTGTATATTCAGACACTGTATATATATAATGGACTCTCTTGTCAATTGCAATGAATAAGAAAGCAACAGTTCAGTTGTACAATTTCAAAATTAGTTAGTTTAAAAAAATGAAAACCAAACTTCAAGGAATTCAAACACCGCATCTAAATCACATGTAGTACAAATTTTTGCCGTTACTCTTTGCAATCGAATAATACATAACTCAACTATTGAAAAAAGCCTCAGGATACTTTGTTTTTTCGCACACACACACACACACACACACACACACACACACACACACACACACACACACACACATTGAAATGGTATGTTTCGGGTGGGTCCCTTTTAATAGGGACCTAAGGAAAGACTAAGAATAGTTATATCAAAATGTGTTAACAATAAAAACAGAAAAATAATGACAAAAATAAATTAATGGGGTGAATAGTTCGATTAACTCTTAACGCATTCAATCTCCTTTCAGAATTTTCTTGTTATTTTCTAATTTGCAAATTGACAAGCAGAAATTAAATAAGGGCGCTCGATAAACATGTGGGAAATAAATATTTGTTATTGTGTCACCCTTGGTCAGAATGGTCAGCATGGCATATTTGAACCATCTTCTCCTTCACCGGCCAGAACATTGATTCAGACAGTGTTAGCCAGAGAGAGTGTAAGAAAAGCGGTTAACCTCTAAGGGCTTTTTTCTCTCTCTCTCTTCCCACCCCCATTTTTTCCAATGTTTTCTTTGGCATGTTGGTCAGGAAGTTGTATTAACAGGCCACTTCAGTTCAATTGTCAACTCATTAAAGGTACTTGTGTGACTATAACGACCACTAAGTTACAGCGATCTTTATATTTGCGGTTTCGTTTTCTACGGTTTCAATTGCGTGGCGGTCAGCTCTAAAATCTAAGCAATTCATCACATTTGCTGAATAATAGCTCCAAAGAGTAAGATTAGAGATTTACTTAGAATATTAAGACTATTGACCTCATTTTTATACTCAGAACGTTTCGGTCTATATATCCATGACCGGTTAAATTACAATAAGTAATCCTTGTTATTGCTCACCGGTAGCTGGGATTGAACCTGCAATTCCTAATGATTTTATTTTGAAGCACTTTCCAACCAAACGTCTTATCAACTGCGCAACTTGTGAATATTTCAGACTTATAAACCTAATGTCTCTATCAAACCTTGCGATGCTCCTCTTTACTACCATACCCGATGTTTTTACTCTTGCTCATATCGCAATTTTTGTTTGTTTGTTTGTGTTGTATGGCATATCAAACTTTGTCGGTTATTTAATGCCAAATCTATTTTTTTTTACAAATAAATAATTCTATTTCAAACAATTCAATTTAGCATAAGTACACAGTTTTATTGTCAAAATTATTTCTATTTCAAGCTATTCAGTTTAGTCAAACAGATCTAATTCAAACAATTCAGTTTAGTATAAGTATAGTTTTTGTTTACACACAGTTAACTCTCATAACAGTTCTATTCAAAACAATTCAGTTTAGCTTAAATATAGTTTCAGTATCAAAAACAGTTCTATTCCAAACAATTCAGATTAGCACACAAAAACGGTTCAATTTCCAACAATTTAGTTTAGCATAAGTACGCAGTTTAAATGTCAAAACACTTCTATTTTAAGCAATTCAGTTCAGCATAAATACGCTGATTAAACAGTACCCTCTAAACCAACACAGTTTAGTTCTATTTGAGCCATAGATAGAGCCCTATCAGGTGCTACCACTCAGGGCCAGAGTGGACCTGGTAGCGATTGCAATGAAAGGCTATTCTGCATTCCTCAAAGCTCAATCATTACTGGAACCTCACCATCAGATTGTTTTGTGTCATATCCAGGACACTCCAGTAGGTGTGTGTGCGTGGGGGTGGGGGTGAGTCTTACCTCTCTGCAGAGATGCAGTTGGTATAATCCACTGCCCCAGCCGACTGAGCAACGCATTTTTTTTTTATCATTGCTATAAAAGGTAAATCCACAAAACTAAAAAGAGATTTACCGATTTTTTTTCGTACTTTTCCGTAAAAAATTCCGCAGAGTTTTCTTAGGGATTTTTAAACAATATTTGAGTCACAAGTTATTTAGCGAATTTTGCCTCTCGTCCAGATTGCTTGTTGTGATTAATCAATAAAGTTATTTTACATTTTACACCTTCAGGTTGAAAATCTATCTACTAAATTCAATGCTTGATTGAATGCTAATAATTATTTCAATAAGATATAATTCTTCTTTATTTTTCTTTTGAAGTTCAGTGCATTCGTTTATATCTTGCAGCATCATAGCCTCTTGCTATTATTATTTATTATTAGATAACATTTTGAGGAGAGCTTCTCTTTCACTATTAGGTTTTTTTTAAATACGAATAAACGGATGTATGAATATATTAACATTTTTTTTTTTTCAATTTGAATTTGAATTTAAATTTTGCCCGTAAAATATTTAATGAGGTCTTTACTTTATGGTTTCGCTTTGATATATCCGAGTTGCTGGCATTTCTAATTTTGCTAACATCCCTAATATTGTCCAAATTTCTGAGATGAAGCTCGATGATTGTGGCTGTTTCGTGAAAACTTTTAATTAACAATCAAAATCGTAGTAAAGTAGATATAGCTTTGCTTCCACGAGGGCGGGCACTTCAGTTAACAAAATTAATACCTCAGGATACTAAGGAGAGGGCTGCAGTATTGAAGATATTTTCTGTCTGTTGATTTCCAGTGAAAGTCACCAGATAAGACGAATACAAAAGTTAACGGATAATGATAATAAAACTAGTACAAGTTTCAAAGCGCATTTTATAGAAAATAACTTTACAAGTTATGAATAACACTGGACCACTGAGTAAGTACCTAAGTGATGGACTACTTTCTTTTTGATTTTTTTATATCAGTGTAGGACCACTGAATACGAATAAATATAGACCACAAGGTTTCAGTAATCCGAACATTATCGATATTCGAGTTCTTAATGATAAAAGCAATGAGAGAGAAAAAAAAAAAAAAAAAAAAGAAAAGAAAACGAAAATAGGATGATATGAGGAAAATCAATATGCATCGAAATATGGATTGTTTGGCAATTGCATGGTCGATAGCAGGTCGAAGAACATTGCTCTAAATGACTGCTGCAGCTGGCAGTGGTGATTTGCAGTTGGACCAATGGGAGTGGGCGGGGGAAAGGAAATGATTACTCCAGCGGGCAGTGGTGATTTGAGTTGGACCAATGAGAGCGGGCGTTGGTGAGAAAGGAAGTGACTACTGCAGCGCGCAATGGTGATTTGCAGTTGGGCCAATAGGACTGGGCGCTGGGAAGGACGTGACTACTGCACACGTTGCACACAATGATTTGATATATCCGGAGCACTTTAGCTACTGAGAAATCACATTAGAAAATAAAAAAAGAAAGGCGGATAGAGAAATCAATAATGATCATCGAACGATTTGTGTTGAATTTGTGAAAATGTATCAAAAGTATCTTCGTTTTTTAATCAATTGTATATCTGTGTTAGAGAGTTAGTGAACTACATGGTACGGAAGCAAAATTTAGAATATTTTTGTGTAATATTCTAGTATATTTGGTACCGGGGCATTGGACTAATAAGTAGAGTGTTCGCCAATGGACTGTGGAGACCGGGGTTCAATCCCAGGTCGAGTCATACCAAAGACTCAAAAAATGGTACTTGCTTAACACTCAGGATTGTAAGGTAAGGATCAAGGGTAAAGTGGAGCAATCCAGGGAATGGAGTAGCGCCCTCCCCTTGCACCTCGATGTAGCAGGTATTGAAATGGGAGCCTTCGGCCAACCCTAGACTAAGGTCGCCGACTTTACTTTTTTTTAGAATAATAATAAACGATTCTATTATAAAACAAGATTAATTTTTATTTTAAAAATAAACAACAAAATAAGAAGATAGACACCAAACAGGAAATTTACTCAATGTGGCCACCATTTTTTTTTTCAATCATTGTATCAACATGTCCTCGAAATGATTTGTATGCCTTCTTTATTTCACACCTCCTCAATAGCAGTTTTAAGCAAACTAATATTTGGATGAGAAGTTCTAAAACGCCTTAAATGGCATAATCAAGGGAATTAAGGTCTGGGCTTAATCGAGGCCATAAAGAAACTCAAATTATTTCGGAAATTTTTTGGTTTGGTTTCGGCGTAAAGCAAATCATAGATTCTTTGTCGGTTCTTTTTTTGCTCACTCATATTGGGCTGGATTTTATTAAAAAAGTGCTTGAATAATAGAGCTAATCAAGAAAATTTAATTTGATCGCATTTTTCCCCAAATTGGACTAATCAGACTCAAAAAAGCATCCACACCCTGTTGGTTAGTATACCTTGCAATGAATTTGGTTGCCATATGAAGTTTACAGTGACCAGCCAGCCAGCCGTAATACTTACTGGTAGTCAAAGAGGAAGGAGATGGATTCATGCCTTTCTCAAGAGTATTAGCGTGAAGTGATATGCAAACAGCTTCGTTTAAGTTTTGAGCTTGGTTTAAATGTCACTACCATTCACATTGTTAGGATGGTGATGCAAATAATTATCGAAATATTGACGAAACTGTTTTGGTTGCTTATTTGAACAATGATAAATGTACAAGTATGTTTTAATTTTCCTTTTCATACTTTAGAGGGTCTGTGTTTTATTCGAAACTGTGAATCTGGAAATAAAAAGCATTCGATATTTACTTATAAGAAAATAAATGAAATGTTCCAACGAGTAAACGCTAAATCGGATCTTCATGAGGCGACATACTCGGCTGGAAATCTTTTAGAGAATGTTATCTCCGCCAATTCCAATAAATTTGGATTAACGTTAAAACGATAAATCGATAATCATTTAAAGATTGAAATGAAATGACTCAGTGGATTTAGTCAAATTCATGGTAGAAAGGTGTGGTGGGAGAAATAGAAGGAAATAAAGAAAAAGAGAAAGAGAGGTAGACAAATAACGACAAAGAAAAAAGACAAACAAAATGAGAGAGAGAGAGAGAGAGAGAGAGAGAGAGAGAGAGAGGGACAGACAGAGATAGAGAGAGAAAGATAAAGAAAAATATAGGAAGAAAGAAAAGAATGTGAGAAAGACGTTGGGGCAGGAAAAAAAGAAAGAAAGAAAGAAAGAAATTAAAGAGACAGGGAGAAAGAGAACAAGTCAGAAAGAGATAGAAGATAAAGAGGAACCGAGCAATGGAGAGGAGAGAAAGACAGGGAGAAAAAAATGCATTATATATATATATATATATGGGAGGGAGCGTGCTGAAAAAATAACAACCACAAAAAAACAAAATAACCAACTGTTTGGTCCACAAAGTCTCCATAAGACATGGTTTCGGGGATGGAATAAAGTATTCCCGCAGTGCATTACGATGTTACAAAACTTAGTTTTTCTGTCATATTGTGAGAATATCAGATAAAAATTCAGCCACATCGTGTTACCCTTTGTTGTTTTTGCGACTTTCCCGTCAATGTAAATAAACACAGAACAGAAGCATCAATTCATTGGTAAGATTTTAATTAACTGACAAGATGACGATGTCAAGGCACTGAATGTAGAATAGGGCGTGAAATTCTCGTTCCAAGTCAGTGGACAAAAATAATTCGTTAATTCAAGGATTTTAGATTTGAATTAACCAATCAGATATATTTCAAGTTCAAACGACTATCATTTTAGAATCCTGTATGCTGTGATAAAATCCTAAAACTGGTTCATTTCAGTCGAATTGCAATCTCAATTTGAAATTGATATCGTTATTGAAACAGGTGAACAATTTTATTGAGATAGCCTTGCATTGTTTTCTGACGTGATATTATTTTATTCCCACATACATTGTGGGCACATATCCCATTTCTTTGCGAGTGTGTGATTTTTTCGAAAGATCACTGGTCTTTTCGCCGTCATCCAAACTTTCTTGGAAGTCTTTTATAAATTATATCATATGCACATACTGATAAAAAAAAGCAACAACAAACTAAAACACAAACAAAAAAATCAACAACAAAAAACAAAACAAAAACAGCAGTACCATCAACAAAACCTTCATCTGATGATGACTTGTTTCAAATATCATTCATTACCACTAACCTAAAACGCACCAGACTTAGTTGTTTTTTTTCAATCACGAGAATGACAAAGAGAAACAAGAAAAAATTGAGAGAAAGAACGATAATGATTTGTACCTCTTGGACATTGTATTCTGTTAAAGTTGAAGAATACTTATCAATGACCACAATTTGTCAAAAATAACAATGGATATAGTGACTATTTTTTCTCACTAATAACTACATGGTAAGAAGTTTAGAAAATTGTTTACTCATTTTTCTCCTCTTATCATAGGGTTGTGTCATTGACATGATTTTCATCACAATGACCAGCGAAGTGAGAAGAAGCAAGGAGATTTGAATTTATGTCTCTCGAAAAAATGTGAAAGCGATAAGAATAGTCTCAAGTGAAATTAAAACTTTTTATGTGCAGGTAAATGTTAAATTCCGTCTTCCTAAAAAATTGATGGATATAAACAGATTGGGATAAATAGATATGACTTAATAAGATAGATACGAATACACACACACACACATACACACAGATATATATATTTATATATGTACATATTGAGAGAGAGAGAGAGAGAGAGAGAGAGAGAGAAAGAGAGAGAGAAAGGAAGAAAGAAAGGAGGAAATACATAGATAGACGGGGATATATAGATATAAACAGACTGGAGTAGATAGATAGATAGATGCGAACAGACTGGAGGATAGATAGACTGAGAGTACAAGATAAATCAACATACTGTCTGCGGATGCAGACTAAATTTTCGGGGAAATATAGCGTCTTCGACACTTGGAAATACTGTATATAAGGAGCAAAAAAATCTATAAATGTCACATCTGTGGCAAGGTGACCCAAGCAGCGATAAAAAAATCGTCCCACCTGAAATCGGCCATTTCGACTCATGAATGTTTCTAATATGTAAAGCCCGATAAAGATCATTTTGTTAAGCATCTTTCTGTTCAGCTTTTGGCAACAGCAACAGCCTTTCTCCTTTCTTGTTTCCTCTGCTCTGATCGATAATTTCCGTGTTTCCCAAATGCAATTTACTTAAACAGTCGGGCAATTCGAAGTGATCGTCTTTGTTCTGGCTTCAGTCACGTGATCTTCATAATGGCCGGTTGCCATAGTAAAAGATTCGCCTGAACGAGGATCAAACGTGCCGCTAAATCACGCATGAGTCGTAGAGGTGAAGAAAGAAATTGAGTGGACCAAATTTTAGGGATCTCTCAATTAAATCACTTTGCTTCTTCAATGAATGTATTTTCTATGGAAGCCAAGAAGTATTAATCTTAGCAGAGATCGCTCATGGCAATAATCATCAAGATTCTTCTCAAGAGTTAGACTAACAATATTACAAGCTTATTCAAATTTATAAGTACCTTTTCAAAATTGTGTTTTTATCAAAAGTAAGTGCTTTTATTCATAATGAATTAACCTTTTTATCTTTATTCAAATTTATACGTACAATCTATTTAAAAAAAGTTAGGTCTATTTTAAAAAGTATTGATCTTTATTTAAAATATATATACTTTTCTTCAAATTCATAAGTACTTTTATTAAAAACTAAGCTCTTTTTTTAAACTAAAGTATGAACATTTATTTAAAATATTTTGATCTGTATTCAAATGAATACATAGGTTAATTTAAAAAAAATATTCCATCCGTTTTCTAAAACGTTTACTCCTTAATAATAAAAAAAACTTCTTTGAAGTTCTCCGGAAATTCAACTGACTAAAACTCAAAAAGTCGACTTTCTCTTGCTGCTTGATTCAATGAGTGAACTTTGACCTGTCATCTGTACATTATGCCTTCACCATATTTACTAACCCCTCCGCTCGGGCATGATATGACACAAGGTCAATTTTTTAAGCGGAGTTTAATAGGTTTGAATTCAGAGTTTTCCTTCTCCTAGACTAGTTGCATCACCAAGGCTGAAGAACCTAGTCTGCCCTACTATTTACCCATAGCTGGAGGGAGAATAATTGGATTCATACCTTTCCCAAGTGTATCAGTGCTAAGTGAAATGCAGTCTCGTCCAGGATTTGAACTCGTGTCGTCGTGTCCATTTCCTACGACAATAACCTTTACACCACGAGTACATTACGCCTTCACTGTTCCACAAAATTGCAGGGCATTGATCGTGGCAGCCTGTATATAACATACGGAAATCAAACAATAATTTTATGGTTTCAAATTACTGTTCCTATATAATAATAAATTTGACCATACGAACAAATGATATATGCATAATCTGTCCTAGAAAATGACACACATAAACTCCTTTAGGACTTTGACATACACACGGATTACCGAATCTCGGCCAGAAGACCAGACCTTATAATAATCAACAACAAAAAAGAAAATTTCCAAAATTGTGGATTTTGCTGTCCCAGCTGACCACAGAATAAAACTGAAATAATATGAAAAGAAGGATAAGTACCTCGACCTTGCTAGGGAATTGAAAAAACTATGGAACATGAATGCGAGAATTATACCAATTGTGATTGGTGCTTTTGGTACAGTAACTAAAGGATTATTAAAGGAACTGGGAGACTTGGAAGTTGTAGGACGAATAGAGACCATCCAAACTACATCATTATTGATAACGGCCAGAATACAGAGAAGAGTCCTGGAAACTTGTGGAGACTTGCAGTCACTCAAACTCCGGCTAAAACTGATGTGAAAAACTCTCAAGGAGTAAATAATAATAGATATAATATGGCATCAAGCTCGGTTTGATTTGCTTTATTTGTTAAACTGCATTTCACCCATTTATAGGTTATTTGATGCTGAAACTTTAATTCAAGTTTTACTGAAGTTTTTATGATATATATATATATATATATAAGTACATTTTTGATAATTATATGGTTTTAAATATTCTTATCTAATACTAATAATTTTCACCCAATTATTGTTTCAAGTGTTTCAAGCAATAATATAATTTCGATTAACTGTTATCAATAATCATTTGTAAATAATTAAAACTTCAAGAGACCGTTCTTAATACAAATATTTTGCATAAAGTTATATGAATCCAAATGTTCCAAGCTAATACTAATAACTTTCAAGGAGATCTCTTTGACCCATCGGATCCTAACAGGTACTACCACTGCAGGTCCGAGCGGACTTGGGGGTAATGGAAACGAAGAGGTGATTCCAAACTCATTCACGCTCCAAACCTAGAGTATCGCCACCGGATGCAGTTTAATGCCCTACCTAGGGCAGCCATTTTAGGTGAGGTCTTACCTTTTTCTATGGAGTAGCAGTCATTGTATTCTTGGCCCAACCGACTGGGCCTATATGCTTTCAAGTATTCTTGTTTTATTCTAATAATTAATTCACAATTATATGCTTTCAAGAAACTATTCCTATTTAATAACAATAGTTTGTTTACACACAGTTTTATGGTATCATAATGCATATATATATATATATATATATATATGTGTGTGTGTGTGTGTGTTTGTGTGTGTGTGTGTACATATATAAGTTGGGCGACCGTAGTAGAGGGCAACCCGAAGGCTCCCTTTTTAATAGCAACTAAACCGAGGTGTCGGCGAGGATGTTATTCCCTTGGATTGCTACACTTACCCTAGATACATACCTTATAATGCTGAGTATAAGCAAGGAGGCATCAAGTACCATTTTGTGTGTCTTTGGTATGACTCATCCCCTACCACAGTGCCAATGGGTCGGTAATATATATATATATATATATAGTCAATTAGAGTGTATAGTGTATAAGGTGGAAGTACATAGTAGAGGATCTAACGATTATAACGTTAGTAGGAATGTTAAAAACGTATACGTAGGTTCCCCGCAAGGACCCTTCAAAAAAGATATTACAATCATAGAAGTAGCTTTACACTCGAAATATATAGACATAGAATTAATTTCTCTAACTATGCGAAGGAAATTAAAAAGAACCTAGGTACTGATGGTATATTAAAATGGGAGACAGTAAAAAATGCCGTAAATATAAAGGTGGCGATAAATATTGTAATTTATGTATGGAAGAGAAACTTTTCATAGCTTCGTACAATAATCCCAATGAGTTCGGAAATACTTAATGTTTGTTGACATACGATTTAATTTAACTTAATTAAATGATTGATTTATTCATTTATTTTATTTATTTATTCACTTTTTTATGCTAATTTTATTCTTTCTAGCAGTTTTTTAATCAACAAAATGTAGTTTTGGTTCAACCGTTCTGAGGTCAGAATTGTCCAGATGATCCGTTTGGGTGAAACCTTGGTAGATATCTTCTGACTCTTTGGGCATTCATATATATATGTTTGTGTGTATGTGTGCTTAAGTGTGTGTGCGTTTGAATGTTAGTGTGTTTGAGTATGTGTTGTTGCTGGAGCATACATATATACGTATATCTGTGCATATAATTGCATACATCTTTACTTATATACACATATTTTCGCTGTCTGTTGGTGAAGCAAAGAGTGTGAGAAGAGAAGAGTGGGTGAGGAGGGGGGAGATTTCTTTCTATCAGAATGATTTTTTTCCTCTTGATCCTAGCTATCTGTCTGAATTGTTAAAGGTTTATTTGATTCATGCTCTGTTATTGAGGCTTAGAATCCACTGACTGTATTGTTTGAAAAAGGTTAATACTCCCACAAAATGAGTGTGTCCTGGGTAAGATTTTAAACTGCATCTGAAGGTGAAGTTCCAGTTTTGGATTCATAGGAAGTGTGGAGTACTCAAGATCCACTCTGACCCGGAGTGGTAATACCTGTTAATCTCTCATCTATGGGTGAAATAGTTATGTTTTAAAATTATTCGTATTAGATTGGACCGCGTGCAAAAATACCTCCTAAGAAACAAGTACACAAAAATGTAAATATGGATTTAGAATTAAAGCAATTCCCTAACTTCTTGACAACACATGACCTTAGATTGGTTAACATGCCTTTAAAATCTATCACTCAGTTATATATATATATATATGTGTGTGTATCTTGATGAATTGGTCTACGTCGTGTGAAATGGACACGGCAGACTGGACTCATTAACCTTAGTAAGGCAGACTGAACTCATTAACCTTAGTAGAGCAGACTGAACTCATTAACCTTAGTAGGACAGACTGAGCTCATTAACCTTAATAGGGAAGACTGAACTCATTAACCTTAGTAGGTCAGACTGGACTCATTGACCTTAGTAGGTCAAACTGGACTCATTAACCTTAGTAGGTCAGACTAAACTCATTAACCTTAGCAGGGTAGACTGAACCCATTAGTAGGTCAGACTGGCTCATTAAATTTAGTAGGTCAGACTGTACTCATTAACCTTTGGCAACTGGAGAAGGAAAACTCTGAATTTAAACTTGTTCAACTCCGCTTGAGAAATTGACCTTGTTAACATTCTGCTCTTGTGGAGGGTATATATATATATATATATATATATATATATATATATATATATATATATATATATATATATATATATATATCTATATCCGGTAAGGCAAAACGTAAACAAACGAAAGCTACTACATAATGCCTTATAATTCACGAGCTGACGTACGTCGACTGATAGCTGAGCAGTATGATACTCAGTCTAACATAAAGTTGGGCGGGTTTCAATCTCTGCTTGAAGCGTCCTACGCGTCTAGCCACACTGAAGAGTTATGATACAAAGAAACAGTCAGTTTGTGGATGACTATTCTGTATAGTTTATCATCTTGTTAATTTCTTTAAGATTAAAAAATGGACGTTCGTTTTTATTTTTTCATCTATTCCATAACAGATATCGTTTATATCTGCTACAAATGAATGAGAATAATCCATCCCCGTGGATTGAATAAAAGGCTCGGTTAAAAATTGCTCAAGGTTTTTATTACCACCAGAAGAAAGCAAGAGAGGACAATGACAAAAAGTTATTGCAACTATAGGGATAAAAACTCGAATCAATCAGTTCACCATAATACCCATTACACATCTTTATGAAAACCTATGAAATTCTGGTTTCAATTTTATCATTTTTCTTAATAGATTATGATTAGTATTCTTATTGTATTACTTACACATATACACACGAACGCGCACGTGCATACACAAAACATCTCCCTTTACCCCCCATCTCTCTCTCTCTTATATATATATATATATATATATATATATATATATATATATATATATATATATAAAACAGGTTCTATTCTTAATAAAAAAAAAGGTGCTCATTAATTATCTATTAAAATTATTTTGTACAAAATTAGAAATATGTTTATCTTTAGTTTTAACGTATTATTTGTTTAGTCAAAAAGTTTTATCATAAAAAGCTTTTAAGTAATTCAATGAATTTATCCTTACTGTCATACACACTTAAAACTTGAAAGCAGACATTTGTTTTTGGAAATCTATTCCTCTGATACGTAAAACTCAATTTGCAGTCATTTTCCCCAATGATATTATATGACACTTTCTGACAAAATATGGTGTAAATTTGGGTAAAGTATTTAGTAAGCGAGTACTCAGAGCACTCAGCTGTTGCTAAAATAATGAAAGTTAGTGTAATAATACGCGTAACATCTTTTGATATTTTCTTTTGTTCACAATAACTATTCAATTGCTAGATGTTTGTTTTAGTTGAATTTATTATCACAATTCTTAAAAGATGACATTAACATTAATGATTTAATAATACAAATAGAAATAATTATAATTCAATGATACAAACTGTTTTGAATTTGCTAAATTTGTTTTGAAAGTAACGCTTAAAGGTTGTTATTTACTAAGTTCTTTTTTGCTGAGTTAAGACAAAAAGGCCTCATTTTGCTTATAGTAAGTTACGCTTAAAGCTTAAGTGTAAATGCAAATGTTAAAAAAATTTTAGTTGATGCTTTTAAGGTCATGTGATGGATTTCATTTAGTTTTTAATCATCGTTAAATATATTCAATTCAGCCAAAATAACATTTTAGAGTTGTTTTCTTACCCTAGATTACAATCTAGGCCAAGCGACACACACACACACACACACACACACATACACATACATACATACATACATATATATATATATATATATATATATATATATATATATACCCCTTAAAAAGTATATGCCTAACAATCTATTTTCTAAAATATAATTTTATCAAAAGCAAAGGCTTCAGAAAAATATCATCATCGAACAAGGTATAATTGAAAAACGGGCTTTATTGCTGCTCGGGAAAAACATTCCAGTGACTGAACAAATTGTGCGAGATCAATGTCATCATGGCTAAAAGCAAAAGTAAAAAATAAAGATAGTTACACTAAATACTGATTTGAAATAAATTTTTTCGCAAGTGTTTACTTTGCTTTTGGACTCCCGTATATTCACATTTTTGGTAACAGATTTTCATTGTTTTAAAGTTTGGTAATAGATAATATCTAATAATATCCAATTTGTCTTTATAATGTTTCACTTAACTCATAGGCGACATTCTCTTATGAACTCCTACATATGGACATACTATTGTTGGCCGATCAGCAAGGACTTATTACAACAGCTCTGTGCGGACACAGCTGAGAAGACCTGCCAAGAGCGATGAATAATAAAGATGGATGGCAAGAAAGAATCAGCAACTCCCCCACTGTCAGAGCAATATGAAAGAAAAATACAGAGAAATAAAATCCTAGTAGCTTTGGTTACGAAGAAAATTATGGTTTTGTTAAAAAATGTTTATTATTTACTTACTTAATGCCGATAATACACACACACACACACACACACACACACACACATACATATATATATATATATATGTAAATATGCACACATACGAATTTATGTATGAGTAAACATATGCATATATTATGTTTATCTTATATAACTATCAGTCTTCCTATATATATGCATATGTGTGTGGGAGGCGTGTGTGTGTGTATGTGTATGTGTCGTCTAAAAGTTCTTTTAAAAATGTAAAGCTTTGGAATACCTACACAGAAGATTAATTTACAGTTGTGAAGGCTTGTGTAGAGCCAGTCACGTTTTGGATAATTTCATAACCAAATAACAGTGCACGAAAGTTCCACAGATTCTCTCGAA